>JAVIAB010000091.1:3092264-3692264 GCA_032433765.1 Megaustenia siamemsis | reverse complement strand
ATTTAGACATTTAGTTAATGATAATGAATCCACACCCATGTTCAGACTGTACAAACATCAGGTCTTCTCCTTCAGTGATCAGCTGTTGCTATGGATTTAGACATTTAGTTAATGATAATGAATCCACACCCATGTTCAGACTGTACAAACATCAGGTCTTCTCCTTCAGTGATCAGCTGTTGCTATGGATTTAGACATTTAGTTAATGATCATGAATTCACACCCATGTTCAGACTGTACAAACATCAGGTCTTCTCCTTCAGTGATCAGCTGTTGCTATGGATTTAGACATTTAGTTAATGATCATGAATCCACACCCATGTTCAGACTGTACAAACATCAGGTCTTCTCCTTCAGTGATCAGCTGTTGCTATGGATTTAGACATTTAGTTAATGATCATGAATCCACACCCATGTTCAGACTGTACAAACATCAGGTCTTCTCCTTCAGTGATCAGCTGTTGCTGTGGATTTAGACATTTAGTTAATGATCATGAATTCACACCCATGTTCAGACTGTATAAACATCAGGTCTTCTCCTTCAATGATCAGCTGTTGCTATGGATTTAGACATTTAGTTAATGATCATGAATCCACACCCATGTTCAGACTGTACAAACATCAGGTCTTCTCCTTCAGTGATCAGCTGTTGCTGTGGATTTAGACATTTAGTTAATGATCATGAATCCACACCCATGTTCAGACTGTACAAACATCAGGTCTTCTCCTTCAGTGATCAGCTGTTGCTATGGATTTAGACATTTAGTTAATGATAATGAATCCACACCCATGTTCAGACTGTACAAACATCAGGTCTTCTCCTTCAGTGATCAGCTGTTGCTATGGATTTAGACATTTAGTTAATGATCATGAATTCACACCCATGTTCAGACTGTATAAACATCAGGTCTTCTCCTTCAATGATCAGCTCTTGCTATGGATTTAGACATTTAGTTAATGGTCATGAATCCACACCCATGTTCAGACTGTACAAACATCAGGTCTTCTCCTTCAATGATCAGCTGTTGCTATGGATTTAGACATTTAGTTAATGATCATGAATCCACACCCATGTTCAGACTGTGCAAACATCAGGTCTTCTCCTTCAATGATCAGCTGTTGCTATGGATTTAGACATTTAGTTAATGATCATGAATCCACACCCATGTTCAGACTGTACAAACATCAGGTCTTCTCCTTCAATGATCAGCTCTTGCTATGGATTTAGACATTTAGTTAATGATCATGAATCCACACCCATGTTCAGACTGTACAAACATCAGGTCTCCTTCTATGATCAGCTCTTGCTATGGATTTAGACATTTAGTTAATGATCATGAATCCACACCCATGTTCAGACTGTACAAACATCAGGTCTTCTCCTTCTATGATCAGCTCTTGCTATGGATTTAGACATTCAGACCAGCTTGGCTCTAATGCATGTTAATGGTGCCTGAAGGTTTCCCCTACAAAATGATTTGGCCTCTTCCTTAGGAGTTTGTTTTTTGTCCTGTCTTGAAATTTGTTGGTGCAATTTGAACTGAATGGGGGTTTTGTACTGTCTATGATGTGCTAGAGGCTCAAGATGTGCTGCTCTCTCCATTGTTACGATTGTTAACGAGTATGGAAGTAAGGGGAGTTATCTTACATGAAAAGAAGGGGTTGGGGTGTAGAAATAGTAGTATTTTTTTGGAGTGGTCTCTCTTGAGGGTGACAGAAAGTTTTGTGAGTATTATGACTCTTTGAAGGTAATGTGAGAAAGTCATGGATCTCGAGAGTTCACTGCAAACTTATGTTGACAAAGACTACATTTAAGTGTCAGATAGAAGCGTCAGGAGCTGTCAAGAAGAGACTTTTAGAGGCCGACTGGAAAGAGTGTACTTTTACAATGTTTCCAGCAGGCGCTGAAGTTACAATCAAGTCAAAAGAAATTCTAAAAGAAGTAGATGTAATGTGATAACGATTAGAGGCCACACAGAGATGGGATTTCACAGAAGAATGTTGAAAGTTCCCTGGACAGCTAAAAAGACCAATGAGGAAGTTCTCAAAGAGGCCAACACAAAAAGGGCGCTCTTAAAAAAAACATCAAGAAACAATCAACATTTGTCGGGCACATCATGAGAAGAGGAAAGTTGGAATACTTGGTTACAACTGGCAAAATAAAAGGAAAGAGAGTTTGTGGACAACAAAGAGAGAAAATACTAGATAGCTTGGTGTCATGGCATGGAAAATGGTCAACTACAGAACTGATACAATGCACTGTAGATAGAAGATTGTGGAAGGACATGATCGCCTACGCCAACCGGTACGGTGCATGATGATGATGATGAATGTGATAACATTCTTAGAATTTGTGTAGGCTGAAGGCGAACTGATTTAGAGCTAGACACATCTTGTAATTAGTTCATGAAACAGTAGCTGATAGATTATGATGTAAATATAATCAATCGATCGATCACTTTATCTATCTTGGAAGTCACATTGATCGAGAAGGGGATACAAGTAAAGAAATTATAATCAGAATGGCTAAAGCAACAATGTCTTTCAGAAGCCTTGAAAAGTTGTGGAAATCAAAACTAATCAGCACAAACACAAAACTTAGGCTATTCAAATCAAATGTACTATCAACCCTTACGTATGCGTGTGAAAGCTGGAAAACAACAAGAGATATAGAAACAAAGTTGAACGCATTCGAAAATAAATGTCTAAGGAAAATACTTGGTATAGCGTGGAACGAATTCAAAACAAATGAGGAAATTAGAGAAATCGCCAATCAGCCACTAATATCTTCAATAATAAAGAAAATACGATGGGCATATGTCGGACATGTGATGAGAAGAGATATTAACCGAATAGCAAAGCAAGCCCTCATATGGGAAACAACAGGTAAGAGAAAAAGAGGAAGACCCAGGGAGACACTGAGAAGAACATTGATGAGAGAGGCAAGAGCAGCAGAATTCGGCTCCCTCAATGAGATAGAGCTGCTTGCACAGAACAGAGACAGATGGCGAGATTTGATAAAAAATCTTTAAAAGAAAACTGCTAGAACAAAAATTCAGATAGGAGAAGGAGTATCTTAGTCAACGCTCTATGGGCCGGCTACAGCTCGAAAGGTCTATAGATAGATAGATAGATAGAAATATAATCCAGGGGACAGTAGTTGATATATTATGATGTAAATATAATCCTGGGGACAGTAGTTGATATATTATGATGTGAATATTATCCAGGGGACAGTAGTTGATATATTATGATGTGAATATTATCCAGGGGACAGTAGTTGATATATTATGATGTAAATATAATCCAGGGGACAGTAGTTAGTAGGTTATGATAAGAATATTATCCAGGAGACAGTAGTTAGTAGGTTATGATATGAATATTATCCAGGAGACAGTAGTTAGTAGGTTATGATAAGAATATTATCCAGGAGACAGTAGTTAGTAGGTTATGATATGAATATTATCCAGGAGACAGTAGTTAGTAGGTTATGATATGAATATTATCCAGGAGACAGTAGTTAGTAGGTTATGATATGAATATTATCCAGGAGACAGTAGTTAGTAGGTTATGATATGAATATTATCCAGGAGACAGTAGTTAGTAGGTTATGATATGAATATTATCCAGGAGACAGTAGTTAGTAAGTTATGATATGAATATTATCCAGGAGACAGTAGTTAGTAGGTTATGATATGAATATTATCCAGGAGACAGTAGTTGATATATTATGATATGAAATATTATCCAGGAGACAGTAGTTGATATATTATGATATGAAATATTATCCAGGAGACAGTAGTTAGTATATTATGATGTGAATATTATCCAGGAGACAGTAGTTGATATAGTGTGAATAGATTTTGCTAATGTAGATATTTCTGCTCGAATGGATGTAACGTATTGTGAATTGTAATGTCATTGTCTACAGCAACGATGTTATTAAATAAATGTATTGAAATCTTTTTTATGTTATAATTTAGAGAGATGGCAGAGCTTTATGGAGAGGGAGAGTCCAGCAAGAGTATTTATTTCACAATGTAGTTCTTCCATCATGTACCTCGCTCACCACTAGATCATGAGAGACCAGAAACGTAATCATGTTCCAGTAAGCGTACACGACGATGCTATTGATGGACAGCACATGACGGCTCCATGAGTTGACGGCTAACTCACTGAAGACACATATTTTTTCACATTATAGTGGAGGAAAGCAAAAATAAAAGACTGAGCCTCAATAGCAAAAGGACAGAAGTAAAGGTTACAACAAAGAATAAGACATCACCACAGTGCACAATAAAGACAAGTGGAACAATATTAAAACAGGTAAATGAATTTAAATATCTGTGAACAGTGTTAACCTCAAGTGGTAGATGTACAACAGAGGTGAGATGCAGAATAGCTCAGCCAAAAGCTGCTTTCTAAAAAAAAATTAGGAAGATACTGTTCAATCCATTTTTGACTATAGAACAAGAAAAAGAGTTCTTAAATGTTATGTAGAGACAGTCTTAACATATGGATGTGAATCATGGACAATAGGACAAGAAAATAAGTGGAGGCTGTAGAAATGTGGTTTTACAGAAGAATGTTGAGAATACCATGGACAGCTAAGAAGAGTTAAGAAAATGTTCTGAAAGAGACCAAAGCAAAGAGAGAGCTAATATCCAATATTAGGAAGAAACAATCATCATTTTTTGGCCATGTAATGAGAAGGGAATAGCTGGAATATATTGTGACAACTGGGAAAAATGAGGGACGAAGAGATAGAGGAGAGAGGGAAGCAAAGAGAAAAGATACCAGACAGCTTAAGAGAATGGCTTGGCAGAAGGTCAACAACAGAAATGATAAATAACTGTTGAGATTGAAAGTTGTGTAGAGACATGATCACCTACGCCAGCAGGCGTGGTACTTGATGATGATGATGATGATGATGAATAAATAAATGGACTGCTCCATTTCGACAGTGAAATAGCTATCTCTGCAGGGATACAGTTGCTCCTTTGACAAATGTGCTTCATGGTGCATGTAATCTGCTTAACCTGGGGTAGGAGTTTAGAGAGGTTTAACCGGGGATAGGAGCATAGAGTGAAGCAGAGGTTGATGGGCTCATATTTTAAAATAAACTTTGTATTTTAATAAATCAACTCAGGCCCTGTTTAGTTTATTGGACCAACTCTCTATATATGATTCCTTCAGCTAAAGATCTAATGATTAAATGGGTCCAATCAACCGATTCTTGGGCTAAGACCCGCAACCACACCAGGGGTAATAGTGGTCAGCGACTCATAGCTGATAGATTGCATGCAACAGCAGCACCCCCATGTGATGTCTAATAACAGACTAACCAGCCCGGCTAAGTGAGTTGGCGTCATGAAGGGAGGTAACCAGGTATCCAAAAATGTCCTGACGTGGATGTGTTTGGCTGAATGTAACAAATTATCACAACTTTGCTGTAAATAATACAACGCTTCTAGGCCTGTCTCACAACCTTTCAGGGGTGGACATTGAATATGAGTGATTGTCGTGCTAGCGTAGGAGAAAACAAACAATCCTGGTCAACTTATGAAAGTGGGAAGACAGTATAAACAATTACTTATCCCTCTTTATACCTTCTGGCACACTAGAGGTCGCTTTTGGTCTTCCTCTTGCCATCTGAGTCCAGTGAAAAGCTACTTTTGGTATAGGAGACAAATAATAATAAATGAATATTACTATAGAGGGAAACTTCCGAGGCGATAATTCAGCGAATCATAGGTGGTAGAGGTATGTGCTACAGCACTAATTTGCCAATTTTTTTTATCTGAGTGCTGTAAAACACAAGACAAATGAAATTTTTGGGGCATGTTAAAAGACACAACAGCCTACTAAAAGTAATATTGGAAGGAAAAATACAAGGTAAAAGAGGCAGACTAAGACTAACATCAAAAGATGGACAAGTCAGTCTATGTCAACCTGCACCATCAAAGCAAGAAACAGAGTAGAATGGCGATCCATGGTAGCCAACCTTCGTTGAGGAGAAGGCACACGATGATGATGCTGTAAAACACAACTCTTCCTCCTTTGATTCGCTACTTTTGGTATAACTGAAGCATTCTGATAACCTGTCTGGCACCATTTTCTCTTTAGAACCTCTGTAGTTTCTTTTTAGTGGCTCCCAACCCAATTAAGTGGGCGTGGTTATAATTACGTCACTATGATATCTGCCCCTTTCAGTCCTAAACTTCCGTCTTTGTTATGAGTAGATTTCTAATTTGGATCATTTTTAGTCGGAAGTGACCAATTTTTGTTTTGAAGCCTCGATGGCTGAGTGGTTAGTGTACTCGCTTCCTGATCAGAAGGACATTGATTCGATCACCTGAAGTGTTCGATTTTTTTCGAGCCGGCGAGGCTCCGTGATTCACTCAATCTCTAAAAATGGGTCTCAGAGATTATTCTGGAAATTAAAGATGGCCTAGCGAGATATCGATCATATTACCCAAAAAATGTGGTTACTGACACCATATTCCCAGTACACCCAGAAGACAGGGGAGATAACATTTACGTGCGCAGAGTACACACGAGACGTGAATGTATTTTTTTTTAAAAGCTTCAACCGAGAGGGCTAATTATGGTATCTTATTACTCAGAGACCAGGCGAGTGTAAAGCTTCGTACAAACCACAGGTTCGATGAGAACAATTCCCACCGTCTATGCTGGGTTTCGAACTCAGGACCTTTCTGTTCAGAGGCTGACGACTTACCCGTAGACTACCCTAGCCCCCTTCCGTCATTGCACGATCTGTTACTGCCTCGCGAATCAGTTACTGAAATACCTGGTGCATACCCAGGGGCGTAAAGTAAAGTACCCCTGTCACGCCAAGTTGCGTATAGGGAATATGGTATTAGTGACCATAAATTTTACAGACCTTCAGCACATGATTTATGGGGTAATGTGGTCGGTATTACGCCTGTGCCGTTTTACTTTCCCATAAAAAATCCGGTACCCATTAAAGGCTGGGTTAACCGGAAGCCGTCGGTTGGGATCGAACCCTACCTCTTGTCCTTTGTAGTCCAGTTCACTAACCACTGACCTATCGCGGCTATCCAGGGGCATGCACTGATCAAAAAGACAATAATATAAGGAATAACGTGTAAAGAAAGAAAAACTAAACATCATAATAGATAATACAACTTTGAAGCAAGTAGACAATTTTAAATTTCTGGGTAGCACGTTAACACAAGACAATAACCAAGAGACAGAGATAGATATAAGGTGTAACAAAGCATGCCAAGTTATAGGCCAAGTATCAACACTATTGAAAAACAAAGCAATAACTACGGAAGCAAAAAGGGCAATATACAAATCAATTTTTCTACCAACTCTGAGTTATCAGTGCCAGAATTGGACGCTGGACTCTAGAACAATAAGAAAGATAACGACCACCGAAATGAAATGTGTCAGAAGAATGACAGGAAACAGCTTATGGGACAGAGTAAGAAACACTGACCTGAGAAAGAAATTCGAAATTGAACCAGCCATCGAATATATAAAGAAACAACAGATAAATTGGTTCGGCCACATAACAAGACAGAAAGAACTAACAATGACTCAAAGAGCCTTAAATAAACGCTACAAAAACGCCAGATTAAGAGGAAGACCGAGAAAGAGATGGATAAAGGGAATACTAGAGTCACTAGGAGGAATAACATCAGAAGAGCAAAGAATCGCAGATTGTTTCTCCCTTCGACGCCAACGGCAGCAGAGGAAGGATAGAAGAAGAACGTGTAACCAAAAATCCGCACAGAAGGAGCATTACTGCCCTGGCGGACATTTATCTCAAAGAAGGAAAACTTGGTTGTTAGTCTGGTAAGACTATTATCCAAGGGGCGCAAATCTGAGTGCTGCCTTCCTGGAAGGTTGGGGAAAACCAAAGGCTGGAAATGCAGTCCCAAACAAATGTATGTCGACGACAGATGTACTGATCTCTAAGGTGCGAAACGCAGTGCAGTGCAATTCTATAATAAGCGAACAAAGAAAAGGACTGTGGTAAGTTTTAAAATAAACACTACTGTATATAAGTGTGTAGACCATATCCATCTATAGTATTAATAAGGTTGGCGGGCTGGAAGGAATAACCCAAAGTTTGTGACGTCAGCCGCCCATAGCTCGCATAGCTTAGGACGTCACAAACTTTGTGTAATTCCGGGATTTCCCTGGCAACCCCCAGGCCTTAGTAAATTTATAGTTGGCAGTGCACAGACTCAACGATTTAAAAAAAAGGGATGAGACAGACTTAACGGCCATCCATAAATGTTAAGACAGACTTAACGGCCATCCATAAATGTTAAGACAGACTTAACGTAAAAAAGTAAAGTACCCCCCGTCACGCCAAGTGGCGTATAGGGAAATATGGTGTTAGTGACCCTATATTTTACAGACCTTCAGCACATGATTTTTGGGGTAATGTGGTCGGTATTACGCCCGTGCTGCTTTTACTTTCCCAGAAAAAATCCGGTACCCATTTAAGGCTGGGTGAACCCGGAGCCGTCGGTTGGGATCGAACCCTACCCCTTGTCCGTAGTAGTCCAGTTCATTAACCACTGAGCTATCGCGGCTCCTACTAATTTTTAGGGAATTAGTAAAACCCAGGTGTCCTCGCCAGGATTACGAACCCCGGCTATTGCCGTGGTAAGCCAACCGCCTATCGATTGCGCTAACCGGACACCCTGACAGACTTAACGGCCATCCATAAATATTAAGACAGACTTAACGGCCATCCATAAATGTTAAGACAGACTTAACGGCCATCCATAAATGTTAAGACAGACTTAACGGCCATCCATACGTGTTAAGACAGATTCAACAGCCATACATAAGTGTTAAGACAGACTCTACGATCATCCATAAGTATTAGACAGACTTTACGATCATTCATAAGTGTTAAGACAGACTCAGCGGCCATACATACGTGTTAAAATAAACTTAAATGCTGTATGTGAGTTAGACAGCTCATATTTTAGACAGAATGGATATACATGGATGTTGTATGGAGTGTAGTCAAGTTTTGGTCGAACATAAGAGCTGTAAGTCATCATCATCATGTACCATACCGGTTGGCGCAGACGATCATGTCCTTCCACAATCTTCTATCTACAGTGCATCGTATCAATTCTGTTTTTGACTGTTTTCCATGCCATGACACCAAGCTATCTAGTATTTTCTCTCGTTGTCCGCGATTTCTCTTTTATTTTATTTCGCCAGTTGTAACCAAGTATTCCAACTTTCCTCTTCTCATGATGTGCCCGAAAAATGTTGATTGTTTCTTTCTGGTGTTTTTTAGTAGCTGCCTTTTTGTGTTGGCCTCTTTGAGAACTTCCTCATTGGTCTTTTTAGCTGTCCAGGAAACTTTCAATATTCTTCTGAGAAATCCCATCTCTGTGGCCTCTAATAGTCTTTTCATTTGTTTGTCTACTGTCCATGATTCGCTTCCATAGGTCAGAATTGGTTCTATATAGCACCGATGAACTCTCTCACTTCTATTGACATAGATTTGTTGCGTGAGATATTTTTAATTTTATGAAATATTATTTTGTCCTGAGCTATTCTGCTTTTTATTTCTCTGGTGCTTATCCATGTCATGTTATTATTGTGCCCAAGAATTTGAAACATTGCACTTGTTTCAGATGTGCCCTGTTTATTTGTATGCTGCATGATAGCGATGATTGTTTCTTCGATACGGGAACATTGAGGGAACATGGAGAAACAGAGGGAATGTAAACGAGGTTTAGACAAATCTAACAGCTATAAATTAAATGCTAGACCAACATAATGCTTATTAAGTTAGTGTTATATATTCATATAAGCTCTAAATGTGTGTTACACTCAAAGGCGATAAGTGAGTGTTGGAAATATTACTCCACTATCCATTCGTTGGTAAAGCGGGTGATAAGTAACTTGTATATAGGGCAAGACCATCAGGTCACAGCACGCGAGTGTCGATCTCATTAGCCAAACGAGATAAGGGGTTTCCACTTTCATGTGTCATCGGCCAGCCATTAGAGCCCTAAACACAATTCATTCGGACTCATAGGGGTACATTTTTGTCATTAACGGGTAATTAAGAACCGCAATACTGTCTTGAACACTAACCATTAAAATCCACAAAATTGTCTTAAACACAAACAATTAAGATCCACAAAACTCTTTTAAATACACAAACCACAAAGATCCATAAACTACGCTCCTCTGTTTAGGATCTATATCTTGTTACAGTTTCTATCTGTTTTTTTTTTTTTTTTTTTTTTTTTTTTTTTGGCGCTTCTTTCTTTAGGGTCTATATCTTGTTATATTTTCTATTTATTTCTAGCGCTTCTTTCTTTAGGGTCTATATCTTGTTATATTTTCTATTTATTTCTAGCGCTTCTCTCTTTAGGGTCTATATCTTGTTATATTTTCTATTTGTTTCTAGCGCTTCTCTCTTTAGGGTCTACATCTTGTTATATTTTCTATTTGTTTCTTGCGCTCCTCTCATCATATCTTTTCACTTTCCATATTCGCCATCCTCCATCTCTTATCGCATTCCTGTTTTCTTCTATCTTCATTTCTTCCAACGTTTCCTATTTCATTCAACCTCAAACTAATTAAAATATTCTTTATTCATGTTTTTCCTGTACGCTGAGTCTTTCAAAATAAAGTTTCGGATAGACACATTTATGCTAAACCACTGGAAACTACAAACCGTGCTGTTTCGTCCTATAACTGTTTGTCTGCAACGCAGGTATTCAGCCCTACCCTATCTAGTAGATACTTGTCTTAATAGGAAAACACAGATATACAATGTATTCCCGAGTTGAGTTCGGAACTCTATGCTATAGTTATGAGTACACATAAAGACATCGCCAATGATAGCAACTTTTTAAAAAGTTACTTAGTTGGCCGTGTGCTCTAAGGTTTGTTTCTCGTGACAAGGTGCCTTGTCGAGGAGTACGGGTTCGATCCTGCTTCGGGCTGTCTATTGTTTGTATTTTTATGTAGTTGATTGTTTGTGAATTTGTTCCGAGTGTTGCAAACATACTGGAGACAAATAATAATAAATAAATATTATTAAATAGGGAAACAGTGATAGTTGCAAACATACCTTTGCCAGAAATGATTCGCGTGACTAACTTACCCAGGTCATGACTTGACCAATCAAAGCATTACTTCTGTCTCCTGGCAACTATCTTGAAGTGGTAAACGTCCTCTGTCTAGTTCGAGTACTGTCTCATTAATAAGCCGATTCGTCTGACTGTTTCTCACCACGTTCGTTCTAATTATCCGTTTTACAAACTAGCAGGCATAACGGTCGTTCTAATAGTCCGTTTTACAAACTAGCAGGACCGTTCTAATAACAAACTAGCATAACGTTCTAATAGTCCGTTTTACAAACTAGCAGGCGTTCTATAACGATCGATCGTTCTAATAGTCCGTTTTACAAACTAGCAGGCATAACGATCGTTCTAATAGTCCGTTTTACAAACTAGCAGGCATAACGATCGTTCTAATAGTCCGTTTTAGCAGAACGATCGTTCTAGTCCGTTTTAGGCATAACGATCGTTCTAATAGTCCGTTTTACAAACTAGCAGCAGGTTCATAACAAACTAGCATCGTCGTTCTAATAGTCCGTTTTACAAACTAGCAGACATAACGATCGTTCTAATAGTCCGTTTTACAAACTAGCAGACATAACGATCGTTCTAATAGTCCGTTTTACAAACTAGCAGACATAACGCTTCGTTCCAATAGTCGTTCGTTTTGCAGACACGAAGCAAACTAGCAGGCATAACGATCGTTCGTCCGTCCTAGCAGACATAACGATCGTTCGTTTTACAAACAGCAGACATAACGACAATAGCGGTAGCGGTCGTTCTAAGTGTCTGTTTTACAAAAAAGCAGACATTGCGGTCGTTCTATTTGTCCATTTTACAAACTAGCAGCCATCACGGTCGTTCTATTTGTCCGTTTTACAAACTAGCAGACATCACCGTAGTTCTATTTGTCCGTTATACAAACAAGCGGGCAAAACGGTCGTTCTAAATGACCGTCTTATAAACAGGCGGACACAATACGCGATCTAACTGATCATTTTGCCAACAAGCGGATATAATGGCCGTTGTAACTGGCCGTTTTATCAATTGTAACATCTTCCAGCACTAATTGTGACTCCTAGTTATAACAAATTGTGACATCTACTAGCACTCATTATGACATCTTGACATCTACTAGCACTCATTGTGACATCCTGACATTTACTAAACTAATTATGACATCTACCAACACAAATTGCTATATCTGATCTTTACAATGTAATCTTGCCATCCACCAGAACTAATCTCGTCAAGTACATCGCTAACTGCGTCTTCTCAAGAACTTAAAGCGACATCACTAGAACTTAAAGCGACATCTCTAGAACTTAATGTGGCATCTCTAGAACTTAATGCGACATCTCTAGAAATTAATATGACATCTCTAGAACTTAATGCGTCATCTCTAGAACTTAATGCGACATCTCTAGAAATTAATATGACATCTCTAGAACTTAATGCATCATCTGTAGAACTCAATGCGACATCTCTAGAACTTAATATGACATCTCTAAAACTTAATGCATCATCTCTAGCACTTAATGCGACATCTCTAGAACTTAATGTGACATCTCTAGAAATTAATATGACATCTCTAGAACTTAATGCATCATCTGTAGAACTCAATGCGACATCTCTAGAACTTAATATGACATCTCTAAAACTTAATGCATCATCTCTAGCACTTAATGCGACATCTCTAGAACTTAATGTGACATCTCTAGAACTTAATGTGACATCTCTAGAACTTAATGCGACATCTCAAAAACTTAATGTGACATCCCTAGAACTTAAAGCGACAGCTCTAGAACTTAATGCGACATCTCTAGAACATAATGCGACATCTACTTTATTCACATTTGAAACACACAGCATTAAACCTCAAGTACAACACCAAGCAATTTTTAGACAAAATCTGAACAAAACTAAACGAAACCAAGCAATTCTTAGACAAAAACCGAAAAATTCTTATTAATAAAAAACAAGCAATTCTTTAAAAAAACCAAACAATTATTATATACAATCAAACAATTCTTAGACAAAACCAAGCAATTCTTTGACAAAACCAATCAATTCTTTGACAAAACCAAACAAGTCTTACTAAGAAAACCAAAAAAGTCTTACTAAGAAAACCAAGCAATTCTTAGACAAAACCAAACCATTCTTAGACAAAGGCAAACAATTGTTATTGAAAAACCAAGCAATTCTTAGACAAAACCACACAATTCTTAGACAAAGGCAAACAATTGTTAAACTAAGCAATTCTTACACAAAAGCCAATCAACTCTTAGATACTACCAAGCAATTCACAAAAATGTGCTGAGTTGCGTATATATTGATAATGAAATACGTAAATATAAGCTTTCTAAAGCCACAAGAGAACGCGTTTTCGCCAATTTAACGCCCTTTTGAGATCGGACGTTAAAGAAGAGAAGAAGTTGAGCGATAGCGACCGAGAAGGAAAAAGAACGTAATATGTTCTATAAACATTTCTGTGCGTGTAAGAACAAAACAAGATCTATACGTCATAGCAGCTAATGGCCAATCAGACATGGGGAGTTATAGTTTCTACCCGACGGCATGTCTTTTGATAGAGAGAAATTCATTTCAGAAAATGAAAAATATCTTATGCAACAAATCTATGTCAATAAAAGTGAGAAAGAGAGTTCATTGGTGCTATATAGAACCAATTCTGACCTATGAAAGCGAATCATGGACAGTAGACAAACAAGTGAATAGACGATTAGAGGCCACAGAGATGGGATTCCTCAGAAGAATGTTGAGTGTCCTTGACAGCTAAAAAGACCAATGAAGAAATTCTCAAAGAAGCCAACACAAAAAGGGAACTCCTAAAAAAACATCAGAAAGAAACAATCAACATTTTTCGGTCACATCATGAGAAGAGGAAAGTTGGAATACTTGGTTAAAACTGGCAAAACAAAAGGAAAAAGAGATCGCGGACGAAAACGAGAGAAAATACTGGATAGCTTGGTATGGAAAAGTCAACAACAGAATTGATACGATGCACTGTGGATAGAAGATTGTGGAAGGACATGATCGCATACGCCAACCGGTATGGTACATGATGATGATGAATGGGCCAAAGAATCACCCACCATCAAAGCTGTACTGAACTAAAGAAGCGCTTCAGGCAACGGTTAAATGTATGGTTGCCTACCTGGCTACCGATCTGAATGTTCCCGGGTCAGTTCCAGGAAAGTAAGGCGGCCTGACGTGATACCGACCACTTTACCCATAAATCGTGTGGTTGGTCAGCGACATATATAGGCACTAACGCCATATTTACCGTAGACCTTTAAGTGTGGAGGGGCAATTGTCTCGTGTCACACAGCTTTAAGGGTGTCCGGTTAGCGCAATCAATAAGCGGTTGGCTTACCACGGCAACAGCCGGGGTTCGTACCCTGGCGAGGACACCTGGGTTTTACTAATTCCCTAAAAATTAGTACCTCTGAAGTCGGAGTAAATCTGCCTGCATGGCGAGGGGCATCCTGTAATGGGATAAAACAGACTTTACACGCAAAATTCAGTCCCACAAAATTGAGTGGGTGGGACTTCGTCAGAGGTCAAAAGCTGACGAAAGCGAGCGAGCGAACACAGCTTTAAATACCAAGATGTGGATATAAAATAATAAGACGAGACAGACACAACGTGACCCAGCACTATCACAAAGTGAGCCGTCTACATCACGTGTGCTGGCAACCCTCTTGTTCGAGTCCACAGAAGTACACAGCCCAGCAGCATGACCATTGGCCTCGCTGCCAGACACTGTGTGTATATAAAGAGGTAAAGAATTGTTGTAGGAAAGAGTTTTACAGTAACAAGAAATGTTAGAACGACTCTCTCAAGTCCGGTAAATAAATACATCTGCTCAAGCCTTTTGTGCTTCAGTCGAACATACACGCTGTGAACTGGGGGGACTAGTGTGTCTTTGACTCTGATCGTCCCGAGAATTTGAGTTTCAGCTGCCAGGTAAGCCATCTATCTCACTGGCTCTGTTTATTTTGACCAAACTAAAAACTAGATTGTTAAACTACACACTATAGATGGTCACTGTCCGATGTCTCACTTATGTAGATAAAAACCAATGGCATATAGCAACGCTGCACAGACGCAGATGAATTGATGCCATTTCTTTATTGTGAGATTTTATCGCTGAAACCTTTCCTTATAGCCATTTTAACATATCGTTTTAAGAAAAAGATGTTTAGTTTCCACAAGATTACAATTACTGTAGTCTTCGCATGGATAGTTAGCTTTCTTAATCATAATAATCTATACATGTTAAAGTCGTGACTTCTAGACTTCACTTTATATTTAGGCTTAGTCTTAAAATGGGAGCTGCGATAGCTCAGTGGTTAGTGAACTGGACTACAAAGGACAAGAGGTCGGGTTCGGCTTCCGGGTTCACCCAGCCTTAAATGGGTACAGGATTTTTTTCTGGGAAAGTAAAGGCGTAATACCGACCATATTACCCCAAAAATCATGTGCCGAAGGTCTGTAAAAATTATGGTCACTTAACACCATATTCCCTATACACTTGGCGTGAAGGGGCTCTTTACTTTTTTTCTTGTTTAACTAGTCTTAAAATAATTTCAACCGTTATAGTTTGTTTAAGATCGATTCTTTCATAAATTGTTTACCAGATACAAGCCATTTAGTCTTTGCAATTCTCTGTCACACGTCACCCCGCGCGCGCCATGTACTCATGAACAATTTCAAACCAATAATGAATCATCAGTTCTTGACAATAATAAATATCATTCCACTCTGTCTTAACGATTTCTTTCCAAAGTGCACAACTTTTTTGTTGTTGATGAGATCATTACTATGTGTAAAATAAATCTTTTCTCAATTGCATAAATCAAATATCAAACTAGACTTTTTATTACGGAGGCGCCATTAACAAAAAAAAAATATATTTCTTTCTATTATAAACGTACTAGCTCAGTGGTTAGTGAACTGGACTACAAGGACAAGGGGTAGGGTTCGATCCCAACCGACGGTTTCCGGGTTCACCCAGCCTTAAATGGCCACTTTTTTAACTGGGTTAACCCAGCCTCTTTTTAGATAGCTGAGTTGGCTCTGTGATCTAGCGTTTGGTTTCTCCTGGCTATGCCTAGGAGTGCGGAGTACGGGTTCAATCCTGCTTCGGACGATCTATTGTTCTTTTTTTTTTTTTTCTGTTGTTGATTATTTGTACGTTTTTTTTCCGAATGTTGCAAACATACCTCTTCCCATGAAATGATTCGCTAATCTCACTCTTAGAAATGAAAAATTCCTCTCCATAAAAATATTCATTTATTATTGTTTGCCTCCCTCCTGGCTTTAACATCACCATTAGCTGCAGTCTTGTGATAACACATTTATAGTTGAATAATGCTTCTAGTTTCACGATAACACATCTACAAGTTCATGATAAAACATCTACAAGCTCATGATAACACATTTATAGTTGAATAATGCTTCTAGTTTCACACGATAACACATCTACAAGTTCATGATAACACATCTACAAGTTCATGATAACACATTTATAGTTGAATAATGCTTCTAGTTTCACGATAAAACATCTACAAGTTCATGATAACACATTTATAGTTGAATAATGCTTCTAGTTTCACACGATAAAACATCTACAAGTTCATGATAACACATTTATAGTTGAATAATGCTTCTAGTTTCACACGATAAAACATCTACAAGTTCATGATAACACATTTATAGTTGAATAATGCTTCTAGTTTCACACGATAAAACATCTACAAGTTCATGATAACACATTTATAGTTGAATAATGCTTCTAGTTTCACACGATAAAACATCTACAAGTTCATGGTAACACATTTATAGTTGAATAATGCTTCTAGTTTCACACGATAAAACATCTACAAGTTCATGATAACACATTTATAGTTGAATAATGCTTCTAGTTTCACACGATAAAACATCTACAAGTTCATGATAACACATTTATAGTTGAATAATGCTTCTAGTTTCACACGATAAAACATCTACAAGTTCATGATAACACATTTATAGTTGAATAATGCTTCTAGTTTCACACGATAAAACATCTACAAGTTCATG
Organism: Megaustenia siamemsis; assembly: GCA_032433765.1. Taxonomy (NCBI): domain Eukaryota; kingdom Metazoa; phylum Mollusca; class Gastropoda; order Stylommatophora; family Ariophantidae; genus Megaustenia; species Megaustenia siamemsis. The sequence continues at coordinate 3,675,054 of JAVIAB010000091.1, read as the reverse complement.
ATAACACATTTATAGTTGAATAATGCTTCTAGTTTCACACGATAAAACATCTACAAGTTCATGATAACACATCTACAAGTTCATGGTAACACATCTACAAGTTCATGATAACACATCTACAAGTTCATGGTAACACATCTACAGCTGCACAATAAAACATCTACAAGCTCATGATAACACATCTACAGCTGCACAATAAAACATCTACAAGTTCATGATAACACATCTACAGCTGCACAATAAAACATCTACAAGTTCATGGTAACATATCTACAGCTGCACAATAAAACATCTACAAGTTCATGATAACACATCTACAGCTGCACAATAAAACATCTACAAGTTCATGATAACACATCTACAGCTGCACAATAAAACATCTACAAGTTCATGATAACACATCTACAGCTGCACAATAAAACATCTACACGTTCATGATAACACATCTACATCTGTACGATGAAACATCTACAAGTTCATGATATCACATCTATAGCTGCACGATTAAACAGCTACAAGTTCATGGTAACACATCTACAACTGCAGGATGAAACATCTACAAGTTCATGATAACACATCTACAAATTCCACCACCCGTCCAATCATTTCCCCTAGCGTATATAGACTATAACTATTATTTATAACTATTATTGTAAGCTGTTGATTGTAGGTACATCTACTTTCCCCAAAAAGCACTCTGGATCAATCAGACCACGTTTCTGACTTTAGACTGACCACTCTCTCAAAGCATACATCCTTGCCACACCCATCCTCCTCTTTTCTTAAGGAACGTAGAACAAACTTGGCGGTGTCCTCTTTGTCCAGAGTCAGATCACGTTTAATGCCAGAGCTGCGCAAGCTAAAGTGTGAACACGACATCCCCCCCCCCCCCCCCAAAAAAAAAAAAAAAAAAAATCCGTCATCAATGACTAGTATTTGAAATCAAAGAAAAGAAAAACGATAGTAATGAAAAGTCTAATAGCTCAATAAAAAAAAAAAAAAAAAAAAAAAAAAAAAAAAGGAGTATACCTGGAAGGAAATTAAGTGGAAGAAATAGATCTCTAAATAGACCACTTCGAATATCTCGGAAATTGCATAGAAGGTGACACACCAAGAGAAAACAGAGCCAAAATAGCAAAGGTAGAAAGGACTTTCAGAAACCTTGAGAAAATAATGAAATAAAATCAAACTGATAATAATACACACAAATGTATTTACTATTCTTAACTTACACATGTATGGGTTGGAGAAAAGGGGAAAAGAATAAACTAGATGCATTGAAACAGATAGCTCAATGGTTAGTGAACTGGACAACAAAGGAGAAAAGGTAGGGTTCGATCCCTACCGACGGCTTCCGGGTTCACCCAGCCTTTAATGGGTACCGGATTTTTTAAAATGAGAATTGACCACATTACCCCAAAAATCATATGCCGAAGGTCTGTAAAATATATGATCACTAACACCATATTCCCTATACGCCACTTGGCGTGACGGGGGCACTTTATTTTTTTACTATTAAAAAATAAATGTCGAAGGAGAATACTTGGTACACAATAGAATGAGTTCAAAACTAGTGGAGAAATAAGAGAAACGACATGCATGCAACGAACTAGCAATCTCTGTACCTAACCAAGAAGAGAAGACGGGGCATATGCCAGCCACATGATGGGAAGAAATTCGTTAAAGGTAAAGTACGAGATATGAATCGGCGTCTTAGCACGCGAGTTTTCACCCATATGTGCTCGGTCACTTATCCTGAAGTCTTCTAAGAAACTCACGATGGCGGCATTCCTCACCTTCACAGAGTAATACCCTGGTATCCATTTCTGACAGCAACTGGGTCGACCGCGGGGTATTTTTTTTCCAACCACGAGTACAGCTCACAAACTGCTTCCAGCGGGAATCGAACATAGGTTGTCCGAATGTCGGTAGCTTAGTAGTGTGATTTTCCCAACTAGGCTACAGAGGCCCACGATGGGGAGAGATGCAAATGGGAAACGATAGGAAAAAGTCGACGAGACCGACCACAAGAGATTCTAAGAATAACATTAATAAGAGAGGCAAGAACAGCAGGATCAATTACCTCAAATGTGTGGAGTCTGAGAAACTCACATAGAACAAGAACGTATTCTTATTGCCATCTAGTCTGTTGCGCATTGAAAGGATCAATGTTGTTGCGGGGTATAATTTTCTATTTTTGTTGGTTATTTATTCATCTTTTGGCATGACTGTAAGGCTTGTTTCCATAGATTTTGTTATGTATGTAGCCCTTTATATAAATAAACATTTGTTATTCAGGTGATTGTCCCCAAGAAGAGTCCTCGCAAAGGGCGATAATAACGAAAATCAACAGTCAAGACGACATAGAATTACCTCCCGTAGAGATGTCACTTAACGGATGCACTGACAATGTGGATGAAGTACTTCTCAAACAGACATCAGTTGATGAGTGTGATAAGGATGAAGTTCCTGTCAAACAAACATCATTTATTGAAAGTGATAAAGATGAAATATCTCTGAAACAAACATCACTTGTTGAATGCGATAACGATGAAATATCTCTGAAACAAACATCACTCGTTGAAAGTGATAAAGATGACATATCTCTGAAACAAACATCACTTGTTGAAAGTGAAAAAGATGACATATCTCTGAAACAAACATCACTCGTTGAAAGTGATAAAGATGACATATCTCTGAAACAAACATCACTTGTTGAAAGTGAAAAAGATGATATATCTCTGAAAGAGGCACCACTTGTTGAAAGTGATACAGATGAGATATACCTGAAACAGACATCACTTGTTGAAAACGATAAGAATGAAATATCTCTTAAAAAGGCAATACTTGATAAAGGGGTTGAGTTTACTGAAGCAGAAGCACAGGAAAATTATGGAGAAAACATTGACGAAGCCTCGAGATTGGAGAGACTGTCATCTGTTAGTCATACCCAAAATGATGATGTCATAATACTTGACTCAGTACCTCAAGGAGCCATTCTTCAGCCGCGAGAAGGGGAGATTACACAATCAAAGGACCGACACCTCCATACAGGTACCAACATGTTTTGGCTGTGTTCTGATTCTCACATTCTTGTTTGTGATATTGTTACTTTTATTATTCTGTAGGTGTCTAAAAATAAAGAGTATACTAAACTCATATCACCATCATGTATGGACATAAGACTATCAGTAATTCAAACGTTTAATTATTACTGAGCAACAGATAGGGTGGTTTGGCCGCGTGGCGGGGCAGAGGGATCAGGACACGGCACAACGAGCCTTCAACAGACGTTGTGAGAGCACCAGACCCAAGGGTCGACCACGAAAAAGATGGATCGATGGAATATTAGAAGCACGAGGAACATAATAGCAGCAGAGGTGAATAGAAGAACAAAAGACCGCAAATTATATCTCCCCTCTACGCTAAAAGGCAGATGAGGAAGGAAAGAAGAAGAATTATTACTGCAATTTTTGGTAAAGTTATACACACAGAGATGGGATTTCTCAGAAGAATGTTGCAAGTTCCCTGGACAGCTAAAAGGTCCAGCGAGGACATTCTCAGGGAGGCCAACACAAAAAGGCAGCACATGGGAAACATCAGAGGGGAACAATCAGCATTTTTCGGGCACATTGTGAGAAGAGGAAAGTTGGAATAGTTGGTTACGACTGGCAAAATACAGGGAAAGAGAGATTAAAGATGACAAAGAGAGAAAATACTAGATAGCTTGTTGTCTTAGCATAGAAAACAGTCAACAACAGAATTAATACGTTGCACTGTGGATAGATGATTATGGAAGGACATGATCACCTACGCCAACTAGTATGGCACATGATGATACACACAAGTAGTAATGTATTACAAGTAATTAGCAATAACACCTTCTTAATTATTGCTGTAATATCTGTCTAAATTATATCAGTAGGCTATTTCATAGTATGGTCCTTTTTGTCTTGTCAGACGATGTAATGGAGGCTATTGTGTATTTTTTGTTTTTGTCGATCAGCTTCTCTCGTGGCTAATTCTACCAACATTTGACAAACACACACGGCCACAGAATGAACAAGTCAGGCCCACTGATCCACAGGGTTTTTCATACTTTTTCATGAGTCTTTTCTCTTCTAAGTTTTGCCTTAGCACAGTCTCAAAAGATGTTATACCATTCCTTATACATGCTCTCCATGATGTGCGATCACTTGCCAAATGTTCCCAGTCATTTTCACAGATGGAGAAGTCATTCAGAGATGATTTACAAATATCTCTATATCGCAGTTTAGGTCTGCCGATTTGTCTTTTTCCGTGTGTTAGTTCGCCATATAGTATTTGCTAGGGGATGCGGGTTTCTTCCATTCACTGGACGTGCCCCAGCCTTCTTAGTCTTTGACATCTGAGCATCGACATGATTGTTGGGGTCTTAGCACGTTGCAGGACAGTTAAGTTGGTTATTTTGTCCTGCCATTTGATGTGCATTATTCTGTGGAGACATCGCATGTGGAAGAAATTTAGTCTTTTTTCCTGGTTTGAGTATGTTGTCCAGGTTTCAGATCCATATAGTAGTGTGCTAAGGAGACAGGTTTGATATATTAAGAGTTTGGTCTTCAGTGTTAGTTTCGTGTTGTTCCAGGCCCTTTCTGTGAGTTTGCATAGTAAATATCTCAGATGACTCAAAGTCAAAGGTGTGGGAGTAACTGTCAATTGGCCTAGACTATAGAGATATACAGATATCTACTCGTATTTTGGCGCATATATATATTATATGTGTATGTATATGATTAGTTCTTCAAATTGGCCCAGGAGTATATAAGCGACTGTTAAGCTGAATAATAGATATGTAGACAACCGTTTCAGATGGCTCATAAATATATGAGCAATTCTTTAACTTGAAGTGACCTGGCTCAGAGATTTATTGTGACACAATTATTGTTAGATTATGTCACGTATTACACTTGAAGTATGTTCATGATTTGTAAGTTGAATGTCCTTTTCTTTGATGAATAGGAGTACCAGAACATGGTTGTGATGAAGACATTGTTGAACAGACACAAAATGATAAGAAATTGGACAAACTCCATGATGAGGTTACCTCTGAAGACTCCTTCAGAGTGGAAGACATCACTTCACAATGTTCACATGAAGATGTTATTGAGAGTAGACAAGTGGAAGCGAGGTATTTATATAAGAATATGGTACAAAGATAACAGCAAGATTTGGCTGTTCACAGACAATTTGTCCAGGCATACATTGAGTCTGACTAAAGTAGAATGTTTTTTGTGCTGATTCAGGGCATCTGTGATGAACTTACTTAAGTGGACAGCTTTGTGTGACTAAGAAACATCTCTGATGGGCTGACTTGAGTAGATAGCTTTGTGTGACTGTAAGGAATATCTTTAATTGTCTGACTTGAGTAGAAGCTTTGTGTAGCTATAAGGAACATCTTTAATGGTCTGACTTGAGTAGTAGCTTTATGTAAGGAACATCTTTAATGTTCTGACTTGAGTAGAAAACTTTGTGTAAGGAACATCTTTACTGGTCTGACTTGAATAGTAGGTTTATGTAAGGAACATCTTTAATGTTCTGACTTGAGTAGAAAACTTTGTGTAAGGAACATCTTTAATGGTCTGACTTGAGTAGAAGATTTGTGTAAAGAACATCTTTAATGTTATGACTTGAGTAGAAAACTTTATGTAAGGAACATCTTTAATGGTCTGACTTGAGTAGAAGCGTTGTGTAAGGAACATCTTTATTGGTCTTACTTGAGTAGAAAACTTTGTGTAAGGAACATCTTTAATGGTCTGACTTGAGTAGAAAACTTTGTGTAAGGAACATCTTTAATGGTCTGACTTGAGTAGAAAACTTTGTGTAAGGAACATCTTTAATGGTCTGACTTGAGTAGAAAACTTTGTGTAAGGAACATCTTTAATGGTCTGACTTGAGTAGAAAACTTTGTGTAAGGAACATCTTTATTGGGCTGACTGGAGTAGAAGTTCTCTGTGACTGTAAAGAACATCTTTAATGGTCTGACTGGAGTAGAACTCTCTGTGACTGTAAAGAACATCTTTAATGGTCTGACTTGAGTAGAAAACTTTGTGTAAGGAAGAACTTTAATGATCTGACTGGAGTAGAAGCTCTCTGTGACTGTAAAGAACATCTTTAATGATCTGACTGTAGTAGAATCTTTGTGTAGCTATAAGGAACATGTTTGAGCATCTCATTTGAGTAGACACGTCTGCTTGTTTTAATCTCAGTATGCCACATTTGGGCTTATGTCTTACAGATTTTACAGCATTTATTAGTGAATATGTCCTGAGTCTACCATTTTCTCCTTAATTTTGAAATTTTTGGGAGTAGATCTCATTTGTGATATCACACAGAGATGTGAAATTTTGAACCTAGGCCAAACCTAAGGATAAGGCCAGTGGGTAATGAAATGAAAGTCTACAGCTAAAGTATAGAACTGGTAGTTAATTAAATTAGTCTACAGCTAAAGGATAGAACCAGTAGTTAATTAAATTAGTCTACAGCTAAAGGATAGAACCAGTAGTTAATTAAACTAGTCTACATCTAAAGGATAGAACCAGTAGTTAATTAAACTAGTCTACAGCTAAAGGATAGAACCAGTAGTTAATTAAACTAGTCTACAGCTAAAGGATAGAACCAGTAGTTAATTAAATTAGTTTACAGCTAAAGGATAGAACCGGTAGTTAATTAAATTAGTCTACAGCTAAAGGATTGAACAGGTGGTTAATGAAATTAAAGTCTATAGCTAAAGGATAGAACCGGTAGTTAATGACATGAAAGTCAAAAGAGTACAACTGGTAGTTAATGAAATTAAAGTCTATAGCTAAAGGATAGAACCGGTAGTTAATGACATGAAAGTCTAAAGAGTACAACTGGTAGTTAATGAAATTAAAGTCTACAGCTGAAGGATAGAACCAGTAGTTAATGAAATGAAAGTACCAATCTTCTCTATAACTAATGGAGAGTGTACATGAAAGAACTCTTGGCAGTTAAACTAAAAAAGAACTGGCCACTGCCTAGGGAAAAAAATGTTTAGAAAATTCACCCTTTCCTAAGACGGATGTGTTGGGCTTAGAGGCACAGATAACAGCTCAATGCATCCATTAGAGGCACAGATAACAGCTCAATGCATCCATTAGAGGTACAGATAACAGCTCAATGCATCCATTAGAGGCACAGATAACAGCTCAATGTATCCATTAGAGGCACAGATAACAGCTCAATGCATCCATTAGAGGTACAGATAACAGCTCAATGCATCCATTAGAGGCACAGATAACAGCTCAATGCATCCATTAGAGGCACAGATAACGGCTCAATGCATCCATTAGAGGTACAGATAACAGCTCAATGCATCCATTAGAGGCACAGATAACGGCTCAATGCATCCATTAGAGGTACAGATAACAGCTCAATGCATCCATTAGAGGCACAGATAACAGCTCAATGCATCCATTAGAGGCACAGATAACAGCTCAATGCATCCATTAGAGGTACAGATAACAGCTCAATGCATCCATTAGAGGCACAGATAACAGCTCAATGCATCCATTAGAGGCACAGATAACGGCTCAATGCATCCATTAGAGGCACAGATAACAGTTCAATGCATCCATTAGAGGCACAGATAACGGCTCAATGCATCCATTAGAGGCACAGATAACAGCTCAATGCATCCATTAGAGGCACAGATAACAGCTCAATGCATCCATTAGAGGTACAGATAACAGCTCAATGCATCCATTAGAGGCACAGATAACAGCTCAATGCATCAATTAGAGGCACAGATAACAGCTCAATGCATCCATTAGAGGTACAGATAACAGCTCAATGCATCCATTAGAGGCACAGATAACAGCTCAATGCATCAATTAGAGGCACAGATATAACAGCTGAATGCATCCATTAGAGGCACAGATAAGAGCTCAATGCATCCATTAGAGGTACAGATAACAGCTCAATGCATCCATTAGAGGCACAGATAACAGCTCAATGCATCCATTAGAGGCACAGATAACAGCTCAATGCATCAATTAGAGGCACAGATAACAGCTCAATGCATCCATTAGAGGCACAGATAACGGCTCAATGCATCCATTAGAGGTACAGATAACAGCTCAATGCATCCATTAGAGGCACAGATAACAGCTCAATGCATCAATTAGAGGCACAGATAACAGCTCAATGCATCAATTAGAGGCACAGATAACAGCTCAATGCATCCATTAGAGGCACAGATAACGGCTCAATGCATCCATTAGAGGCACAGATAACAGCTCAATGCATCCATTAGAGGCACAGATAACAGCTCAATGCATCCATTAGAGGTACAGATAACAGCTCAATGCATCCATTAGAGGCACAGATAACAGCTCAATGCATCAATTAGAGGCACAGATATAACAGCTGAATGCATCCATTAGAGGTACAGATATAACAGCTCAATGCATCCATGTCCATTTAGCGGGGGAATGCTAAGAAGAAGGAAACTCCAAAACTAATCAAGGTTTGGACATTTAACAATGATTGCCACCAGAAAGCTTCCCTCAGAGAGTTTCCCTCAGAGAGCTTTAACACTAAAAAACAATGGAAAGAGATAAAACAGTAGACATGGAAAATGATGGATTAATGGAATAACAGCCTTCATGATGAGCACCATACATGAAACACACTACAAACTGAAAACTCCATTTTTTTCTTAATGCTGAAAGGTAACAGAGACAGAAGAAAGAAAAGTAGATCATTAGTTTAGACTTTCCTGAAGCATTGGTATATATATATTGCTAAAAATAGTTGATATTGACATGTAGGGTCAAGACAAAGAAATGTTTATAAATGCATAAAAAATGTGAAACTGCAGTCAAGCTAATTTTGTAAGGAGAAATGAAAAAAATATATATTAAAATATGGTATTGTTAAAGCTTTATGTAATAGGTTGATGACACAAATTAGAACAACGTATGTGTTGTATGTTTGTTCCTGCTGAAGGTCTATTGAGCCGAAACATTGTTCTAATTTGTGTTGTCCACTTATTAAGTAAAACTTTAACCATACCGTTTTTTTTCTCATTTCTCCTGATAATGACATGGCATGTTTAAAGAAAGATAGGTACAAATGTCAAATTAAATGTCTTTTTCCAAAACATGGATTGGATAAAGTGTTCATATAATTTGATTTCAGATTGAAGCAGCAGAGAGAGTCCAACCGTACCAAACAGGTTTATGATGATGGGCATCAGTGGAAAGATGAGCAAGCAACAAGGGAGATTTCGGAGCAAACTACTGAGACTAAAACAGGAGACAAGACATGTGATCACAATCTGGCTGAGATAGAGGAACTGAAGGTGGTTTTTCTTTGTCTGATATTCATTAAATCTCTCTCTCTCTGCGATCAGGACTCAATCAGAGTAGGACTCCAGACTCTCACACGAAGACAGCTGTCTGTTTAAGCCTGTTAGATCCACTCTGCTTGAATGCCTGTTAAAACGTTGCACTGTGTTCTGCACCAGTGGCCCAGTGCATCCGATTTCGGCCAGCATTTTGTTCAGGTTTGCTTTCCTTAGCCTTTGATTGTCCCCAATCTTCCTGCAAGGCAGCAGATGGTCTTTTCTGTAGGGGGATTCTGCCCTTAGATGGTTGGCCCTCCCAGGTTTATGAGCACCATCTGCCCGAGTCACTAGAGGTGACTAACACAGACATACGACTTGTAATATGAGGAAACTGCAACAAGGAACACTTTTCATGCATAGCCTTCAATCGTTCCTGCCGTCTATCCCCATATACTGGTAATTCACGTCCTCTTGAAAGTGATGATCGTCGTATTAAGTATATCATCATTTTGACTTTAACGCAGAAAAGTGCAACTGAGAACTGAAATTAATCAGACCCTGGATGCACTTTCTGCAGCAATTGAGAGGATGTGGACTAGATCCGCCATCTTAGATCAGAAGTCCTGATTCAAAATCATATTCATTAAATAAGAGTCTTGAAACAAGACATGACATTGAGGGGAGTAAAGGCATCAAGATGCAAAGAAATGCGAAGCTGCTGCAAAGCTGATGATAATGACAATTTTTAAAAAAAGGAAGAAGAAGTGGTCTGGTGAAAATATATTTTTATTTTATATTTCTGTGTTGTTGTTTCAGCTGAAAGCTTACTCGGCCGAAACGTCGACTTTTGTTTTGTTACTCACCTACATAAAGCTATTACCAAACCACTTCTTTCACCTTTTTTAAAACATTGTCATGGCATAGAGGGGATTACACTTGTAAGGGTTCATATGTTTCTTAATTTTCAGCACAGTTTTGGGTAAAGTTGTCAAAAATATGCCAAGTTGGTCTATTTCACAGAGAACATCTCTAGTACAGATTTTCAGAGGGTCGGTGACTCTCATAGTTCTATTTGCATGAAGCAAATAATAATTTCAATTGAGAATCAAACCAGGATCCACCTGGTCTTCTTCTTCTATCCTTCCTCTGCTGCCGTTGGCGTCGAGGGGAGAAACAATCTGCGATTCTTTGCTCTTCTGTTGGCCTCTTGTGATGTTATTCCTCCTAGTGACTCTAGTATTCCACCTGGTCAATATAAACAAATAGTCAAGTTTTCCTTAAGGCATATTTTTCAAAGATCAAAGGCAATTTTATTTTGGTGATGTGGTCAGTATTCCACCAGGCCACCCTTCATCATCATCATCATGTGCCTATGGTTGGCGTAGGCGATCATGTCCTTCCACAATCTTCTATCTACTGTGCATCATATCAGTTCTGTTGTTGACTGTTTTTCATGCCATGACACCAAGCTATCCAGTATTTTCTCTCTTTGCCATCCATGATCTCTCTTTCCCTGCATTTTGCCAGTTGTAACCAAGTATTCCATCTTTTCTCTTCTAATGACGTGCCCAAAAAACATTGATTGCAAGCCCACCTTAACTTCCCATAAAAATCTCTGGTACCCATTTCCAGAGACTGGTCAAACCATGAAGCTTTACTGACCCAAAGAAACTTGCTACACCTGGAAAGTGAACCAGACCATCCTGATTAGTTGCAACTGCCCTAACCACTCTATATAATGTGACAAAACACTTGTTTTAAGAAATTGTCACAAACACCAACTGAATACACATTGAATGATGTTTTAAAATGTGTGTGTGTGATCTATAGTCAAGTCATCCTTCATGTGTTCACCTTCTGTGCATGAGAATAGCTGGTTGTCCTTTGCTCCCTAATTAATGGCATGAAAGTCTTTAGCTAAAGAAAGGGAACAACTGACTCTATCTTTATGAATTATTTATGAATTTATTATTATGAATTGGCCCTATCCTTTAGCTATAGACCTTATATCACTATTAATTGACTCTATCCTTTAGCTATAGACCTTATATCACTATTAATTGGCTATATCCTTTAGCTATAGACCATATATCATTATTAATTGGCTCTATCCTTTTTATTAATTGGCTATATCCTTTAACTATAGACCTTATATCATTATTAATTGGCTCTATCCTTTAGCTATAGACCTTGTATCATTATTAATTGGCTCTATCCTTTAGCTATAGACCGTATATCATTATTAATTGGCTCTATCATTTAGCTATAGACCTTACATCATTATTAATTGGCTCTATCCTTTAGCTGTAGATTTTCGTTTAATTATTCATTGGTTTTATCATTTAGCTATAGACTTTTTAAGTCATCATTCGGCTTTTTCATTTCAAAGCATGGACAATCTCACAAACAGCAATAAAAAAATTGATTCATTCAAAACAAAACGCTACAGAAAAATCCTTAAGATACATTGGATAAAGAGAAACAGCAATTAAGACATATTAAAAGATTTAAACATTAAAATGAACTGGCTTCTAAAAAAACATTATGCAGAAGAAATTTAAACCATTAGTAAACTGTCCCTATGATGGCCTGACGTCATGGGATGCACCAAAATGGCAGCTTATTTATATTCGAGCCATGGACTAAGCAATGTTTACTTTGAATTCCACAATATCTGTTATTGCAGCGAGTTGGCAGATTTTTGAAAATGTATTCAAGGGTTTGAACATAAATGTTTGTTCACAGTTCGTTAACCTTTGCTGTAGATAAAGTCTTTAATTCGATGGCTTCATTTGTGACCTTGGTAGCTAAGGACCTAACTTGTGCAAATGGATGGCATTGGCAAGGATCATTTTGAATCTATGAAGTGGGCTCATTTTGTGTTTAACTCAAAAGCATATGTGCTTTTTAACCAAAGATTTTTTATGGGGGGGGACTCAAGGAAGATATCCCCGATGGAAGAATAAATTGTACTATTAGTCCCATAAATGATTCGCTTCCAGAGGTTTATGATGTAAACAAAGCAGTTTTGTTATTGCAAGTGAATAATGTCTACACCTATAATTGGTCAGGATTGTGTAGCAGCAGCAGCTTTATAGCGAACACATAAAACATCATAGGATTGTGCTGTTCTGAAACAGCTATGCCATGCTACCCTAGAATTGCCTTTAATGGGATTACTGTGACCACAAACCACTCTCCATGTGCGTGCCACATATTTACACCCCAGAAAGAAATACTGAATATAACAACATCATATGCCGTCTGTGATATTAATGACCACAAACCAGGAGCCTCCTGTATGATTGATACAACTGTTGCATCAAGCACTTCATCAGCAGAGCCAGATTTATGGAATGTTAATCTGACATTGTTCTTGAATGATGTCCAAGTTAATGAGACATCAGAATCGTGTGGCAGCAGCTACAGGAAGGGAGCAGAGAACATCAAGTTCTGCTGCTATAAAGGAGACTTGCCTTGCTATCCCAGAATTGCCTTAAATGGGATCAATGTAGTTGAAAACTTCTCCTCTTGTGTAAACTACACATTCACATCCAAGAGTGAATCAATGAAGGTCACAAAATCATATTCTCTCTGTGGTTTTACTAACTACAGGTCAGGTGGCTTCTGTTGGATTGGAAATGGTAACTTACCACCACTGTGTGTCTATATGTTTGGAATTGGAGTCATCAACGATGGCCTAACATCATCAAGTGCTACGACGATCATCATTTTCGGGAGGACACGAACTTCCATGGTATATGGTGGATAGGCGGCAGGAACCATTGAAGGCTATGTCTGAAAAGTGTTCCTTCTTGCAGTTTCCTCATTTTCCAAGTCCGGCTTGTTGAAGGAGCTACTGAGTTAAGTGCTCTGTGCACACCGTGAGCTGTGTGTCTCATCCGTTTTGATCCTGTTTCGATATCCCGCTTGTTTACGATGAATGATATCGTATGACAGGGAACAGTTGGCTGTGGTCACTTTCTGCGCGGTTTCGCCTTATGTCTTTTGGCGTGTGCTGAGACTGCTACGATGGGGACTACAGTTACCTTTCTTTGTTTGGGAGATGAGTTGGTAATTCGGATGATTCCACTGGCACGGGCGGTTGAGCAATTATGGATTTTAATTCGTTTGCTGTGATACCGAGGCCTTCCATAACCAATAACAATAACAAATTTAAATAATATGGCCACGTCAAAAGACACAGCAGGCTGGAAAGAACAATAATGGAAGGAATGGTTCCTGGATGACACATCAGAGGCAGACCAAGAACAGGGTTTTATTACATTGAAGATACCTTGAACATGAAAACAAAAGTGGAAGATCTGGCTAGAGAGAGAGATTCTTTCAGACGGGCTGTGGTGAATGCAATGTTCTGCGAAAGGACATGTGACCTGATGATGATCAGTTAGCTATATCCATTTGCTATAGACTTTATGTCTTTAACACCTATCTCAACTTATAATATATATCTCAACTCTTATAATTTCTTTACTCACTGTTCCCTTTGGCTACGTCGGTTGTGTTTTGTATTATTTTCTACTGTAAAGTTGTAGCCATTCCTTTTTGTATTTTCTCCATTATACACCATTAACTATCCAGGCTTGATTTCCTTAACAGATGCAAATTCAGGTCCTACAAACAAAGCTGAAGACACTAATCAAAGAGAACAATGATAAGAGCATGAAAATCACAAGTCTTGAAGGAGATCTCCTGGAAATGACAGCAAGACTTGGGGAATTGCAGACAAAATGCTCAGCCCAAAAGACTTGCCCTAATCAAGATATGCCCAAGTCAAAAACTTGTGTTATCTTATAGATTGGTGATTGTATGAAGTTCCTAGATGTGTACACAATCATAGATCGATATTTCCTTTGCTATTAGGTAGATTTGTAGGAAAGCTTAGATTGCTATTTCCCATGTTATTGGGTAGATTTAGGAGCCTCGTTGGCTGAGTGGTTAGTGTGCTCGCTTCCTGACCAGAAGGGTCCGAGTTCGATCCCCTGCAGGTTTGGATCTTTGTTTCAGACTGACAAGGCTCCAGGGTTCACCCAGTCTAAAAAAATAGGTGCCAGAGATTTTTCTGGGAAGTAAAGGCAGCCTGGTGTGATACCGACCACATCACCCAAAAATATTAATAGAAAATATGGTCACTAATACCATATACCCCATACACCTAGCAAGGTATGGAGGGAACCTTTTTATTAGGTAGATTTGTAGGAAAGCTTAGACGGTTATCCCATGCTATTAGATAGATTTGTAGGAAAGCTTAGATGGTTATTCCCATGCTATTAGATAGATTTGTAGGAAAGCTTAGATGGTTATTCCCATGCTATTAGATAGATTTGTAGGAAAGCTTAGACGGTTATTCCCATGCTATTAGATAGATTTGTAGGAAAGCTTAGACGGTTATTCCCATGCTATTAGATAGATTTGTAGGAAATATGAGGACTGTGTTGATATTGTTCTTTTTAAAAATGGGTTCAGATGTGAATTATGAGGCCAATATGAGCCCTGAGGTGTCTCTGTCATGACACAGTTGTGTCGAAAAAAGGATGATTTAGTGAAAAAGAAAATGTTTCATTTACAAAGTGTGAAATTAAAACTATCTTCCTGACAGCAACATATGGATGTGAACCATAGACAATCTCACAAACAACAATGAAGAAAACTGGCTCATTCAAAAATTCTTAGAATACCTTTGATAATGAAAAAGAACAATGGAAACATACTATAAAACCTAAATATTGAAAAGAACTGGCTTATAAATATCTAACAGAGTAAATTAAACAACTATCTATTGACCTTTCGAGCCGTAACCGGCCCATAGGGCGTAGACCAAGATACACCTTCTCCTATATGGATTTTTTTGTTCTAGCAGTTTTCTTTTAAAGATATTTTATCAAATCTCGCCATCTGTCTCTGTTCTGTGCAAGCAGTTCTATCTCATTGAGGTAGCCGACTCCTGCTGCTCTTGCCTCTCTCATCAATGTTCTTCTCAGTGTCTCCCTGGGTCTTCCTCTTTTTCTTTTACCTGTTGTTTCCCATATGAGGGCTTGCTTTGCTATTCGGTTATTATCTCTTCTCATCACATGTCCAACGTATGACCATCGTCTTTTCTTTATTACTGAAGATATTAGTGGTTGTTTGGCGATTTCTCTAATTTCCTCATTTGTTTTGAATTCGTTCCATGCTATACCAAGTATTTTCCTTAGACATTTATTTTCAAATGCGTTCAACTTTGTTTCTATATCTCTTGTTATTAATAAACAACTATAGCCATGTAAAAAGAGAGTAGGGTGGAAAGAATAATAGTGAGAATGTATCAGATGATGCTCTTTCACGCATCTTAATCAGATGTTTTGATGTCTTTGATCTAACCGCAATCAAATATGACCAGCGAGATCTTCTGTACGCATCTTAATCAGCTGGTAGTATTTTCAATCTCTCGCCTCGGCCAGTCACCACTTGCACCGTCAGCCTCCCCCGTATTATCACGCTCTCAGGGGTGGCGTTGAACCGGGCCAACCTCGACCAGCTGATCACTTTTGTGCTCGGTCATCAACTCGTTCCTGGCGGACCTTGATTTCTTGCAGCTTCCGGCTGACTGGTCATAAATAAACTTTTTAACTTGGGGGGCTGACACGGATTACCATGTCCCGATGATCTTAGTACTCTTGTTGATTGTTCTCTGTTGTGCCGTGACAATGAAAGACTGTTTCATTTTCTCCCCAAAGTTCGGCTACGTTAGGCGTGATCTGAAACTGTGGAACACACAACAAGACATCACTTGTGATCTAAACCGGCTTTATTACAGCCCATATTCCTGGGCGCCGAACTTCAACATCTTACAAATTAGACTGACCACGCTGACTGGACTTATGGTCACACACACACACGTTGCTCAGCAGCAATATTACTCGCCGCTGGGTTCTAAGTTTTAAACACGATACTATCTACTCTAATGTGGACTGTTCCCCATTGAACAGCTCACTGTGTCTAATTTATCATCGATCACTTCTACTGTCTCAACGACTTTGACTAATTGAAACTCGTTAAATCTTAAACTCCGGAGTCTAAGCTCTACCCGTGCTCACTATACCTAGACGTGTGTCCTCTCGAAAGCTCTACTATTTAAACATTATCTATAGTTCTACTGGGTTAGCCCCTATGGGCTGACCACATGGAGTCGCCCGCTCTACACCTAGACGTGTGTTTTCTTGAAAAGCTCCAGATTCTTTGCGTCTTGTCTTTAAATACGGATCTTCTCCTCCAAAGAAAAATCACTTCCTCTAATTTCCAACCAATCTAATTAATCTACACATCTAGTTTCATGTCTCCCAACTCATGCATCCTCTGAGGATGACCTTCACAATTTCCTTGTGGACCTTGTATTATTATCTCTCCGTTATTTCCGCTTTCTCGTGGCTACAAGAAGTGTGGTACCAGGAAGATAAGGACAGACCAAGAAAAAGATGTTTCAAGATATGAAAGAGACATGTCTCAAAACAGAAGAGGGTGATCTGGCCTGAGACAGAGATTCTTTAAAATGGGCTGTGACGAGCACAACATTCTGTGCGATATCTGGCTAGGGACAGAAACTTTGAAAAAGGCTGCGGTGAATGCAATGTTCTGTTGGAGATGTGGCTAGAGACAGAGATTCTTTCAGACAGGTTGCGATGACTGAATATACTGTAGGAGATCTGGCTAGAGACAGAAACTTTCAGATGGGCTGCGGTGAGTGCAAAGTTCTGTTGGAGATCTGGCTAGAGACAGAAACTTTCAAATGGGCTGCAGTGAGTGCAACGTTCTGTGGGAGATCTGGCTAGAGACAGAAACTATCAGATGGGCTGCGGTGAGTGCAACGTTCTGTGGGAGATCTGGCTAGCGACAGAAACTTTCAAATGGGCTGCGGTGAGTGCAACGTTCTGTGGGAGATCTGGCTAGAGACAGAAACTATCAGATGGGCTGCGGTGAGTGCAACGTTCTGTGGGAGATCTGGCTAGCGACAAACTTTCAAATGGGCTGCGGTGAGTGCAACGTTCTGTGGGAGATCTGGCTAGAGACAGAAACTTTCAAATGGGCTGCAGTGAGTGCAATGTTCTGTGGGAGATCTGGCTAGAGACAGAAACTATCAGATGGGCTGCAGTGAGTGCAATGTTCTATGGGAGATCTGGCAAAAGACATAGATTCTTTCAGATAGGCTGATGATAATTTAAAAAGGGACAGTCACAAAAGGTTTTCAATAAATGATACAAAACACCAGACCCAAAGGCTGATCACGACAAAGATGGATTAATGGAATATTAGAAACACTAGGAAACAGAACAGCAGGAGACTGCAAACTATATATCCCCTTGAAGCTGAAAGGCAAATGTGGAAGGAGATAAGATGTGGTCTCATATTTATGTGCACTTTTATTGTTCTCCAAATATGCCAGGGTGTCTGATCACCATTGTGTTTGCCAGAAGTGCAAGTTTGTATATTATTTATCATAATCAATCAATAAATTAATAAACTGTTTATGCACATTTCAACTTTGTCCTTCTGTCTTATTGGTCAGTTAGATAAGCTTGTTGTGTCATACTTCTTTCAGCTGTTGTGATGCAAGTTGAGAATTGTGCAGCTGTTGTGTTGTATATAATTGTTGCTGTTTTTGTAAGTCTTAGTTTAGCTGTTGTATGTTCTTTCATGTTTCACTAGCTTTATGTTCTTGCTGTTTTCTGAGCTGCTGCTGTGTGGTATTATCTTACTGTTTTGAGGCTGCTGTTGTGCTGTTTGTTTTTACTGCTTTTGACCTATCCAAACAAGATAATTATTTGATGAAACAAGCAAGTGAAGCAGAAATGAAACAGGATGCACAAGTTTTATACAAGGCAGGCAAGAGATGTCTCAAGCTGACATCTGCCAAATGACGGTGAAACAAAACTTCTTGCTATGAGATCTTTGCTCAGGCATTAAACAGAAATAAAATATACACCAGAGGACAATATATATCTAAATCATTAGACATTGGAAAGAGTAGACTATGCATATCTTGGTAGTAATATAGGTCAAGAAGGTGAAACAAAGAAAGAGATGAGAAGCAGGATAGCAAAAGCAGCAGAAAATTTTAAGAACATGGACAAAATATGGAAATAAAAAATACTAAACAAGAAAACTAAGCTTAGAATATTCAACTCAAGCGTTTTATGAACCCTTACCTACACATGTGAAAGCTGGAAAACAACAGAGATTGAGAGAAAACTAAACACTTTTGAAGACAAATGTCTATTCTGTATACAATAGAATAAATTCAAGTCTAATGTAGAGATAAGTGAAACAGCCATGCAACCAATGATCTCATCTATTATTAGAAATGGAAGATGGGTGTATGTTGGACATGTGATGTGAAGAGACAAGATAATTTCAAAACAGGCTCTTCTATAGAAAAGGATACAAAATAATAATAAATAAATATTATTATATAGGGAACTTCCGAGGTGATAATAGGGAATAATAGAACAAAGAAGTATGTGTTAGCACTCGGAAATAATGACAAACAACAACAGAAAAAAACAAAGAACAATATATGGTCCGAAGCGGGATCGAACCCGTACAACTAAAGTTGGCTGCGTGGCAGTGTAACAAGTGTTCGGCTTATCGTGGCAAGGCGCGGTGCCACTGAGTACGGGTTCGATCCCGCTTCGGACCATATATTGTTCTTTGTTTTTTTCTGTTGTTGTTTGTCTGTCATTATTTCCGAGTGCTAACACATACTTCTTTGTTCTATTATTCTCTTCTATAGAAAACATCAGGATACAGAGGTTGAGGAATATCTAGAACGACACTAACAAGAACACTTAAAAGAGAAGCAAAGCTGGCTGGCATAGATTCCTTAGATAAGATAGAACATCTCGCCAAAAACAGAGCTGAATAGTGAAAAACACTAAGAGTGATGTGGCGTCTAGTGACACTGGGAGGACTAAGAATCAAGTATCTTTGCTCCTGACAGCCCATGCATAGCCTCTTGTGCAAAGGTTGCTTGTTCCTCATTTGTGTTTTATAGCGTGCTGGCTATGGTAGCGAGTATTCTGGAAGGAGCTGACATGACAGACCTGATCAATTTAGCAAAAATGCAGTAAAAAGTGTACAATGTGATGTTGGTAGTGCCTGCTGTTTGGTTCTCATTGGCGGTCCAGTTTGTTCACAGAAGTATGACCTGCTCTCGACTGGAAAATTAAACTTCGATCTTTTTATTTTAATTATCTCATTTGGTCAGGTCAGAGCCAACTATAGATTTACTTGGGCCTGTGGGCTGAGAGGGAATTCCCAGAAAACCTCCAACTAGCATGTCTTCAGCTTTATGAGGAAGGGTGGTTGTGAGTAGAGTGATATCTGCCGGCTACAGCTCCTATGGTTGAACACGTCACACCAGTTGGAGGATTTACCAGTTCTATCTTCTGCCCACTGGTCTTAGTAAATCTAAGGTCAGGCTTTGCTTAAGGTATAAGTGTTATCACCCTGGTTTAGGCTATGACCCAGCCACTCTCCTCCCGATAATAATTTCCTAGAATCTGTTTGTAGGTGTTTAGAGTAGTGCTTGTGGAGGTCTTAGGTATTGTTGCTTCTACGCCGGACAATCTATCTGCTTGTTCAAAGCCTGGGACTCCAAAATGACCAGAATTCAATTGAAATGTAGATTCAACTCCATAGGATATGAGCAGCAGATGTGTTAATAGTTGGAACAGGTAAATGCTCACAGAAAAATAAGTACCAATGTGAGTTGCTAGGATGCTGGTTTTTAAGTGAAAATCACAATGGCCTCAATAATAAACAAAGACAAAATAATCTATAATTTCATTTACTGAAAACATGCATTTGATTAAAAGTAGTGAAAGAACAAAACAAAATGGTCACATTCAAAAAGGTATTATGCATTTGCAGAAATATTCTGACATGCAATTCAATTTCTATGGACTGTCAAACAACAGCAGAGTCTGTCTATGGCAGCAATACCAGTTCTAGAACTGGCTGTTTTACAGAATATACACTGGAGATCCACTCAACTTTAGAGTAAGTTACCCAATAGAAGAATTACTAACAGAACTGGTTTACAGAAGATGTTTGAGAAGAACATTTCCACAGAACTACTCATATCAAAACAGGTCCACAGATGAACTACTCACATCAGAACAGGTCCACAGATGAACTATTCACATCAGAACAGGTCTACATAAAAAGTATTAGCAGAATATTTCTACAGTACTGCTCACATCATAACAGGTCCACAGAAGAACTAACAGAACTACTCAGAACAGATCCACAAAAGAACTACTAACAGAACTACTCACATCAAAACGGTCCACAGAAAAAACTACTCACATCAGAACAGGTTGACAGAAGAACGACTCACATCTAAGTTATCTTAGTCATGTGTCCACAACATGTAATGTCTCTGTCATGTATCCACCACTTGTCATGTCTCAGTAATATTTTCATCACCTGCTGTGACTCTGTCATGTACCCGTGTAACTATTTTATTTGTTCATACATAAATGAAAGATTGTTTTCTTCTCATCTTTCGTTCGTTCGTTCGCTTTCGTCAGCTTTGACCTCTGACGAAGTCCCACCCACTCAATTTTGTGGGACTGAATTTTGCGTGTAAAGTCTGTTTTATCCCATTACAGGATGCCCCTCGCCATGCAGGCAGATTTACTCCGACTTCAGAGGTACTAATTTTTAGGGAATTAGTAAAACCCAGGTGTCCTCGCCAGGGTACGAACCCCGGCTGTTGCCGTGGTAAGCCAACCGCCTATCGATTGCGCTAACCGGACACCCTTCTCATCTTTCATATCTGTACCTGTTTTCTTCCCATCTTTCATATCTGTACCTGTTTTCTTCTCATCTTTCATATCTGTACCTGTTTTCTTCTCATCTTTCATATCTGTACCTGTTTTCTTCTCATCTTTCATATCTGTACCTGTTTTCTTCCCATCTTTCATATCTGTACCTGTTTTCTTCCCATCTTTCATATCTGTACCTGTTTTCTTCTCATCTTTCATATCTGTACCTGTTTTCTTCTCATCTTTCATATCTGTACCTGTTTTCTTCCCATCTTTCATATCTGTACCTGTTTTCTTCTCATCTTTCATATCTGTACCTGTTTTCTTCTCATCTTTCATATCTGTACCTGTTTTCTTCTCATCTTTCATATCTGTACCTGTTTTCTTCCCATCTTTCATATCTGTACCTGTTTTCTTCCCATCTTTCATATCTGTACCTGTTTTCTTCTCATCTTTCATATCTGTACCTGTTTTCTTCTCATCTTTCATATCTGTACCTGTTTTCTTCCCATCTTTCATATCTGTACCTGTTTTCTTCTCATCTTTCATATCTGTACCTGTTTTCTTCTCATCTTTCATATCTGTACCTGTTTTCTTCCCATCTTTCATATCTGTACCTGTTTTCTTACCGACGTTCGGACAACCCGTGTTCGATTCTCGCCGGAAGCAGTGTTGAGTTGTACTCATGGTTGGAAAAAAAATACCGCTGCGGTCGACCCAGCCAGTGGCAGAAATGGGTACCAGTGTAGTATTCTGAGAAGGTGAGGAATGCCGTCTCGCATCGTGAGTTTCAATGCTTGAAGCGACACTATCCAGAAGTCTCAGAGCAGATATAGGTGAAAAACTTGCGTGCTAAGACACTGATTCAAGTTTCGTACTTTACCTTTACCTAAGGAGAGACAGAAATAAAGAAAACTATCAGCAAGTTTGGAGCTGCAACGGCTTTGTGATTAGTGAACTGGATTACTAAGGACAACAGGTCAGGTTCGACTCTGATCAAAGGCTTCCAGGCTCACTCGGCTTTAAATGGGATTCAGTTTTTACGGGGAAAGAAAGCGGTTATAGACATAATAATATTACCCCTCAAAAAATAATCTAAAGTCTATTAAAAAAGAATATGGGCACTAACACCATATTCCCTATACGTCATGTAGTGAGAAAAGGGCTCTTTTTTTTCTTTTATAGCAACATGTACTGACAAGATAATACAAGCACAGTAGACTCTCGGTTATTCAGAATGAATGGGAAATCCTGGATAACAAAAATCCTGGTTTAATCATATCCTATGAAATGAGTAGGTACAGTATTTAAACAGTTGGCATTTAATCAATTACTGCTTTAAATAATACAGTCTCTGCATCGTCTTTTCAATAACCTTTCACCAAATGGCGCTGTGTAGATTTCTCAGGATTAATGTTTCAGTGCGGTTACTGTCTTCTTGGTGTTCCAAGTAACCAAGAAGGGCTTTGGCATGTGTTAGTACATAACTGTCACTTGTGTTCGGAGTGCAATGATGATGACCCGCAATTAACTCAATAACTGTCACTTACACTCAGCTCAGGTATGAGGTCCTCTTCTTCTGCGAGGGTTGGTTCATTTTGCAGTCCCGGCAATGTATTGCATGATTTCATCGTCATTCAATATTTAATGTCCGGCTAAATTATTGTCTTTAACCAATCACCCATTGCTTCCTTGTTTAGCATTTTCACATCCATGTATGCCTTGTAACAATGAAAACATAAATGACAAACAGCTGTGATGATATTAAAGCCATTGAGTTGTGAAATGTTAGCTCACAGACCAAGACAGTCGCAAGCTGCGATGTCTATCTTGATTTCCCAAACTCTGTGGGAGAAATTGGAAATTATCCATCCTTGAGGTACTACAGTACCAACTAAATCAATAGACCATACCACTGCAGAGACAACTGCGATCACCACCTCGTTTGTTTTGATGCACACTGTAACGGGACCACCACCTTAGGAGATGATGTACGGTGTTGATCAGCCATGGGTCCCCAAAAGCAGTGATACGAGCTGTAATTCACAGACTGTCATGTGGAGTGGCTACTTAACTGTCAGGCCTTGCAGGCTACATAGCTTTCACACAGATTATTTCTGTTCTGAACTAACATGGGTATTCTAATTAGTGTTGTTCTGTGTACATATAGAAATTTCAAGGAATACTATTCATGCATAGACAGACATTTTAATCAATGATATTCATACATTTGCAGACATTTCCATGATTACTACTCAGATAAGACATTTCAACAAATGTTATTCATACGTAAGCAGACTTTTCACTGATTACTGTTCATGCATAGACAGACAATTCAACAAATGTTTACAGATGCTAACAATTCAATGATTATTGTCATACTCACATATTACAAACATTTCAACAAATGATACTCATACACAGACAGAAACTCCTATGAGTACTACTCATACACAGACATTTCAATAAGTACTGTTATGTATACAGACAGACATTCTCCTTAAAACACATATCTATTTCTATCATCCATTATAATCACTGTAGTCTGTATGCAAATAATTCAATATTTTCTGCACATATGCAGACATGTGTATTTAAAAAAAGGAACACTCAGATATTTCAATAAAATAATTTGTACATGCAGACAGCATTCTGTATTGTATCACTTAAAAAAAAACAAACTTGCATGCGACACTGAGGTATTAACAACTGTCCCAACAATGCATTCTCTTATTTACCTGAAAGTCAAGTTGAAAGTGGTCTCATAACGAGAAGCCAGTGACAAAAACATAACATATTAATATTCTATGAACAGTCCCATATATGATATGACATATTGACATTCTACCTTTACAGCATCATATGACATCACACCATACCATGCATAGTCCAACACCTGATGTCATAATAAGTCGACATTCTACACAAATTTCTGATGTCATGTCATGCTTACATGTACAGCTCCAAACATGGCATCCTACAAATCTGATGTCGTGACATACTGAGATTATACCACACACACTCCCACATCAAAACATTAACATACAGCTGCATATCTGATATGTCATGCTTACATCCTACATACAGTCCTACACATGTCATGACAACATCCTACCAATGACATCATTACACCCTAGCATTTACATATCTCAATCTGTTAGTCATCAGATTTCCCTTATCACACATCGAACAACTGTCAAAGATCGTACAGATCTCCCCCAGGCAAATGCTGGATCAAGAGCCAGACCTCGCACAGGACCCACATTGTATCTTGCCATATATCTGTTCTGGGTGAGTCGCTCAATATCAGCAAGGAAACAAATGTCTGCTATCGTTGCCTCTCAGTGTTCTCTAACTTGGCCCTCATTTTATTTTATCCTCTGGTTCCCATTTGAGGGCCTGCTGAGAGATCTGCATGTTGTCTCTTCTCATCACACGGCCAACATGTGACCACTGTTCTCTTTATTATAGATGTTTTTTAATACTTGGTCATTTCTCTTATTTCGACAGTAGTCTTGATCGAGTTCATTCCATTCCTATGTTAGTAGAACCAGGGAAATCAAACAGTACAGGTGCTGAGTGGTTGGCAACTCATAGCTGACTGCATCACAATGACTGACTAAGGTCCTGCCACCACACCTCTTGGAGAAGTCAAGTGATTAGGAACTGAAGAAGGAAGGTACCCAAAATACAATGTGATGAAGATGAGTGTGTGGGCCAAACAGTGCAGATTTATCAAAGTTTACTGTAATCCAAACACAGGGCAGCCATGCTCACTAAACACCCTTCAAAGTGATCAAATAAGAGAAGTAAATGTTGAGCAACACAGAAGAAGGTTGGTCAAGTATTAGGGTAGGACCCAAAAACCAAGACATGCAGACACTCGATTTGGGTTGAGCATGTCCTCAGATAGGGAAGCCATTACACTCATTTTCTGCAAATATAATTTTATCATTTCATTTTATCTTTAGTAAGGAAAGTCACATGTAGCTCAGTTGTTTGTGATTTGGACTACTAAGGACAAGAGAACGGGTTTGATTCTGATCAACAGCTTCCAGGTTCACCCAGCCTTAAATGGGTAGAAACAGACAAATAATTGCAGTGCTGTGGTAGAACTAGTAGCAAGGTGCCCGCAGTGGACTGTAGTAAAGTACACTCCTAACAAGGTATAGTAACAGCTTCACAAAAATGGAACAACAAAATACTGACATTTCAGCCTACATGCTGCCATCTTCAGAAAATGAGGACACCAACAAACAATGAAACACAGATAAATTCTACTTCATCTAGGATGATCAGTACATGTAAGTCAATGAGAGATAAACAGAGGCAAAAGAGATTTCCAGCTCCCAGTGAAAATGTAAGTGGAAGGGTTTGTTGGGAAATTAGTCACGTGATTGGACAGGAGGTCAGACGAGATAACAAGATAGCGGAATTCGGCGTGAAGCAATCAAGTGTTACACAGGTAATGACTAGAGTTATATGTGGAGTGTGAAAACAAGCGAATCAACCAGACATTCTTCAGGCAACCTAGCGATATGCTTCTCTTTACAAATATGTTTCCAACTTCAAATAGTGCCCAAAAGGTGATATTTTGTCCTGTTTCCCCTGTTAGTTTAACTGCCCAAAACAATTTTTATGTTTATTTTTTCAACTTTACTTCCTGCCCCTGACAATATTTATATATTTATGCCTATTTCTGTTTCAAATAATGACACCTTACTCATTCTAAGATGGTCTCTTCCCATCTGTAACATTGACAATTCCATAGACTTTAGGATGTATTTCATTTCACAAATATAACGTTGACAACACCACACAATGCAGGATGTATTTCGTTTCACAAATATAACGTTTATTAACTCCACCCACTGTAGGATGTTTTTCACTTCACAGATCTCAAATTGACAACTACACTCCCTGTACCATGTATTTCACTTCATAAATCTCGCAATGACAACTACACTCCCTGCGTAAATCTCACATTGACAACTACACTCCCTGTACGATGTATTTCACTTCACAGACCTTACATTGGCAACGCCACACACTGTACGATGTATTTCACTTCACAGATCTTACATTGGCAACTCCACACACTGTACGATGTATTTCACTTCACAAATATAACATTGACTAACTCCACACACTGTACGATGTATTTCACTTCACAGATCTTACATTGGCAACTCCACACACTGTACGATGTATTTCACTTCACAAATATAACATTGACTAACTCCACACACTGTAGGATGTTTTTCACTTCACAGATTTCACATTGACAACTCCACAAACTGTAGGATGTATTTCACTTCATAAATCTAACACTGACAACTCCACACACTGTAGGACATGCTTCTCTTGACAACCCCACACAAACTTGGGGACAAAGCACACAATAAAGGGGACAGGGGTATGTGGAATATGATATTGTAAAACTACATCAGGCGATCCTCAATGGCTGCTGACAGAGTTAGACCTGGCATACAGCTGAGTCCACTGACGAGCTGCAATAAAATGATAAATATATATAGTCATGTGCAGCTTCAACAAAAACAACATGATTAACTGATAAAAGCAAACGCAAACACAAAGCTTGATTCTAAATCATCATCATTGGGTGAAGTCTCCACATCAAAGGTTGGCTACCATAGAGCACCAAAAAAAAAGTAAAAAATTATGGCCAAACATCATTACGTGCTATACATTTTTTTAAAAATGTATGATGATCATCATTTTCAGGAGGACTTCCGGTATATGGTTGATAGGCAGCAGGAATAATTGGAGGCTATGTTTGAAAAGTGTTCCTTGTTGCAGTTTCCTCATATTCCAAGTCCGGCTTGTTGCAGGAGCTACTGAGTTAAGTGCTCTGTGCACACCGTGAGCTGTGTGTCTCATCCGTTTTGATCATGTTTCGATATTCCGATTGTTTACAATGAATGATATCATATGACAGGGAACAGTGTTCACTTTCTGCGCGGTTTCGCCTTAAGCCTTTTGGCGTGTGCTGGGACTGCTACGATGGGGACTAGTTACCTTACTTTGTTTAGGAGATGAGATATTAATTCGGATGATTACGCTGGCACAGGCGGTTGAGCAATTATGGATTTTAATTCGTTTGCAGTGATACCGGGGCCTTCCATAACCAAAGAGCACCATTTTATTCTGTCCCGTTTTGGTGCATGTCCATCATATAACAAGAATCACACATAAAATATGAATCTCTTGCATAAATATAAGACACAAAAACATGACTTCTGACAGAAAACATGAATCACTGATACAGATACACAAATAGAAGACATAAAAGCGCCCTAAGTGGTCAGGATTCCTCTGTCTCACCGTGGTGGCCAGGGTTTGATTCCCTGCTTGGGAAATATTTTTGGGGGCCTCGGTAGTATAGTTGGGAAAACCAGCCTACTGGGCTACCGATGTTCGGACAACCTGTGTTCGATTCCTGCTGGAAGCAGTGTGATTTGTACTCATGGCTTGAAAAAAAAAGTACCCTGTGGTCGACCCAACTGCTGGCAGAAATGGATACCAGGGTGTCACTCTGGGAAGGTGAGGAATGCCGACACTATCCAGAAGTCTCCTAACACTTCTGCATAGGCGGCCTAGCAATTATGAGTAAAAACTTGTGCGCTAAGACACTGATTCAAGTCTCTTACTTTACCTTTATCTTACACAAAAGCTCAACTTCTGACATAAAACATGAATCATTGACACATAAATATAAGACACAAAAGCTCAACTTCTGACATAAAACATGAATCATTGACGCATAAATATAAGACACAAAAGCTCAACTTCTGACATAAAACATGAATCATTGACACATAAATATAAGACACAAAAGCTCAACTTCTGACATAAAACATGAATCATTGACGGATAAATATAAGACACAAAAGCACGACTTCTGACATAAAACATGAATCATTGACGCATAAATATAAGACACAAAAGCTCAACTTCTGACATAAAACACGCACTCAAACACTTGCTGATTGGCATGGACGCATAGAGATTATGCTCCCGATGATAGCTGTTATAGCGGTCCAGGTGTCCCTATTGAGCTGCACACCATCTGTACAGTTTAATGCAGCATGTTCAAGCGCACAATTTTTATGAATGTAAAAACGTGCAATTTTACAGAATGCAATACGTTCAAAAGAACAGTATAGATGATCAGGATGAACACTTTGTTGTTTGCTGGAACAGGGGCTGAGTAGATAAGGGAATGCAGTGAAGCCATGCTAAATGCCATATACACAAAACAATATTACGATAGAACATGGCTACATCACAAATATAAAGACAAGAATTCTTTATATGCATGCGTGACACAGATTTGAACTCTCAGAAAAAAACAGCCTTGAATTTAGTACTGCATGAAACAACATGAACGAGAAGGGAGCAGCTGAAATATATTGTAGCAACTGGGAAAATTGAGGGACGAAGAGATAGAAGGAAGCAAAGAGAAAAGATACCAGACAGCTTAAGAAATTAGCTTGGCAGAAGTTCAACAACAGAAATGATAAATAACTGTTGAGATTGAAAGCCATTGTCCCAAAGATACAACACTACAGACAAAACTATATGGGCCACTGCAAGAATTACAAAAGACAGTGAAATTTATACAGGAAACGACATTGCAGATATAGACAATTTAGGCGAACGAAAGATATATAGATAGAAGTTGTGGAGAGACATGATCACCTATGCCAGCAGGCATGGTACTTGATGATGATGTGACAACAATTTTATGCTAAAGATTTCCCTCCACCCGAACCAAGTTTATTAAGACAAAATAAACTACAGGAACCTCTCTGAGACTATAAGAATTTTAGTCACTGATATCACAGATCAAAATGCAAAGAAAATACATTGCTGAATAAACATAATGCCAACCCTAAAGGTAGGAACCTTTGATGAATGTGATTGTGGCATTGGCAAAATGACTGCTGAACATCTGCTACAATCATGTACAACATTTAATGAATAGAGAAGGCACTTGTAGCCATCACTGGTACCATACCAGGACAAGCTGTATGGAGATGTCACCAGCCTTGAACTGACAAACGCTTTCTTTGAACTTATTAATACTGACACTTAAAGGTGTATGCAGATGAACATAATTCTACAACAAACTGAGGCTGCCCATGTAAACCCATCCAAACCACCACCATATCCTACAGGAATTCTTCTGTGACAGTCAAATGGCATGTTTACCCATCTTAGGAAACAGATTAAAGCATAAAAGAGAAACCCCCACAACATTGAACTTGATCATATCACAGTCTGATGCCATGCACACAGTATCCGCTCCATACCACCACCATATCCTACAACAATCTCTCTATAACATTTTTAGTGACCTTTGGATACCACAGATCAAAAACTCACAACAAAAACATGACAATGATGAACATAATCTGACAAAAGCAAGCCCACCATTTACCAGCTACAAGCAAATCTCTTGGCAGTCCCCAGACACAAGAAAACTCATGCAATACCTACCCTGTTCTATAGCACTCTTCTCATTTGACTTCCAGTGTTCAGCCACATTATTGTCTAGAGGGTCATCTGGGTTGGGAGCACTCAACAACGCCTGGATGGAGAGGAGAACTGTGCGAATCTGTAGGGCCGGGCTCCATTTGTCTATAGGTAACAAGATAGCTATTAAAGCTATTGGTTCCATATATTCAACATTAATTATTGGCACCATTATCTGTCTTCTCTACAATTATCTGTATCCAATACTGAATAACTTTACCATGCTATCTATTAATGAACACTAAATACTTTTTCCATACTCTATATTCAACATTAACTGACGGCATCATTATCTGTCTTTTCTACATGATAACTAACTCTACTATTCTCTGTCTTCTCTACATGATAACTAACTCTACTATTCTCTGTCTTCTCTACATGATAACTAACTCTACTATTCTCTGTCTTCTCTACATGATAACTAACTCTACTATTTTCTGTTTCTCTACATGATAACCAACTCTACTATTCTCTGTCTTCTCTACATGATAACTTACTTTACTATTCTCTGTTTTCTCTACATGATAACCAACTTTACTATTCT
The DNA here is from genome assembly GCA_032433765.1 of Megaustenia siamemsis. Taxonomy (NCBI): domain Eukaryota; kingdom Metazoa; phylum Mollusca; class Gastropoda; order Stylommatophora; family Ariophantidae; genus Megaustenia; species Megaustenia siamemsis. The sequence goes on along the minus strand of JAVIAB010000091.1, from coordinate 3,644,780 downwards.
CTGTCTTCTCTACATGATAACCAACTCTACTATTCTCTGTTTCTCTACATGATAACCAACTCTACTATTCTCTGTCTTCTCTACATGATAACTAACTCTACTATTCTCTGTCTTCTCTACATGATAACTAACTCTACTATTCTCTGTCTTCTCTACATGATAACTAACTCTACTATTCTCTGTCTTCTCTACATGATAACTAACTCTACTATTCTCTGTCTTCTCTACATGATAACTAACTCTACTATTCTCTGTCTTCTCTACATGATAACTAACTCTACTATTTTCTGTTTCTCTACATGATAACTAACTTTACTATTCTCTGTCTTCTCTACATGATAACTAACTTTACTATTCTCTGTCTTCTCTACATGATAACTAACTCTACTATTCTCAGTCTTCTCTACGTGATAACTAACTTTACTATTCTCTGTCTTCTCTCTTCTCTACATGATAACCAACTCTACTATTCTCTGTCTTCTCTACATGATAACCAACTCTACTATTCTCTGTCTTCTCTACATGATAACTAACTCTACTATTCTCTGTCTTCTCTACATGATAACTAACTCTACTATTCTCTGACCAAACCAGATTGATAGATAGACAGACACAATTCTTGAGTCCTTAACTTTGAGTTTTGACCACTTGAAACATGTAAGCTTACAAAAGTTGACAATGATCATGCTGTCAGTCTATTAGTTTATGTTATGCAGAGCAGTTCTCTTATTTAATTATTTTCTTCTTCAATGCTCGCGGCATCTTCACAGAGGTTGTTTTGGCTTTGTACCAGTGATGACCACAAGAACCCTCTCTGTTCTCTATTGTATGTTGGGCATGATTGTCGCTAGTAGCATTGGTTGGGTTGTTTGAGACAGGGGCCTCAACACTCTCTTCGCCTGGCAAGACTCCATGGGATGACAACCATAAAATGACATCTTCATGGTGAGAATTATGCTGCACTGATATGTTAGGCATGTAGCCCAGTGCATCTGATTTCAACATGTCCCCCCTTTCCTGGTTCCAGCCTTTGTGATCCCTTAGTAGCATTGCTACCACTAGAACAGCTCTTGGGGATATGGGCACATAGTTCCTCTACCACTATGTGGTGGAGACACGTCAGAGGAACAAATTTCTACAGATGCTCTACTGGTAAAGTTTGAAAGCATAAAACCTCATTTTATAGTCGAACATCTATTGAGGTATAATGATGCATGATGTCAGATCTGATTGGTCATGGCTGAGACCGAAGGAGTTGGCTCATGCCAATTAAACTATTCAATCTTTGTTAGTTTTGTTTTAAAATTGACACTATTGGCCAAAAGAAATTCTTTAATTCCAATGAAATTGTATGTTGAAACAGTGCAAACGTAAACTTGTAAGTTATAAATTTTAATCTATCTATTGATCTTTCGAGCCGTAGCCGGCCCATAGGGCGTAGACCAAGATACTCCCTCTCTTATCTGAATTTTTTGTTCTAGCAGTTTTCAATTCTTTTAAAGATATTTTATCAAATCTCGCCATTTGTCTCTATTCTGTGCAAGCAGCTCTATCTCATTGAGGGAGCCGATTCCTACTACTCTTGCCTCTCTCATCAATGTTCTTCTCAGTGTCTCTCTGGGTCTTCCTCTTTTCCTCTTACCTGTTGTTTCCCACATGAGGGCTTGCTTTGCTATTCTGTTATTATTTCTTCTCATCACATGTCCAACATATGACCGTCTTTTCTTTACTACTGAAGATACTAGTGGTTATTAGTGGTTTGTTTCCCGGTTGTATCCAAGATGGAGGAATTATTTTTCTCCGGCTTGGTATAGAACCAAGGTCAGAGGTTTAACAAGCCGCTATCGTAAAAACGATTTTGTTAATGTAACGTAAATTTTAATACAATACTCAAAACAAATATACCAAATTAAGATGTCTATTATATGAAAACAAGTTATTATTATATGCCTCAAAACAGGACACAAGTAACTCCATAGTCACATGTATACAAAATTTAAGATTGATACCTCAGCTACATGTTCATGTGGACAAGCGCCTCAGTCTGCTGAACACATACTTCAAGACTGTACTGAATATAGTAGACTAGGGAAAATGTATTGGCCCATAGATATAACACTACAGGCAAAACTATATAGGCCTCTACGAGAATAATAAAAAAAAAACAGTAAAATTTAAACAAGAAACGACATATAGATAAATCTTTCAAACAGACAAAGGATAGCATATAAATGTACTTTTTCTTGAAAATGTGTGCTGGATAAGCTGCAAGATAGGGTGAATGTTGTGCAGCAGCTTTAAATTAGCAATTTTGTTTGACTTAAAACACTCCGCTCAGTGCTTTTGAAAAATTAGAGGGAACTATGGTTATACTTCAACAGGGTGTGTCCAACTGCTTAAGTCGAGAGTATTACATAATTAGCCCTTTTTTTGGAATCTCCAGGGGAGAAGACAAAGAGGAAGGCCAAAATATACTTGGAGAAGACGGAAGCAGAGAGGAAGAGGATTGGTAAGACATGGAGCAATCTTAAAAGAATGGGAAGAAACAGGATGGCTTGGAAAATGTTTGTTAAAGACCTATGCTCCACAGGGAGCTGAAAGGAAGAAGGTTACACAAAGGTATTACTGTGATCTGACCAAATACTTGTGAGACTCACCTTTAAGTATATCCAGGCATATCCGACCAAGCTTGTCTATATTTGGGTGATAAATCCTAGTCATAAATCTGACCTTTGGGGCAGACATAGGGTACTCCTCTGGGAGGAAGAGCTCCAGTTTGAACTGTCCATCCTCATAGGGAGACTAGATAAGGAGTGAGAGACATGTCATTACATGGACAAGCTCAGGGAATACAGAAACACAAACAATAAACAGATTATCTTCTCTGTTATACATGGGATGATTACTTTTCTTGGTAGTCCATGCTTTTACAAGAGTGCTAACTTATTACCATCAGTTTACAGCTTTTTTTTAGCATTCGCCCATTAGATGTAGTAGGTGTGAGTGCGTTGTGTTGCTACAAAGCCACACTATCTGTGCATCTTTTGGCCTGACACTTGAGTCCTTGCCTTTGGTAAATTTTTGCTTAACAAGTCCAGACATTTGAGCCTGCTATTTTAAACTTGTAACTGCCAAGGGTTTATAAAGTACGTGAGTGTGCACCGGAGTTCCCATTAGTTTGCCATTTCCTGATATGTCTAGACATCGAATCCCCCATTAGTCTGCCATTTCCTGATATGTCTAGACATCAAATCTCCCATTAGTCTGCCATTTTCTGATATGTTTAGACATTGAATCTCCCATTAGTTTGCCATTTCCTGATATGACTGGACATCAGATCTCCCATTAGTTTGTCATTTCCTGATGTGGCTAGACACCAGATCTCCCATTAGTTTGTCATTTCCTGATGTGGCTAGACACCAGATCTCCCATTAGTTTGCCATTTCCTGATATAGCTAGACATTGGATCTCCCATTAGTTTGCCATTTTCTGATATGGCTAGACATCGGATCTCCCATTAGTTTGCCATTTTCTGATATGGCTAGACATCGGATCTCCCATTAGTTTGCCATTTTCTGATATAGCTAGACATCAGATCTCCCATTAGTTTGCCATTTCCTGATATGTCTAGACATCGAATCCCCCATTAGTCTGCCATTTCCTGATATGTCTAGACATCAAATCTCCCATTAGTCTGCCATTTTCTGATATGTTTAGACATTGAATCTCCCATTAGTTTGCCATTTCCTGATATGACTGGACATCAGATCTCCCATTAGTTTGCCATTTCCTGATACGGCTAGACACCAGATCTCACCTTTCAGAGACAAGAGGGTAAAGTCACACACAAAAACCCACTTTTAAAAGAGAAATCCCCACCACCTATAGTGGTATTTAAACAGTGAACTTAGAGACTGATGTCCTGCCCCATTTGTTTACAGCGAGATGTGATACCGCCCAACTTCTCCTCTTAGTGATCTATCTTTAAATTCTGCTATTCTGTCTGTATTGTATAGATGTAATTTTTTTGAGTTTTTGTATTGTCTCTATGGATGTAAAGTAAAAAAAAGTAAAGTACCCCCATCACGCCAAGTGGCGTATAGGGGAAATATGGTGTTAGCGACCCTATATTTTACAGACCTTCAGCACATGATTTTTGGGTAATGTGGTCAGTATTACGCCTGTGCTGCTTTACTTTCCCAGAAAAAAATCCGGTACTCATTTAAGGCTGGGTGAACCCGGAAGCCGTCGGTTGGGATCGAATCCTACCCCTAGTCCTTTGTAGTCCACTTCACTAACCACTGAGCTATCGTAGCTCCCTCTCTATGGATGTATTTTAAAATATTGTTATTCTGTCTGTATAGATGTATTTTTTTAGTTTTTGTATTGTCTCTATGGACGTATTTTTAAATTGATATTCTGTCTGCACAGATGTATTTCACTTGCCTGGGAAGGGCCTGCAACAACTACATGAAAGTATCTAGCATTATGGTCGTCCGGTACAGCTGTTATCCCAGCTACTGGCTCCGCCATTAGTCTCTGGGTTTCCTGAAATTAAACCAGCAGGCAATTACATATTTTGAAACCATAATTGAGCTGATATAGACATTGGATCTCCCATTAGTTTGCCATTTTCTGATATAGCTAGACATCGAATCTCCCATTAGTCGCCATTTTCTGATATAGCTAGACATCGAATCTCCCATTAGTTGCCATTTTCTGATATAGCTAGACATTGAATCTCTCATTAGTTTGCCATTTCCTGATATAGAGCTACTCTTCGCAGATGACCAATGCCTAATATATGAGGATGAAAACCTGCTACAACAGCATTTAACATCTCTAGATAAAAGCTGCACAAACTACAGTATGAAAATTAACACAGCAAAAACAGAGGCTATAAGAATAAGCAAATTAAGACACCCATTAAACATCAAGATCAAAGATAAAGAAATAAAACAAGTAGAGGAATTCAAGTATTTAGGCACAATGTTCACAGAAGATGGAAAACTAGACAGAGAAATTGACATGAGAATACAAAAATCAAATGCTGTCACATACCAGCTTTCACCATTGCTAAAACATCCAAACATTTCTATGCCAGCTAAACAACAAATGATAAATAGCATCTTCATACCAACTTTGTGCTATGAAAGTCAAACATGGACCCTTTCTAAATCACATTTAAGAAAGATCAATACATGTGAGATGCATTGTTTGAGAAAAGTAACAAATAACACAAGAAGAGATAGAATACCAAATGAAACCATAAGAAAAATAGTAGGAACAAAACCCTGCCAAGAATATATAGAACAACAACAATTTAAATGGTTTGGCCACCTGGTCAGAATGAATCCTTACCAATCACCATCAAGGGCGTTCTTCTTGAGAATGCATGGAAAAAGACCAATAGGAAGACCCAGAAGAAGATGGATAGATGCAGTGACAGAGACATGTAACAACAAAGGAAAATCACTAATTCAGACAATTCGAGCAGCACAAGAACGACAAACGATATAAACCACGACACCTTTTAGGTATCAGTGAAAGAGAAAAGAAGAAAGAAACCATAATTAAAAATGTAAATATCTTCACTTCCTTCCTATACCACTTCGGATATGAAGGGAGGTACAATGTTCTAGTTCCTGCCCTTCTGGGTAGCCTCAACCATTGTTTTTTTATGCTGTAGCTTTTCTTGGAAGTTGTTAGTCCATCGCACTCTGGGTTCACCTTGGGCACTTCTTCCACCTCTTCTTTTAATATAAGTCTCATAAGGGACAGAACTTTAAAATTGGTACCAGAGATTTTTCTGGGAAGTAAAGGTGGCCTGGCATGATATAGACCACATCACCCAAAAATGTGCAGAGGTCATAGAAAAATATGGTCACTGACACCATATGCCCCATAAGTCTGGAAAAGCATGGGAGAGAATCTCTACATTACTTTTGGTATAGAATCTCTTGACATTCTTCACAGATAAGCAAACTTTTCATTTGTTGTCTTTGTATGTAGTTCAGAAAGACAGAATAAAATATGTTACTACTGTGCTAAAATGTAGACCATTCTGACACACAACAGTCAGATTGTACACAATGAAGTACATTTAGAATATTTTAATGCAGAATAAGGTAAAATATCTTAATGCCCACTAAGGTAAAATGTAGAATATCTTAATGCTCACTGAGGTAAAATTTAGAAAATTTTAATGCTCACTAGGGTAAAATGTAGAATATTTTAATGCTCACTAAGGTAAAATGTAAAATATTTAATGCTCACTAAGGTAAAATGTAGAATATCTTAATGCTAACTAAGGTAAAATGTAAAATATTTTAATACTCACTAAGGTAAAATGTAGAATATCTTAATGCTCACTATGGTAAAATGTAGAATATCTTAATACTCACTAAGGTAAAATGTAAAATATTTTAATGCACACTAAGGTAAAATATATTAGAGAAATCGCCAATCAACCACTAATATCTTCAGTAATAAAGAAAAGACGATGGTCATACGTTGGACATGTGATGAGAAGAGATAATAATCGAATAGCAAAGCAAGCCCTCATATGGGAAACAACAGGTAAAAGAAAAAGAGGAAGACCCAGGGAGACACTGAGAAGAACATTGATGAGAGAGGCAAGAGCAGCAGGAATCGGCTCCCTCAATGAGATAGAACTGCTTGCACAGAACAGAGACAGATGGCGAGATTTGATAAAATATCTTTAAAAGAAAACTGCTAGAACAAAAATTCATATAGGAGAAGGTGTATCTTGGTCTACGCCCTATGGGCCGGTTACGGCTCGAAAGGTCAATAGATAGATAGAAGGTAAAATGTAAAATATTTTAATGCACACTAAGGTAAAATGTAAAATATTTTAATGCTCACTAAGGTAAAATGTAAAAGTAAGTAAAGTACCCCGTCACGCCAAGTGGCATATAGGGAAATATGGTGTTAGTGACCCTATATTTTACAGACCTTCAGCACATGATTTTTTGGGTAGTGTGGTCGGTATTACGCCCGTACTGCTTTACTTTCCCAGAAAAAAATCCGGTACCCATTTAAGACTGGGTGAACCCGGAAGCAGTCGGTTGGGATCGAACCCTACCCCTTGTCCTTTGTAGTCCAGTTCACTAACCACTGAGCTATCGCTGCTCCCTAAGGTAAAATGTAGAATATCTAAATGCAGACTAAGGTAAAATGTAAAATATTTTAATGCTCACTATGGTAAAATGTAGAATATCTTAATGCAGACTAAGGTAAAATGTAGAATATCTTAATGCAGACTAAGCTAAACTACATATTTTAATGCTCACTGAGGTAAAATGTAAAATAATTTAATGCTCACTGAGGTAAAATGTAAAATATGTAATGCTCACTGAGGTAAAATGTAAAATATGTAATGCTCACTAAGGTCAAATGTAAAATATCTTGATGCTCACTAAGGTAAACTGTTCATATTTTAATGCTCACAGTGTAGAATTTGAACCACTTTAATACACATTAAAGTAAAATTATAGAAGACATAGCTCCAGGTAAACGAGAGAAAGAAAGACCTTGGAAGAAGGTTGGGTGCAAGATCCAGGTAAATGAGAGAAAGAAATATTTGGAAGAAGGTAGCTGCAAGATATCACAGACAAACTAAGACTGACTGCTGGACCTCTCACGCAGGACTTCCGAATAGCTGTCATGGTAACCAAGCTCTGACAGGAACAAGTAAAGATGATGATAAAGGTATCTATTGTTTGTCCTTTCAAGCTGAAGATGGCATATTGGGCGGAAATGTTAGACTCTATGTCTCTGGCGATCTTTATGATCAAGTGTCAGACCTTGCAGCAGATGATGGTTTAAAATACAACCTTTTAGCACGTGCTGTGGTACATTATACAACATTTTAATATGATAAGATGTAGAATGTATAACATGACAATATACACCAAGATATAAACCATTTGTTTTAAAACTAGCGCGGGTAAAATATAAAACCCTCTCACACAACGGAGCACTCTTGCCAGTTAATTCATCTATGTCTCACGAAAACAACAAACTATATGCCCACTATTGCTTATGAACTTTAATTTAAAAGTCCCAACAGATGACAGCACTCTTCAACTTGAAGTACTCTCCTGTGTAATAAAATAAAACTGTACCAGAGTACTTCACGAATAGGGAGTGTCAAGTGTCCAAATGCTCATTACTACATGGTAAGGGGCCAGCACTTGCTAAATTACTACCTTTCAAAACTGCAAATCCACACAAAACACCACATGTGCAGAAAGCTGTAATGATATGTAATTGGTGTTGGGATCAGCGAGCAAAAACACCACTTACCAGTTGGAACGCTGGAAACAACTAGCTGGTCTGGCCAAGCAAGTAGGGATAAAAAAGGAAAGTAAAACTGGTATTCAAAAATTGTGTTGAAATCTGATGTGTTGGGCTGAAATGCACAGATATTGCGGCATGCTGTAAATGACAGCACAACTATGGCCATTTAAAGACAGATAACAAAGACAGTAATAATCAGGTTACGCAGAAGAAGAAACAAGTGCCAAGAAGTTCAGTCACAGCATGATGAACAGGCTATAGAGTGGAGCCCTCTTAGTCGGAGACTATTTAGTTGTTCCAGCTCAAAAAGGAATGGGTGTATAGATGTTCCTGAGTTGTGGAGGGTATTAAAAGCAAGAAAGAGCCCCTCATTTTAAAATACTGACAATGAAATAAAATACTTTCATTTCCTATATTTGTGTATGTGTGTATGTGGACTGGTTGGTCTCGATGCAAGACACCAAGATAGAGATGTGTGTTCTGGTGCCCCCCCCCCCCCACTTTTTTACAGACACATATTCTCTTGACTTAAAAGGTACTCTAATATTTTGTATGGCTCCCTCAATAAGATAGAGCTGCTTGCACAGAACAGAGACAAATGGCGAGATTTGATAAAATATCTTTAAAAGAATTAGAAACTGCTAAAATAAAAATTTAGATAAGAGAAAGAGTACCTTGGTCTACGCTCTATGGGCCGGCTACAGCTCGAAAGGTCAATGGATATATAGATAGAATATTTGTTATTGGTGAGTGTTTTAACATTTTTGGGTAGATTTTTCCCTAGCTGCAACCATTTTTAGCCTACTCCAACTGCCATGGGTTCTTTAACCTGCCAGAATTCACACAGGGTCTCCTATTTTTTGGCAGTTTTCCCGAGAGGGCTAGACATCAAATGTCACTAACCAAAACCAAAGACTAGGGAGGGTAAAGTCACAAAGAAACTACATATTCTCATTGTTTATTTCCTGCAACTTGTGGTAGGAATCTAACACACCCCCCCCCCCCACTAATGCAAAATCTAAGGTAACAATTTTTCGACTTTAAACGGGACAGATTGAAGTATCATTTTTCAGCCACCTAAGGAACCTCTGATGAATGTAAATGTAGAACAGACAAAATGATTGCTGAGGACTGGTTGTAATGCTTTCTTTGAACTTATTGATGCCTAGAGGTGTAGACCAAAGAAGAATATTCTGATTTATTTGCTTGCTATAATTACACTAGTGCATGGACATATATCTTATTTGGAATTCTATTTCCAAGATGGTGGAACGAGGCTCATGTTCTCTCGATCGCTGCAGAAATTGCATTTGGGGATTGATTAATTTCGGGTCTCCTTTGCAATTTTCTGCGTTAAAGTCAAAATGAGGTTCTACTTAACAAATCTGCGCCGATGAAGAGAAGTCGTATGCACTGCAATATTCCTTTTTGACAAATCAAGTGTTGTGAATGTGACCTTCCATCGTCTAGAGTTGATCTGCAGTTTACATCAACACATTGAGTGCTGTTCAATGACCATCATTGGAATTGTTTGACGCAAGTTATTTACATGTTACAGCTCATTAATGTGGACTGCTCCGTCAAGTCAGCTGAAATTTTTCTCTTTGGGGAATTTGCACCATGTTTCATTCGCTGTAGGCTGCATTCACTAGAGTAATCGGGAATCTATGGGCACAGCCATTGTTGTGTGTGCTACGTCATCATAATGGCTCATCGTATATCCCTTGACAGGCCATATGCTAATTTTACGACCTGTTGTTTGGTGTGCGACAGGGATACTCTGATGACTAACTGTGTTTTATATGTCGGAATTGGGGTAAAAAAACGATGTCCTAACATCATCAAGCGCTATACAATTTTTAAAAATATGATGATCATCATTTTCAAGAGGACGCGAACTTCTGGTCAATATGGTGGATAGGTGGTAGGAACCATTGAAGGCTATGTATGAAAAGTGTTCCTTGTTGCAGTTTCCTCATATTCCAAGTCCGGCTTGTTGCAGGAGCTACTGAGTTAAGTTCTCTGTGCACATCGTGAGCTGTGTGTTTCATCCGTTTTGATCATGTTTCGATATTCCAATTGTTTACAATGAATGATGATATCTTATGACAAGGAACAGTTGGCTGTGTTCACTTTCTGTGCGGTTTTGCCTTATGTATTTTGGCGTGTGCTGAGACTGCTATGATGGGGACTACAGCTACCTTTCTTTGTTTGGAAGATGAGTTAGTAATTCGGATGATTCTACTGGCACGGGCGGTTGAGCAATTACGGATTTTAAATCGTTTGCAGTGATACCGGGGCCTTCCATTATCATAACATTATCTTACTTTCTTTTTTAAGACCACTTTCTCAGCAAAAAATTCCAAATTGTGCACACAGTGAGTGGTCAAATTGATAAAATTATCTGTTTCTCCAAATGAGGATACAGGTCAAGAGAGGGTCAAAAAACGTGTTCCTATTTTGATGAACTCTGACCTGGTGATGACTGCAATGGGGATACAGCCTTTTTATTCTTGCTACCAACCACCTTCCCATCAGCAGATCCCAAAAATAGGATAAAATATGTAATTGTAGATTATTTTTAGTGGTTACCAATTTAAATTCAATATTAGATTCAAACCAATAGATATTTTTAGTCATTTCAGTCATCTTTACTTCTATGTTTGTCTGATGATTATTCATTGACATTTTCCACCTCAAAAAAAGAGCATTAAAAGGTATGTTTTGTGCTCTGTAGTTGAAAAAAAAAATACAAAGATTAGCTCCAGCCTTGTTAGGCATCTGGAGAAAATGGCGTTGGTGACCATATTTTTCCCTCACCACAACACATATTTGGCTGATGTGGTTGGTATCACAGCAGACCACCTTTATTTTACAGAAAAACCTCTGCTACCCATTTTTAGAGGCTGGGTGAACCACAGTACTTGGTCTGAAAAAGAGAATCTGCCACTTTTGGGAATCAAAACATTGACCGTTCAGATCAGGAAGCAAGCACACTAACTACGAAGCCACTGAGGCTCATGTATGTTGTTGCGTATGGTAAACTTAATAACTGCACTTTTTGGTTCAAAACATTCAATTTTAGCACTTCATTTTATTGGTTAATGCTTGCCTTTCCTCCTCAATACCATATTGCTTGGCCAGACCAGCTAGCCAATTTATCAGGGATATGACAGGGAAATAGGGTTTGTTCTTGATTAAATGTGTTTTACAGATCCTAGCACCTGCAGACAGGAATAAGTCCCTGTCAAATGTCTAAGCTCTACATCAGTGAAGATACAGGTAAAACGTGAAATATCTATTTTTAAACTGATTTGCACGCTAGAAAAGTGACACTGATGTTAATGTTGAAAGTTTGATGGCTCAAACACTAAAATTAAAACTGTTATGAAAACAATCACACTAACTGAATGACTTCTGTTAAGTACATGAACTTATTTCTGGTTAAATTTACCTTTTTTTTTCTCAACCTGTTCAAATTAAAAGCATATTATTATGTTACAACCGCTGAAATCAAAAGATGTAGACACAAGAATTAATAGATGTATAGTGAAATCAAAAGATGTAGACACAAGAATTAATAGATGTATAGTGAAATCAAAAGATGTAGACACAAGAATTAATAGGGTACACATCTACACAATGCAACAAATGCTATACAACCAACTATTCAAGGGTACTGTTGTTTACGGTGTTGATATGTAGTTCTGGGTGCTGTCTAGCAGGATAGGACCAGGTCCCCTTGAATAAAGTTGATGTTACCACATTTCTACAAGGATTAATATCTTTTTAAATATATGGAAGAAAAGAAGACCTCAAAGACACCATGCAGTTCAAGATCCTTGCTAATTTAATCGTATAAGAAGATTGGCTAGAAATTACTTCATTCTTCAAGTGATAGGGTGTATTTTGTGAAATGTGTCAAAACTTAAGGAAACATATTAAGCATAACAGAAAAAAACATACAGTTTACACCAAGCCCTTTAAACCCCTTTTTGGAGCATAGGACATCATCTCTCCACACATCCCTACTCTTGGACGTTTCCTCTACTTCTCTCCAGTCTAGGCCAGCGTTCTTAAGGACTTCAGTCAATTACAATTAATTATATACTAAACATTAACAAACCGGGGTTGTTTCCGGTTGTATCCAAGATGAAGGAATTATTTTTCTCCGGCTTGGTATAGAACTGTTGATCAGAGGTTTAAGAAGCCGCTATCGTAAAAACGATTTTGTTAATGAAACGTAGACCTGATACAGAATGTGTAAATTAGCTGTAGATAATAGTGATAATTTTTTCGGCCCTAAAACAACAACAAAAATAGGATTCTGGAATGTACGAACAATGGCCGCACCGACAAAACAAGCACAAGTCGCGAGCTGGATAAGATACGATCTAGATATTTTAGGGTTAAGCGAAATGTGCTGGCTTGGAACAGGTAGGAAATCTGTAGATAATAAAATAGTAGTTTTTTCTGGAAGGGAAGATGGAAAACACCGTGATGGAGTAGGCATAATGATGACAGACAAAGCTGCAAGAAGTTTATTAGAATCTTCTTCTTCTTCTTCTTTTCTCTTTCACTGATACCTAAAAGGTGTTGTGATTTATATCATTTGTCGTTCTTGTGCTGCTCGAATTGTCTGAATTAGTGATTTTCCTTTGTTGTTACATGTCTCTGTCACTGCATCTGTCCATCTTCTTCTGGGTCTTCCTCTTGGTCTTTTCCCATGCATTCTCGAGAAGAACGCCCTTGATGGTGATTGGTGAGGATTCATTCTGACCAGGTGGCCGAACCATTTAAGTTGTTGTTGTTCTATATATTCTTGGCAGGGTTTTGTTCCTACCATTTTTCTTATGGTTTCATTTGGTATTCTATCTCTTCTTGTGTTGTTTGTTACTTTTCTCAAGCATCGCATCTCACATGTATTGATCTTTCTTAAATGGGATTTAGAAAGGGTCCATGTTTGACTTTCATAGCACAAAGTTGGTATGAAGATGCTATTTATCATTTGTTGTTTAGCTGGCATAGAAATGTTTGGATGTCTTAACAATGGTGAAAGCTGGTATGTGACAGCATTTGCTTTTTGTATTCTCATGTCAATTTCTCTGTCTAGTTTTCCATCTTCTGTGAACATTGCGCCTAAATACTTGAATTCCTCTACTTGTTTTATTTCTTTGTCTTTGATCTTGATGTTTAATGGGTGTCTCAATTTGCTTATTCTTATAGCCTCTGTTTTTGCTGTGTTAATTTTCATACTGTAGTTTGTGCAGCTTTTATCTAGAGATGTTAAATGCTGTTGTAGCAGGTTTTCATCCTCATATATTAGGCATTGGTCATCTGCGAAGAGTAGCTCATTGATGTTGGAGTTTTCTACCTCTATGTTATTATTTGATTTGTCCTTGTTGTTGGTTGTTTCCTGATTTATTTTGTCCATATATATGATGAAGAGGAGTGGTGAGAGGACACATCCTTGTCTTACTCCTGTTGTAACCTGAAACCATTCTGACAGACCTTCCGATGTTCTGACGGCACTTTGACTGTTTTTATATAGTGCTATTATATTTTCTAGTAGTTGTCCTGCTACCCCGTATGTTTCTAAAGTTTGCCAAAGTTTGTTCCTGTCCACACGGTCAAACGCTTTTTCCTGATCTATAAACACTATATTTAGGTTTCTGTCATATTCTATTGTTTTTTCACATAGTTGTCTCAATGTAAATATAGCATCAGTGCAGCTTTTGCCTTTTCTGAATCCGAATTGATTATTACTTAATTGTGGTTCTATTATGTATCTTACTCTCCTCTCTAATATTTTAGCAAACATTTTACCAACTTGACTCAATAGGGATATTCCTCTGTACATTTCACACTCCCTTTTACTTCCCTTATTCTTCCAAAATGGGACAATGATAGCTTTTTGCCAATCGTCTGGGACTTTTCTTTCTTCCCAAGCCATATTGAATATGATAGTAAGCCAATCTATAGCTGTTTCCTTACAGGCTAGTAGCATTTCTGTTGTTATTCCATCTATACCAGCTGCTTTGTTCTTTTTATTCTGTTTCAATGCCCATTCTACTTCTGCTTTAAGTATATTCGGTTCCTGTTCATCATACTGCCTATGTTTAAACTCTGTATTTCCGTTTGTATTTCCCTGGTTTAATAATTCCTTAAAGTATTCTCTCCATCTGATTATTATGTTTTTCCTGCTGCTGATTGGTCTACCTTTCTTGTCGTTTATTATAGTGGTTGGGTTATAATCATTATTTCTTACTCTCATTGCTTTTACACTTTTGAAAAATTCTCTGGGTTCTTCTCTACATGTTTTTGCTAATTCTTCACCAAATGCTTTCCATGAGTCTGCTTTTGTTTGTTCTAGGATCTTTTTGCTATCATTTCTGGCTTGTCTATAGTGATTGTAGTCTTCTGTTGTTTTTGTCTTCTGCCACGTTTTATACTTGTCTTTCTTGTGTTTCACTGCTGATTTTACTACTTCATTCCACCATCTTGTAAGTTTCTTTCTGCTCTTTCCTATATTTTTCAGACCGCATTTCTCTTGTGTTGACTCTATTAAACCTTCTTTAAACTGTTTCCATGCTTCTTCTATGTTTGTAGGTTGTATTCGGGTTAGGTATTTGTTGGTTACGGATTCTTCTATTTCTTTTTGTATGTTTACATTCTTTATTGCTTTTAGATCGATTCTTTGTGCTTGAGGTCTTGTCATCTGTAGTTTCCTAATCCATTTTTTCTGCCATAGTAAAACAGGCTTATGGTCTGTATCTAATATTGCATTTGGTATAGATCTTGAGTCTGTTATGTCCCTCCTTTGATGTCTTCTAGTCAAAATAAAATCGATTTGGGAGGCCTTGTCCGTGTCATTCCATTTATACCAAGTGAGTATTTGGTTATGATTGTGCTGATTAAACGTGTTTGTTATATAAAGATCATGTTCTGCACAAATATTTAGTAGGTGTTCACCGTTACTGTTACACTCTGTTCTAATGTCACTAAATGGTCCTAGGTATAATTCCCATGGTGTTCTCCTTTGTCCTACTCTACCGTTGAAATCTCCTAGTACAAACAATTTCTCTGTGTCTTTGACTTTATTTATTGTGGCTGATAGTTCATCAAAATATTATTTTATATTTTATGTTTATTAGAATGGGAACCGGTAAATAGCCGTCTGATACGAACACGCTACAAAACAAAACATGGAAGACTTTCAATTGTTCAATGTTATGCGCCTACAAACGAAGCTGATGATGAAGTTAAGGACGATTTTTATAACCAACTACAACAACTTATAAACAAAATACCAAAACACGATCTTTTAATTGTAATGGGAGATTTCAACGCCAAAGTGGGAAAAGACAACGCAGGAGTGGAGCATGTAATGGGGAGCGAAGGCTGTGATACTACAAGTCAGAATGGAGAATGATTAATAGAATTATGTTTAATAGAAAATTTAGTTATAGGTGGGATATTATTTCCACACAAAAAATATTCACAAAACAACATGGATATCTCCTGATGATAGAACCTCAAATCAAATTGACCACCTGTGTATTAAACAACAATTCAGATCTTCATTAATAGATGTAAGAGCATACAGAGGTGCTGATGTTAATAGTGACCACAACCTGTGCATTGGGAAAATAAGATTAAAATTTAAAAGCCAACAGAAGAGATCAACTACACATAAAATTGATAGTCATAAACTGAAAGATGAAGCCATAAAGAAAAAGTTTAACATAGAGCTAAGTAATTGTTATACAGCACTCGGTGAAATAGATTTAGATATCAATGAAATGTGGGACTCACAGAGCAAAATACTAATGACAGCAGCAGAAGCAAGTGCCGGACTGAAGAAAATGGAAAAACGAGCTTGGATTTCAGACACTACATGGAAATACATCAAAGAAAGAAGAGAAGCGAAGAGAGCCATGACTAATGTAAAGACAGATCTTGGAAAGGTCCTGGCAAAAGCAACATACAAAGAATTAGACAACAAAGTGAAAAGTTCAGCAAGAAGAGATACAAGAGCTTATATAGACAATTTGGCAGAGACAGCTGCAATTACAGGAGACAGCAGAACTCTCTATACTGTACAAAAGATACTGACAAACACCTATACATCCAGTGGAACACCAATTCTAGATTAATGATAACAACAAGCGCAGATATAAAAGCCCGTTGGGTGGAACACTTCAAAGAAATTCTTAACCGTCCACTACCCCACAGTTTAATAGATTTTGAAGCTGAAACACCAGCAGCAGAATTAGATGTAAATTTAGATGACTTCACCTTGAGCGAAATAGAAACCACCATAAAACGTATGGCCAACAACATGGCTGCTGGAGAGGATAAGTTAACAGCTGAGATACTCAAGGCAATTGATAGCCATAATTTAATACATCTCCAGAAAATGTTCAACATCATTTGGAAAGCAGAGAATACGCCTCATAAATGAAAAAAGGGAATCATTATTAAGATTCCAAAAAATGGCAATCTTAGAGATTGTAACAACTGGAGAGGTGTGACACTTTTGTCAGTTGCCTCAAAGTTATTTTGCAAAATCATCCTAAATAGAATAAAGGATTCAATAGATACAGTAATGTGTGAAGAATAGGCTGGGTTTAGAAAAGAGAGAAGCTGCCTTGACCACATTTTTACTCTACGACTTATATTGGAGGAACACATTGAAAAGCAAAAACCTTTTGTACTTAACTTCTTTGACTTCAAAAAAGCATTTGACAGTATTCATAGAGATTCTTTGTGGAAAATTCTGAAGCAATATGGCTTACCATAAAAAATCATAAATATTATTAAAGACATGTATGATGGTTACACATGTGCAGTTCGAACAGAGGAAGGACTGAGCGAATGTTTCCCAATAGAAACTGGGGTTAAACAAGGATGTATTTTATCGCCCTTGTTATGGACTTCATAATGAAGAAATGCTGCACTGGTAATAAAGGCATCGAATGGATACAAGGAGACCATTTGGAGGGCCTCGACTTTGCTGATGACATAGTTCTCATCAGCAGTCAGATAAAAACAATGCAGGAAAGCACAAATGAACTATCATCAATAGCCAGCAAAATTGGGCTTGAGATCAATCATGAAAAGACTAAAGTCATGAAAAGCTTAATTCCAACAAATGACAAAATATACATGGAAAACAAACCAGTGGAAGAGATCGATCACTTTATCTATCATAGAAGTCACATTGATCGAGAAGGGGATACAAGCAAAGAAATTAGAATCAGAATAGCTAAAGCAGCAATGTCTTTCAGAAGCCTTGAAAAGTTGTGGAAATCAAAACTCATCAGCACAAACACAAAACTTAGACTATTCAAATCAAATGTACTATCAACCCTTACGTATGCGTGTGAAAGCTGGAAAATAACAAGAGATATAGAAACAAAGTTGAACACATTCGAAAATAAATGTCTAAGGAAAATGGTATAGCGTGGAACGAATTCAAAACAAACGAGGAAATTAGAGAAATCAGCCACTAATATCTTCAGTAATAAAGAAAAGACGATGGCCATATGTTGGACATGTGATGAGAAGAGATAATAACCGAATAGCAAAGCAAGCCCTCATGTGGGAAACAACAGGTAAGAGAAAAAGAGGAATACCCAGAGAGACACTGAGAAGAACATTGATGAGAGAGGCAAGAGCAGCAGGAATTGGCTCCCTCAATGAGATAGAGCTGCTTGCACAGAACAGAGGCAAATGGCGAGATTTGATAAAATATCTTTAAAAGAATTGAAAACTGCTAGAACAAAAATTCAGATGAAGGAGTATCTTGGTCTATGCCCTATGGGCCGTCTATGGCTCAAAAGGCCAATAGATAGATAGAAACATTAACAAAATAACATGAACACAAAATACTACACATAATAACACCACCACAAGGGACTGAGTGGTCTAGAGGTAAGACGGCCTCTGGAGGGTAAGGTTCTAGGTTCTTTTAAAATCTAATTCCTGGCTTCTTTGTGGATTTACCCTCCCCCAGTCTCTGGGTAGTGAGATCTGATGTCTAGTCCTCTTGGAAAATGGCAAAAAAAAAAACAGGAGACCCCATGTGCACTCACACACATTAAAACCTTGCCAGTTTAAAGTCGAAAAGAGCAGACCAAAATGGCCACTGTCCTATCAAAAAACTGTTAAGCAAATCTACCCTTCCCTGCTGAAGATGTATGTGTAAGGACAAAAGGTGCAGATATTGTAGATTTGCAGTAAACCAGCAATACAATGCATCAGCCCACTTAACGGGTGAACACTAAGATAAGAGAGAACACCACACACAATCTACAGATAACAATAACAAGCTACTCATATATTCACCATTACCTCTTCTATAACCTGAAGAGTTTTAGCACAAATAATGGATACAACCATGTTCTCTCTAAGTTGTGCAGTCATGTTGATGGATTGTTGAAGAACAGAAAAGTCTACAGCGTAAAACAATCACTCTCAGTTTCTTGGATGGAGAATAACCACAAGATCTAAGGGTCCGTGTGTACACAGATGGATCAACATGGAATGCATGGGGGAGCAGATGCATACATAGAATACCCAAATAACATTAATTCATTTATTGAGTGCCATCTCCGCATTGAAGGTTGGCCACCATGAAGCATCATTCCGCTCTGTCTCTTGCTTTGATGGTGCTGATTTGTCCATCTTTTGATATTACTTGTCCATGTTAGCCTTGGTCTGTCTCTTTTACCTTGTATTTTCCCTTCCAAGATTGTGTCTTTTAACATGCCCCAAAAATCTCATCAATAATACTAGGGATATTAATAAAATAGCAACACTGAAATATAGCCACAATTACAATGCAGAAATCCAAGCAACAAAGTTGGCAATAAAAAACTGCTGAACAGTAGTTGTAACCCACAGCCTGTAGTGTTTTTGACAGATGCAAGATCTACACTCCAGGTACTACAATCCAGAAAACTGTCATATCTGCAGACTTTATTGACAGAACTCTACAAACACCACAGGGTCGCCCTGCAGTAGATCCCATCTCACTTGGAATACCAGGAAATGAGACAGCAGATCAGGTGGCAAAGGAAGATACAACAGGCACACCACCAAATGCACCAGGTGCATACCATTAGAAGAAACAAATAATTGGCACCTCAACTACATGTACATGTGGACAGGCGCCCCAGACTGCTGAACACATACTTCAAGACTGTACTGAATATAGTGACTGAGGATAATCCATTGGCCCAAAGACAAAACTATATGGGCCACTGCAAGAATTAAAAAAAAAAAAAAAACAGTAAAATTTAATCAGGAAATGACATTGCAGATATAGACAATACTTCAGGCGAACGAAAGATGATAGATTCTGGAGAGACTAATAGAGGCCATGAGAAACATTTGAGAGATGAACAAGCAGGTTTTATGAAAAACAGAACATATGTTAATCACATAACTGCCTTATATATAATAGCTGAACAAAGCTTAGAACTATGGTACCCACTTTATATCAGATTCATAGATTACGAAAAGGCATTTGATAGTTTAGGCAGACTCAGGAAAACTTTGGAAGTTGCTGAGTCATTACGGAATCCCTATTAAGTTTATTAATCTGATAAAAACAATGTATAAAGAAATTAAATGTGTTGTGCATGAAGAGCAGCTTACAGAAGCATTTGAAATAAGAACTTGAGTAAAACAGGGATGCATTTCTATATCCATTCTCTTTCTGCAGGCCATAAAAGAATAAGGATACAAAAAGCAAGAGGAGTCTTCGTTGCACTAGGAACCATATGGGAAATCCAAAAGAAATTAGGTTAAATACAAAAATAATTTTCAACTCCAGTGTTAGTTGCCTATTATATGGCTGTGAAATATGGAAAACAACAAAAATGACAAAGATACAAACCTTCATTAATGGATGGATGCTTGTGCAGAATAAAAGGATGGAAATGGCAGGACAAAATGACTAACATAGTTATAGTATAGAATTATGGAAAAGTACCAGTCAAATTTCAAATGCCAATAGACAAAGATTCAATGAAGACAATGGCGCTGGACAGGGGACACACTGTGACACTGCGGAAGTCAACTGAAAGTATTACACAAAAGGCCCTTTTTTTGGAATTCCCAAAAAGACAAAGAGGAAGATCAAAATATTACTGGAGAAGGCAGGCAGGTGGAAGCATAGATGAAGATGATGTGGAAGATAGGGAATGATCTTAAAAATGGCAAGAGGAAACAGAGCGGCTTGGAAAGTGTTTACTGTTTGTTGAAGACCTAAGCCTAAGCTCCACAGGATGAAGAAGTCAAGTTGAATGAATGAAAGGAAGAAGATAATAAATGATAGATAATAGGCTCATGATCATGGGAATATCCTGTGTAGTACAATAACTTGAATAACACACAGAACAAGAACATGAACTTCCTGATTATTAACACATTAATTCATTAATGACTAATCGTTTAATATAGTCATAAGCCTAAGTCGTATCACAGACACATGCTACACTCTTGACTACACACAAAACAAAACAATCATACACAATTATCACAATACATAATCATTATCATTCAATCATTCATTAACTATATTAACTCTAACGTACTTAACTTAAACTACACACAACAACAATAGTCAAATGATGATTATAACTCAAACTGATTATAATATTATTTATGATACAATAATTATAATATATTTCAATATAATTACGAATAAAGAGATTTCGGTCGTAACAAAAGAGCTTCTGAAGAGCTGGTGATGACTGATATAGATATAGAAATTGATTTATAAAATTTATTATAAGTTAAATTTTAAATTATAACACACTGACAGTCGACATAATCATAATTATTTTACATAATAAAATAATAGTAAATATTATATAATAATAGTGACTATATAACAGTTTTGGTTAATTAAGCAGAATATAATTTAATACAATAGCACACATGGAGAAATAACAACGATAAGTTATCGTTGACATCAAAACTACACTTCAAACTTGACAAAAACTAAAACTACATCATTAAATTACACTGAACATCCGACACTCACACAGTTCACACACCGTCACCGTGTGAGACCACCATCAGACAGTGAGACAGACAACGAAAAGACTAGCTAAGCTAAATCAACTGGTTAACTGAGATCGTGATTTTCAACATATACGGTCTAACACCTACAACGTGATGTTAGATTAATAAAAAAAAGAACAAACCTTGATTATTCTACGAGGCAACCCCGCCGCCATTTGTGTAGTTGTAAAAAAACAAAAGAAAACAGACGAGTCTCGGCACAACAACTACAAGAACGCCGCTGTCCACCACCTTCAGAACGGAAGTTGGTCTCACATGGCCAGATTTTTCTCTTCCTCAACTTCTGACTATTCAGATCATGCCGGCTTTGTCCATTTGTGTCCTCCCATCATGTCATTTAACAGCAGGGCTGGAACTAAGAATAGCAAAATGTTACATCTTCTCAATATTCATGTGTGGTGCAGAAACATGGACATTAGACAAGAAAACAGAACAGAAAATTGAAGCCTTTGAAATGTGGATTTACAGAAGAATAGGTAGAATTGGATGGAAGGAAATGAAAACGAGCTTGGATCTCAGACACCACATGGAAATACATCAAAGAAAGAAGAGAAGCCTTTGAAATGTGGATTTACAGAAGAATAGGTAGAATTGGATGAAGAAAATGGAAAAACGAGCTTGGATCTCAGACACCACATGGAAATACATCAAAGAAAGAAGAGAAGCGAAGAGAGCCATGACTAATGTAAAGACAGATCTTGGAAAGGTTCTGGCAAAAGCAACATACAAAGAATTAGACAACAAAGTGAAAAGTTCGGCAAGAAGAGATACAAGAGCTTATATAGACAACTTGGCAGAGAAAGCAGAGACAGCTGCAATTACAGGAGACAGCAGAACTCTTTATACTGTACAAAAGATGCTGACTAACACCTATACATCCAGTGGAACACCAATTCTAGACAAATCTGGATTAATGCTAACAACAAGCGCAGACATAAAAGCCGTTGGGCGGAACACTTCAAAGAAATTCTTAACCGTCCACTACCTCACAGTTTAATAGATTTTGAAGCTGAAACACCAGCAGCAGAATTAGATGTAAATTTAGATGACTTCACCTTGAGTGAAATAGAAACCACCTTAAAGATAATGACCAATAACAAGGCTGCTGGAGAGGATAAGTTAACAGCTGAGATCCTCAAGGCAATTGATAGCCATAATTTAATACATCTCCAAAAAATGTTCAACATCATTTGGAAAACAGAGAAGACGCCTCATAAATGGAAAAAAGGAATCATTGTTAAGATCCCAAAAAAGGGCAATCTTAGAGATTGTAACAATTGGAGAGGCGTGACACTTTTGTCAGTTGCCTCAAAATTATTCTGTAAAATCATCCTAAATAGAATAAAGGATTCAATAGATACAGTAATGCGTGAAGAACAGGCTGGGTTTAGAAAAGGGAGAAGCTGTCTTGACCACATTTTCACTCTACGACTTATATTGGAGGAACACATTGAAAAGCAAAAACCTTTTGTACTTAACTTCATCGACTTCAAAAAAGCATTTGATAGTATTCATAGAGATTCTTTGTGGAAAATTCTGAAGCAATATGGCTTACCATCAAAAATCATAAATATTATCAAAGACATGTATGATGGTTACACATGTGCAGTTCGAACAGAGGAAGGACTGAGCGAATGTTTCCCAATAGAAACTGGGGTTAAACAAGGATGTATTTTATCGCCCTTGTTATTTGGAATTGTTATGGACTTCATAATGAAGAAATGCTGCACTGGTAATAAAGGCATCGAATGGATACAAGGAGACCATTTGGAGGACCTGGACTTTGCTGATGACATAGTTCTCATCAGCAGTCAGATAAAAACGATGCAGGAAAACACAAATGAACTATTATCAATAGCCAGCAAAATTGGGCTTGAGGTCAATCATGAAAAGACTAAAGTCATGAAAAGTTTAATTCCAACAAGTGACAAAATATACATGGAAAACAAACCAGTAGAAGAGATCGATCACTTCATCTATCTTGGAAGTCACATTGATCGAGAAGGGGATACGAGCAAAGAAATTAGAATCAGACTGGCTAAAGCAGCAATGTCTTTCAGAAGCCTTGAAAAGTTGTGGAAATCAAAACTCATTAGCACAAACACAAAACTTAGGCTATTCAAATCAAATGTACTATCAACCCTTACGTATGCGTGTGAAAGCTGGAAAACAACAAGAGATATAGAAACAAAGTTGAACGCATTCGAAAATAAATGTCTAAGGAAAATACTTGGTATAGAATGGAACGAATTCAAAACAAACGAGGAAATTAGAGAAATCGCCAATCAACCACTAATATCTTCAGTAATAAAGAAAAGACGATGGTCATACGTTGGACATGTGATGAGAAGAGATAATAATCGAATAGCAAAGCAAGCCCTCATATGGGAAACAACAGGTAAAAGAAAAAGAGGAAGACCCAGGGAGACACTGAGAAGAACATTGATGAGAGAGCAAGAGCAGCAGGAATCGGCTCCCTCAATGAGATAGAACTGCTTGCACAGAACAGAGACAGATGGCGAGATTTGATAAAATATCTTTAAAAGAAAACTGCTAGAACAAAAATTCATATAGGAGAAGGTGTATCTTGGTCTACGCCCTATGGGCCGGTTACGGCTCGAAAGGTCAATAGATAGATAGAGGAAACAACAAAAGTTGTGGAAATCAAAACTCATCAGCACAAACACAAAACTTAGGCTATTCAAATCAAATGTACTATCAACCCTTACATATGCGTGTGAAAGCTGGAAAACAAAAAGAGATATAGAAACAAAGTTGAACGCATTCAAAAATAAATGTCTAAGGAAAATACTTGGTATAGCGTGGAACGAATTCAAAACAAACGAGGAAATTAGAGAAATCGTCAATCAACCACTAATATCTTCAGTAATAAAGAAAAGACAATGGTCATTTGTTGGACATGTGATGAGAAGAGATAATAACCAAATAGCAAAGCAAGCCCTCATATGGGAAACAACAGGTAAGAGAAAAAGAGGAAGACCCAGAGAGACACTGAGAAGAACATTGATGAGAGAGGCAAGAGCAGCAGGATTCGGCTCCCTCAATGAGATAGAGCTGCTTGCACAGAACAGAGACAAATTGCGAGATTTGATAAAATATCTTTAAAAGAATTGAAAACTGCTAGCACAAAAATTCAGATAGGAGAAGGAGTATCTTGGTCTACGCCCTATGGGCCGGCACCGGCTCGAAAGGTCAATAGATAGAAATGAAAACAAACGATGAAGTTTTAAAACAATTAAAAATAAAAAGAGAACTACTAAATACAATTAAGATAAGACACATGAAATTTTGGGGACATGTTAAAAGACACAATAGCCTACTAAAAGTAATATTGGAAGGGAAAATACAAGGTAAAAGAGGCAGATCAAAACTAACATGGACGAGTAACATCAAAAGATGGACAAGTCAATCTATGACAGCCTGCACCATCAAAGCAAGCAACAGAGTGGAATGGCGATCCATGGTAGCCAACCTTCGTTGCGGAGACGGCACTCGATGATGATGATGATCATGTCAGTTGTTCTCAAATTAGATTTAAAATATATATATATATATACGACATTTATCATCATCAAGTCCCAGCCTGAGGGCGTAGGTGATCATGTCTCTCCACAATTTTCGATCTCGACAGTTATTTATCATTTCTCTTGTTGACCTTCTGCCAAGCCATTCTCTTAAGCTGTCTGGTGTCGTTTCTCTTTGCTTCACTCTTATCTTTTCGTCCCTTAATTTTTCTAATTATTACAAAAATGTCAAAAACAGAAACAAGGAAAAAAAGTTCTTAAATGCTATGTAGAACCAAACTTAACATGTGAATGTGAATCACGGACAATAGGACAACAGACAAGAACGTCACTGGATGTTGTAGAAACGTGCTTCTATAGAAGAATGTTGAGAATATTATGGACAGCTAAGAAAAGTAATGACAATGTTCTGAATGAGGCCAGAGCAAAAAAGAGAGATAGTTTCCAATATTAGGAAGAAACAATCATCATTTTTTTGGGTTATGTAAAGAGAAGAGAACAGCTGGAATATATTGTAACATCTGGGAAAATTGAGGGACGAAGAGATAGAGGGAAGCAAAGAGAAAAGATACCAGACAGTTTAAGAGAATGGCTTGGCAGAAGGTCAACAACAGAAATGACATATAACTGTCGTGATCGAAAGTTGTGGAGAGACATGATCACCTACGCCAGCAAGTATGATACTTGATGATCATGATGACACATGAAGTTGGAGAATATGTGTATGTAGGGGGACACCTGATCACACGGCTGCCAGTGTGGAAAAATAGAAAAAGAAGTGATATCCACGTAATCTCGCGAGGCATCGCAAGAGATATAAATCTGGCTTGAACAAACAAACAAACAGACATACAAACAAACAAACAGAGGAAGGAGAAATCATTTACGAGTATTAAATGCAACCAATGCTTACAAAGTGGCAGGAAGTTTAACTGTTCTCAGAGTAACGTCATTACCCCTTTTGAATATTGAAGCTAATTACAAAGACATGAAATATCACATGTATAATGCCCTAGGAAAGTGAAATAGTATAAACACCGTACGAGGCCACATTATTTTGAGGTGAGGAGGGAGTCAGTTTTCTTCCTTGCTGTCATTTCTTTTTCAGTACTTTTATACATTGCGAGTAATAAATCAATACTTTTTCTCCTTCTTCCTTCCTCATCCTCCTCTTTTGGATGTGGTGTACTGCCAGTTTAGGACAAACAGCGATATCTGCGCCTTTCAGCCCGACACTTCCGTTTTCGAAATGAAATGATTCCTTTTATAAAATTGCTTAACTTGTTTTGCCCTGTAGCCATTTTGACTTACTTCTGTCTACTTTAAGGGGTTCTTTATCTTGCGCATAGTGAACTTATCTATTGAGGACAAATACAGTTTAATGAACTTGTCTATTGAGGACAAAAACAGTTTAGTGAACTTGTCTATTGAGGACAAATACAGTTTAATGAACTTGTCTATTGAGGACAAAAACAGTTTAATGAACTTGTCTATTGAGGACAAAAACAGTTTAGTGAACTTGTCTATTGAGGACAAGAACAGTTTAGTGAACGTGTCTATTGAGGATAAAAACAGTTTAGTGAACTTGTCTATTGAGGACAAAAACAGTTTAGTGAACGTGTCTATTGAGGATAAAAACAGTTTAGTGAACTTGTCTATTGAGGATAAAAACAGTTTAGTGAACGTGTCTATTGAGGACAAAAACAGTTTAGTGAACTTGTCTATTGAGGATAAAAACAGTTTAATGAATGTGTCTATTGAGGACAAAAACAGTTTAGTGAACGTGTCTATTGAGGACAAAAACAGTTTAATGAATGTGTCTATTGATGACAAAAACAGTTTAGTGAACGTGTCTATTGAGGACAAAAACAGTTTAGTGAACTTGTCTATTGAGGACAAAAACAGTTTAGTGAACTTGTCTATTGAGGACAAAAACAGTATAGTGAACGTGTCTATTGAGGACAAAAACAGTTTAATGAATGTGTCTATTGATGACAAAAATTGTTTAGTGAACGTGTCTATTGAGGACAAAAACAGTTTAGTGAACTTGTCTATTAAGGACAAAAACAGTTTAGTGAACTTGTCTATTGAAGACAAAAACAGTTTAGTGAACTTGTCTATTGAGGATAAAAACAGTTTAGTGAACTTGTCTATTGAGGACAAAAACAGTTTAGTGAACTTGTCTATTGAAGACAAAAACAGTTTAATGAACTTGTCTATTGAAGACAAAAACAGTTTAGTGAACGTGTCTATTGAGGATAAAAACAGTTTAGTGAACTTGTCTATTGAGGACAAAAACAGTTTAGTGAACTTGTCTATTGAGGACAAAAACAGTTTAGTGAACTTGTCTATTGAAGATGAAAACAGTTTAGTGAACTTGTCTATTGAGGACAAAAACAGTTTAGTGAACTTGTCTATTGAGGACAAAAACAGTTCAGTGAACTTGTCTATTGAGGACAAAAACAGTTTAGTGAACTTGTCTATTGAGGACAAAAACAGTTCAGTGAACTTGTCTATTGAGGACAAAAACAGTTTAGTGAACTTGTCTATTGAGGACAAAAACAGTTTAGTGAACTTGTCTATTGAGGACAAAAACAGTTTAATGAACTTGTCTATTGAGGACAAAAACAGTTCAGTGAACTTGTCTATTGAGGATGAAAACAGTTTAGTGAACTTGTCTATTGAGGACAAAAACAGTTTAGTAAACTTGTCTATTGAGGATAAAAACAGTTTAGTGAACGTGTCTATTGAGGATAAAAACAGTTTAGTGAACTTGTCTATTGAGGATAAAAACAGTTTAGTGAACGTGTCTATTGAGGATAAAAACAGTTTAGTGAGCTTGTCTATCTATCTATCTATCTATTGTCCTTTCGAGCCGAAGACGGCACATAGGGCAGAACTACAATCTCAAAAACAGAAACTTTGCGTGCCAAAAGGATAAAAACAGTTTAGTGAACGTGTCTATTGAGGACAAAAACAGTTTAGTGAACTTGTCTATTGAGGATAAAAACAGTTTAGTGAACTTGTCTATTGAAGACAAAAACAGTTTAGTGAACTTGTCTATTGAGGACAAAACAGTTTAGTGAACGTGTCTATTGAGGATAAAAACAGTTTATTGAATTTGTCTATTGAGGGAAAGAACGGTTTAATGAACTTGTCTATTGAGGATAAAAACAGTTTAGTGAACTTGTCTATTGAGGACAAAAACAGTTTAATGAACATGTCTATTGAGGACAAAAACAGTTCAGTGAACTTGTCTATTGAGGATGAAAACAGTTTAGTGAACTTGTCTATTGAGGACAAAAACAGTTTAGTAAACTTGTCTATTGAGGATAAAAACAGTTTAGTGAACGTGTCTATTGAGGACAAAAACAGTTTAGTAAACTTGTCTATTGAGGATAAAAAACAGTTTAATGAACTTGTCTATTGAGGATAAAAACAGTTTAGTGAATTTGTCTATTGAGGACAAGAACGGTTTAATGAACTTGTCTATTGAGGATAAAAACAGTTTAGTGAACGTGTCTATTGAGGATAAAAACAGTTTAGTGAACTTGTCTATTGAGGATTAAAACAGTTTAGTGAACTTGTCTACTGAGGACAAAAACAGTTTAGTGAACGTGTCTATTGAGGATAAAAACAGTTTATTGAATTTGTCTATTGAGGACAAGAACGGTTTAATGAACTTGTCTATTGAAGATAAAAACAGTTTAGTGAACTTGTCTTTTGAGGACAAGAACAGTTTAGTGAGCTTGTCTATCTATCTATCTATCTATTGTCCTTTCGAGCCGAAGACGGCACATAGGGCAGAACTACAATCTCAAAAACAGAAACTTTGCGTGCCAAAAGGATAACAACAGTTTAGTGAACGTGTCTATTGAGGACAAAAACAGTTTAGTGAACTTGTCTATTGAGGATAAAAACAGTTTAGTGAACTTGTCTATTGAAGACAAAAACAGTTTAGTGAACTTGTCTATTGAGGACAAAAACAGTTTAGTGAACTTGTCTATTGAGGACAAAAACAGTTTAGTGAACGTGTCTATTGAGGATAAAAACAGTTTAGTGAACTTGTCTATTGAGGACAAAAACAGTTTAGTGAATGTGTCTATTGAGGATAAAAACAGTTTAATGAACTTGTCTATTGAGGATAAAAACAGTTTAGTGAACGTGTCTATTGAGGATAAAAACAGTTTATTGAATTTGTCTATTGAGGGAAAGAACGGTTTAATGAACTTGTCTATTGAGGATAAAAACAGTTTAGTGAACTTGTCTATTGAGGACAAAAACAGTTTAATGAACTTGTCTATTGAGGACAAAAACAGTTCAGTGAACTTGTCTATTGAGGATGAAAACAGTTTAGTGAACTTGTCTATTGAGGACAAAAACAGTTTAGTAAACTTGTCTATTGAGGATAAAAACAGTTTAGTGAACGTGTCTATTGAGGACAAAAACAGTTTAGTAAACTTGTCTATTGAGGATAAAAACAGTTTAATGAACTTGTCTATTGAGGATAAAAACAGTTTAGTGAATTTGTCTATTGAGGACAAGAATGGTTTAATGAACTTGTCTATTGAGGACAAAAACAGTTCAGTGAACTTGTCTATTGAGGACAAGAACAGTTTAGTGAACTTGTCTATTGAGGACAAAAACAGTTTAGTGAACTTGTCTATTGAGGACAAGAACAGTTTAGTGAACTTGTCTATTGAGGACAAGAACAGTTTAGTGAACTTGTCTATTGAGGACAAGAACAGTTTAGTGAACTTGTCTATTGAGGACAAGAACAGTTTAGTGAACTTGTCTATTGAGGACAAAAACAGTTTAGTGAACTTGTCTATTGAGGACAAGAACAGTTTAGTGAACTTGTCTATTGAGGACAAGAACAGTTTAGTGAACTTGTCTATTGAGGACAAGAACAGTTTAGTGAACTTGTCTATTGAGGACAAGAACAGTTTAGTGAACTTGTCTATTGAGGACAAAAACAGTTTAGTGAACTTGTCTATTGAGGACAAGAACAGTTTAGTGAACTTGTCTATTGAGGACAAGAACAGTTTAGTGAACTTGTCTATTGAGGACAAGAACAGTTTAGAGAACTTGTCTATTGAGGACAAGAACAGTTTAGTGAACTTGTCTATTGAGGACAAGAACAGTTTAGTGAACTTGTCTATTGAGGACAAGAACAGTTTAGTGAACGTGTCTATTGAGGATAAAAACAGTTTAGTGAACTTGTCTATTGAGGATAAAAACAGTTTAGTGAACGTGTCTATTGAGGATAAAAACAGTTTAGTGAGCTTGTCTATCTATCTATCTATCTATTGTCCTTTCGAGCCGAAGACGGCACATAGGGCAGAACTACAATCTCAAAAACAGAAACTTTGCGTGCCAAAAGGATAAAAACAGTTTAGTGAACGTGTCTATTGAGGACAAAAACAGTTTAGTGAACTTGTCTATTGAGGATAAAAACAGTTTAGTGAACTTGTCTATTGAAGACAAAAACAGTTTAGTGAACTTGTCTATTGAGGACAAAACAGTTTAGTGAACGTGTCTATTGAGGATAAAAACAGTTTATTGAATTTGTCTATTGAGGGAAAGAACGGTTTAATGAACTTGTCTATTGAGGATAAAAACAGTTTAGTGAACTTGTCTATTGAGGACAAAAACAGTTTAATGAACATGTCTATTGAGGACAAAAACAGTTCAGTGAACTTGTCTATTGAGGATGAAAACAGTTTAGTGAACTTGTCTATTGAGGACAAAAACAGTTTAGTAAACTTGTCTATTGAGGATAAAAACAGTTTAGTGAACGTGTCTATTGAGGACAAAAACAGTTTAGTAAACTTGTCTATTGAGGATAAAAAACAGTTTAATGAACTTGTCTATTGAGGATAAAAACAGTTTAGTGAATTTGTCTATTGAGGACAAGAACGGTTTAATGAACTTGTCTATTGAGGATAAAAACAGTTTAGTGAACGTGTCTATTGAGGATAAAAACAGTTTAGTGAACTTGTCTATTGAGGATTAAAACAGTTTAGTGAACTTGTCTACTGAGGACAAAAACAGTTTAGTGAACGTGTCTATTGAGGATAAAAACAGTTTATTGAATTTGTCTATTGAGGACAAGAACGGTTTAATGAACTTGTCTATTGAAGATAAAAACAGTTTAGTGAACTTGTCTTTGAGGACAAGAACAGTTTAGTGAGCTTGTCTATCTATCTATCTATCTATTGTCCTTTCGAGCCGAAGACGGCACATAGGGCAGAACTACAATCTCAAAAACAGAAACTTTGCGTGCCAAAAGGATAACAACAGTTTAGTGAACGTGTCTATTGAGGACAAAAACAGTTTAGTGAACTTGTCTATTGAGGATAAAAACAGTTTAGTGAACTTGTCTATTGAAGACAAAAACAGTTTAGTGAACTTGTCTATTGAGGACAAAAACAGTTTAGTGAACTTGTCTATTGAGGACAAAAACAGTTTAGTGAACGTGTCTATTGAGGATAAAAACAGTTTAGTGAACTTGTCTATTGAGGACAAAACAGTTTAGTGAATGTGTCTATTGAGGATAAAAACAGTTTAATGAACTTGTCTATTGAGGATAAAAACAGTTTAGTGAACGTGTCTATTGAGGATAAAAACAGTTTATTGAATTTGTCTATTGAGGGAAAGAACGGTTTAATGAACTTGTCTATTGAGGATAAAACAGTTTAGTGAACTTGTCTATTGAGGACAAAAACAGTTTAATGAACTTGTCTATTGAGGACAAAAACAGTTCAGTGAACTTGTCTATTGAGGATGAAAACAGTTTAGTGAACTTGTCTATTGAGGACAAAAACAGTTTAGTAAACTTGTCTATTGAGGATAAAAACAGTTTAGTGAACGTGTCTATTGAGGACAAAAACAGTTTAGTAAACTTGTCTATTGAGGATAAAAACAGTTTAATGAACTTGTCTATTGAGGATAAAAACAGTTTAGTGAATTTGTCTATTGAGGACAAGAATGGTTTAATGAACTTGTCTATTGAGGACAAAAACAGTTCAGTGAACTTGTCTATTGAGGACAAGAACAGTTTAGTGAACTTGTCTATTGAGGACAAAAACAGTTTAGTGAACTTGTCTATTGAGGACAAGAACAGTTTAGTGAACTTGTCTATTGAGGACAAGAACAGTTTAGTGAACTTGTCTATTGAGGACAAGAACAGTTTAGTGAACTTGTCTATTGAGGACAAGAACAGTTTAGTGAACTTGTCTATTGAGGACAAAAACAGTTTAGTGAACTTGTCTATTGAGGACAAGAACAGTTTAGTGAACTTGTCTATTGAGGACAAGAACAGTTTAGTGAACTTGTCTATTGAGGACAAGAACAGTTTAGTGAACTTGTCTATTGAGGACAAGAACAGTTTAGTGAACTTGTCTATTGAGGACAAGAACAGTTTAGTGAACTTGTCTATTGAGGACAAAAACAGTTTAGTGAACTTGTCTATTGAGGACAAGAACAGTTTAGTGAACTTGTCTATTGAGGACAAGAACAGTTTAGTGAACTTGTCTATTGAGGACAAGAACAGTTTAGAGAACTTGTCTATTGAGGACAAGAACAGTTTAGTGAACTTGTCTATTGAGGACAAGAACAGTTTAGTGAACTTGTCTATTGAGGACAAGAACAGTTTAGTGAACTTGTCTATTGAGGGTATGAGGTTTGATCTTATTAATAGCTTTTAACCTCCAGGTTCTTTTTGTTTAACTCGGTTGGTTGTGGGAAAACCACACTTCTTAATTGTCTGCCCCTAAGATGATGTAGATCTTTTGTTTTTTGCAGTTTATGATAAGCTTTTATATTTGTGTCTTTCGATCCAAAACATCCGACATCAATGAAGCATTTTGTGTACCAGGTGTGCCTTCCCTCATTGTTTTGTCAGTTTCCAGAGGACACAGCATGAAGGTGGAACAGGATCTAGTCCAGCAGCTGTTGCCAATAATCGTGACACAGTCAGCTTTGAGTCACAGACTACATACAGTTTTGGTGTTGTAGAGGCATCTTTGTCTCCTAACTTCTAGCTTCAACGAACCTTAAATAGTTATCAGCTATCTTTATTCTGGGCAAGAAACACAGCACTGGCATAATACTGACCACATGACCAAAATAATGTAATGATGTCAACAACAAAAATATGGGCATTAACACCATGTTTCCAATAAGTTAAAGGATTCTTTGCTTCTAAATGTGTATGTACAATAATAAAACATTTCAAATGAACAGATTAGAGACAAATCTAAAAAATACAGGTCAAGTTTTATAAGAAGAAGGCGTTGGAAATACATCGGTCATAAATGATGAAAGACTTCCCCATCAGACATTCATGTGGAAACCATCTAGTAAAAGAAACCAAGGCAGACCAAGAGAATAACTACACAGAACAATTACTTGGAAAGGCTCAACCATAGGACTTTAAAGAAAATGATCTACAAAAACTAGCAGGAAATTGTCATCTGTGGAGTTTTACTACTTCCGCCCTATGTGCCATCTTTGGCCCAAGAGGAAAATGAAATGTACAATCAGATAAAAAAAAAAATCAGTCGCAGTCCGGTAAGGGATGACTGTGTACTAATCACAGTTGTTTGTTTTCATCTCATAGTGGCATTTTAGTTATAATCATGGCATTTTGCAAAATTTATGGATAAGGGTGTCCCAAGCCTAGTACATTCCTCTCATTCTTAAAATGGATATTTTACGGGAGTGGTTTCAATTTGTGACACCAGACACACAAAATGTAATATTTGTAGTTAAAGCAAATATTTATCTATTACCTATCTTAGTAGAATAATGCTTGTAACAAAAATATCAAAGATTGGCAAATCTGAGAGTTTCAGGGAAAGCAATGTTCATTTTTAACCTATAAGGTTTTTGAAAATTTGAGATAGATCATCTAATCATTTTGAATGCATAACAGAAGAAGTGTGTTAATTTTATCTTATATCTATCTATCTATCTATCTATTGACCTTTCGAGCCGAAGCCGGCCCATAGGGCGTAGACCAAGATACTCCTTCTCTTATCTGAATTTTTGTTCTAGCAGTTTTCAATTCTTTTAAAGATATTTTATCAAATCTCGCCATTTGTCTCTGTTCTGTGCAAGCAGCTCTATCTCATTGAGGGAGCCGAATCCTACTGCTCTTGCCTCTCTCATCAATGTTCTTCTCAGTGTCTCTCTGGGTCTTCCTCTTTTCCTCTTACCTGTTTATCTTTATGGAAAGGCACAAATGAGCAAGTCACCTAAAGTATCAATGACAAACAACTGTGTGGAGGCGCGCCTCACAGCTGGAAGTTGTTAGCGACCCACAGCTGATGGCTTGCACCAGGATCAGTGAACCAGAACCATCTAGACCCTGCTCCACCTCTCCGTGGTGCCTCTAGTAACAGACTAACCTGTCTAGTCTGACTAAGCGAGTAGGGATCGAAGAGGGAAGACAACCCGGTACTCAAAAATATCATGCTGAAGTCGGATGTGTTCGGCCAAAAGGCACAAATATCACAGTTATACTGTAAACAACAACACAATGCAGACACATACACTTAACGTCCTTTTAAGGGCGGATGATGAAGAGGTGTACTCCTTTAGTCATTGGGCAAACACAAGCAAACAAGCAACAACTGTGTACCACCTGAAGTCCAGTGAATCCAAATTTTCACCATAATCAATCAATCAATCATCAATCAATCAATCAATCAATCAATCAATCAATCAATCAATCAATCAATCAATCAATCAATCAATCAATCAATCAATCAATCAATCAATCAATCAATCAATCAATCAATCAATCAAATCAATCAATCAATCAATCAATCAACATTTTTTTATGAATTCAAACACACAAAAGTAGTCTTCTTTTATTAGAGGTCTTTAATTAAAAACAAATTAACAGTCAATAGAGTTCAATAAAGGAAACAAGAACCAAGAAACCATGCAGCGGGCACAAATCAACCAAGGGTCTGTAAAGCTCATCACACAAGACACACTTACATTACAGTTGTTAGATGTTGCATTGATTACATTACAGTTGTTAGATGTTGCATTGATTACATTACAGTTGTTAGATGTTGCACTGATTACATTACAGTTGTTAGATGTTGCATTGATTACATTACAGTTGTTAGATGTTGCACTGATTACATTACAGTTGTTAGATGTTGCACTGATTACATTACTGTTGTTAGATGTTGCACTGATTACATTACAGTTGTTAGATGTTGCATTGATTATATTACAGTTGTTAGATGTTGCACTGATTACATTACAGTTGTTAGATATTGCATTGATTACATTACAGTTGTTAGATGTTGCACTGATTACATTACAGTTGTTAGATGTTGCATTGATTACATTACAGTTGTTAGATGTTGCACTGATTACATTACAGTTGTTAGATGTTACACTGATTACATTACAGTTGTTAGATGTTGCACTGATTACATTACAGTTGTTAGATGTAGCATTGATTACATTACAGTTGTTAGATGTTGCATTGATTACATTACAGTTGTTAGACTAAACACATGAGGGATGTGGGTGGTCTAAAGGTAAGATATCAGCCTCTGGGCAGAATGGTTCCAGGTTCAAATACTGGTTGGTGGAAATTTGTCAAAATTGAATTTGTTATTTCCTCCATAGGTCGTTGAGTAGTGAGATCTTAATCTAGTCCTCTCGGATAATGGTGAAAAACAGGTGTGCTCTTGGGCATGTTATAGAACTCTTGGCCTTTAAAAATCAAAATGAGTAGGCCAAGAATGGCTGCAGCCCAGGAAAAATTTTCAAACAAAATCTACCCAAGCTGAAAATGGAGGTGTCGGGCCAGAAGGCGAAGATATAGTGGCTTGCTGCAAACTAATGACACAACATGCCCACTTAATGGGCTAAGAAAGAGAAGAAGATACTAAAAAAGAAGCCCATACACTTTTAGCTACTCCACAATAGTTTCTTTATATTGTTTAGATTGTTAAGTACCTGCACTAAGATGAAAGTAATGAGAAGTACATCTTGTTAGTCTACTAAAAGGTTTCACAATTTCTTGTATTTACAAAACACCTGTGTTATGAAATGTGATCTGCGAGCCTAACACAGCCCATACCATGAGCTGTAAAATGCAGCTCCAAGTACCAGCACGCCAAGCCCAAAAACTGCATTTCGTGGCTTTTAATTTATCAACGTTTTCAAAGTTATTTCCGCTAAAACTTTGTAATTCTATTATTAACCGCTTTCCTGACTTCGTGAACAAATTGCCTGTGTTAGATCTATTATCATTTATTTTCTCCCTGTTATTTCAAATATTTAAAAAAAATTCAGGAAAACAGCGCAGATACAGAGTGTAAACTCCTTGGTAACGAATGTGTTAACTTTGTAGGAGATATCACTTCTGTGATACCACAACAGGAATAGAAACCTATCTGATAATTAAACTGAGATACCTTATTGAGCTCTTCTTGTTGAGCAATTTCACCATTTTCTTTTTCATTGTGGGTTTTAGATTTTACTGTTGATTATATCTTGGGTTCTTTTTTTAAGTGTGTAACTGAACAGTCTTCAACTTCTGTCTATGACTTCAGCTGTATTGATAGTTCTCTTCCAAACCCCTGTGTGTAACTGAACAGTCTTCAACTTCTGTCTATGACTTCAGCTGTATTGATAGTTCTCTTCCAAACCCCTGTGTGTAACTGAACAGTCTTCAACTTCTGTCTATGACTTCAGCTGTATTGATAGTTCTCTTCCAAACCCCTTTGTGTAACTGAACAGTCTTCAACTTCTGTCTATGACTTCAGCTGTATTGATAGTTCTCTTCCAAACCCCTGTGTGTAACTGAACAGTCTTCAACTTCTGTCTATGACTGCAGCTGTATTGATAGTTCTCTTCCAAACCCCTGTGTGTAACTGAACAGTCTTCAACTTCTGTCTATGACTTCAGCTGTATTGATAGTTCTCTTCCAAACCCCTGTGTGTAACTGAACAGTCTTCAACTTCTGTCTATGACTTCAGCTGTATTGATAGTTCTCTTCCAAACCCCTGTGTTTGTTATTACGCCTGACAATTGTATTCTGTGATGGAGCCACTTCTTGCACAAGAACACGCAACTGGGCATGTAATTAATGATTAATAAACATAATACAAATAATAATTTATTTTTGCTCCTTCATTTTAAAAATGTTTTTGTTCTTTACATTATTGAATATAGAACGAATATCAGTGTATAGTCTCAAAGAATTAATTATCCCCTCAATTGCTTATTTGATTACACTGTAAAATCTTTGCACAATTCATGGACTTGATACACAATCAATGCTCCCTCTAATTTTACTCAACCAATGAGCAACAATGTTGACATTTTGAGCAATTCTATTTTAAATACAAAGATAATGCCCCAAATCAATAGTATTTAGTAAATTAAAATGAGTGGCAAAACATCTTCATATGCTTGGCACTAATATAGCAATTGCACAGCCAAGAAACTTAGAAGGAACGCTGCTACAGTATATCAACATAATAACACATTGATTATGAAGAAAAATGCACACAAAACTTGTAAACTGAAACATCTATCATTCCTTTCTTCCTACCATAGGGTAATTGGTGTAGCAGAGAGACTACAACCAGCTACCACCATTCCTTTCTGCTTCCAAGTGCTAGTTGTGAGCTAAAAGTCAAAATGTGTCCATTCTATGATGTTTTAACATAAACGGAAACATACATACAATATAATATGTTGACAACCACTATTCATAAGCACATAATGCGAACAAGTTTATAACCCATTTCAGTTACATATGCATATGTACAAAAATATGACAGTACAATTTAAAAGCCATGAGCAAAACAAATTCAGGTCATGTAGAATCAACATATACAAGAATATATTTAACAATTGAATATAAATTTAGTGAAGCATACACCGAATAAAGATTTCAATACAAAAATATAATAATGCTTAACATACGGAAATATATTCTAAATATAAATTGATCACAAAGATGTATAAACATTATTATAAAGCTTCTTAAAAAAAAACTCACAATGCTGTGAATATCAATCAACATATGGGGTTTTATGTTGAAAATGAATCAAATTAGGTACACATGGAGGCAAGGCAATTGACAGCTACAGAGCTGGAAGCTGTCAGCAACTCATAGCTGATGGCTTATGTTAGGATCGGTGTACGAGAACCATCCAGACCCTGCTCCACATCTTCACTGTGTCTCTAGAAATAACTAACTAGTCTAGTCTGGTCTAGTAAGTAGGGATCAAAGATGGAAAGCAAAACGGTACTCTAAAGTGCTGTGCTGAAGTCTGATAGATGGGCTGAAAGGAACAAATAAACCACAACACAAGACACCTACACCCACTTAAAGTCCTTTTATTGACGGATGACGAAGCGGATTATAAACACATTTAGCAGTCATGGGGTGAGTAAAGTAAGTAAAGTACCCCCCGTCACGCCAAGTGGCGTATAGGGAAATATGGTGTTAGTGACCCTATATTTTACAGACCTTCAGCACATGATTTTTGGGGTAATGTGGTCGGTATTACGCCCGTGCTGTTTTACTTTCCCAGAAAAAATCCGGTACCCATTTAAGGCTGGGTGAACCCGGAGCCGTCGGTTGGGATCGAACCCTACCCCTTGTCCGTAGTAGTCCAGTTCACTAACCACTGAGCTATCGCGGCTCCTACTAATTTTTAGGGAATTAGTAAAACCCAGGTGTCCTCGCCAGGGTACGAACCCCGGATGGGGTGAGTGCCAGATAGAAATTAGGTCAAGGCTGTATCATATCATTATTTGAAACAGTGAGAGACTAGGTTATAATGATGAGCACAAAACACAATCTCTCCCTCTCTTCACTTCCTTTTATACCCAACTCAAGTGCTGAGGATGGTCTAGTTCTTGCCCTTCTGGCAGTCTCAACCATTGTCAACTAATGTTGTAGTATTTCTTGCATGTTGTCTGTCCTTCTTTCTCTGGGTCTACTGCAGGTCTTCTTCATTCTCCTCTTTTAACATATTTTGTATAATATAGAATCTTTTGGTAAAGAATTTCATTAATTAAGAACAAGCAATTTTGGTACAAAATAGACCAAAAAGAAAATATTAACTCTTTCTGTATGTTTCGACGAACCATGTATCATGCAGATTTCGGTCACACATGTTTACCCAGAGAATACATCACTCTCTATTTGATTAGTGTAAACCGCCATCAAACCATATTCTTTTCACATGTCTTGTAGAATCTTTGTATTAGTGAAATCTAATTCCTTGTTCAATTATCTACAAATTCATGTATAATTTGTTATGTGTTATATAAATATAAACATGTAGATTGATTTTTAAAACTATGAAGAATGTTGTCTTTGAAATCTGTTCCGTTGCATTGATAAAAAACTTTTATACTGAAATAGTTAAAAGACCTGGATTTTATATATATGAACACATTGTTTTCATCATCATCATCATCGAGTGCCTTCACCGCAACGAAGGTTGGCTACCATGGATTGCCATTCTACTCTGTTTCTTGCTTTGATGGTACAGGCTGTTATAGATTGACTTGTCCATCTTTTGATATTACTCGTCCATGTTAGTCTTGGTCTGCCTCTGCCTCTTTTACCTTGTATTTTCCCTTCCAATATTACTTTTAGTAGGCTGTTGTGTCTTTTAACATGGCCCAAAAATTTCATTTGCCTTGTCTTAATTGTATTTAGTAGTTCTGTTTTTATTTTCAATTCTTTTAAAACTTCATCGTTTGTTTTCTTTTCTTTCCATCCAATTCTACCTATTCTTCTATAAATCCACATTTCAAAGGCTTCAATTTTCTGTTCTGTTTTCTTGTCTAATGTCCATGTTTCTGCACCATACAGGAATATTGAGAAGATATAACATTTTGCCATTCTTAGTTTCAGCCCTGTTGATATTTGTTTTGTTGTTAGTATATTTTTCATGCCATTAAAATTACTTTTTGCCATACCTATTCTTTTGTTTATTTCAATTTTACATTTTCCATCACTGGTTATAGTGTGTCCCAGGTAGTTGTAGCTCTGGACTGTCTCCAGATGTATTCCCTCAACTGTGATATTTAACTGTAGGTCTTGAGAATTTTCTTTGTTTATGATCATAGTTTTAGTCTTTTTGATATTCATATCTAGTCCATATTTTTTGCTTGTTATGTTGATCACATTAAGCAATTGTTGTAGGTCGTTAGGATTTTCTGCTACTAGAACAGTACCATCAGCATATCTTAGGTTATTGATTATCTTTCCATTAATGTTTAGGCCTGGCATCTCTGAGATGTTTTTAAAGATTTGCTCAGTGTATAGATTGAATAAGCTTGGTGATAGGATGCATCCTTGTCTTACTCCTCTTTTTATGTCCATGGGTGTAGAGTTCTCCTTGTTATATTTGACTTATTATAACCATGATGATATTGTATGACGAAGGACAGTTAAGCTGTACTCACTTTCGGTGCTGCTTGGCATTATGTCTTTTGGCATGTGCTATAGCTGCTATTATGGGGATTGCAGCTGCCTTTTATTGTTTGGATCCTTCAATGAGACAAGTTTTAATGCAGACGATTCCACTGGCATGGGCGAATGAGCAATTATGGATTTTAATTTGTTGGCAGTGATAAACCATCGACTAACCATAACCATAATAACAAATAAAAGAAAGTGGGCATAATCTTGGACATGTGATGATTAGAGATAAAAGTATCACAATGCTAGTCTCAAATGGGAAACAGCAAGCAAAATAAAAAGATGCTGGCTTAGAGAAACACTAAGAAAAACACTGAATAGAGAGACAAAGACAGAAGGCATCGATTCCCATGGAGAAATTGACGGCTTGCCAAAAACAGGAACTTGTGAAACATACTATGGCTACTGTGCAAAGTCTGACACCACCAGAAGGATAAAAACAGCTTATCATAAGAGTTTAAACACATTTTTTCCCCAACTTTCAGCTTAAAAGGAAGTAACTAACTTGATCTACTGAATGCAATACATTCTAATAATAATAAAAAAAAGTCACTTTGCAGAACAAACAGGCCTTCAGATGAACCCAGCAAAAACAAGTATGGACTTCAGAGAAAGAAAAAAAATATTAAAAAAATAGACTCAAAGGGAAACACACAAGAAAAAACAGACATTTTAACTTATCTTGGAAGTAAACTGTCATAAACTTGTAACACTACAAACAACATCACAACCTGAAATACTCTAATGCCTCTAACAAGTTAACAAACATCTCAATCTGATAGTCATTACATTAAATAAAAAGCCAATACTCCAGCTATGTAACTCTTAAGCGGTACCAGTTATAGCATATAGATGAAGAAAATGGAGGTTAACACAAGCATTAGACAGAAAATCTAAAACATGAGAAAACAAATACATACAAAGACTACTAAATATTAATTGGACAGTTTTCAAATCAAAAGAAATTGTATGTTTGAAGAGACCGCCCAAAGATATTTCTCAATCTTATTAAAATGATCTTTACGGTATTATCCCATTATTGGGGTCTGCTTTGGAGGGGGGGGGGTGACAAAGAGGACTGAAGAAAAATGGCTGCTTGTTATTTGAGCAGTCGCCACGATGTGTTTGTGTCTGAGTTTTATTTTCACAGTTTAGAAAAAAAACTTTTTGACCCCACCAGGATTCTCCTGGTTTAAGCCCAACAAGTTATTGATTCGGCCACCCACTCTCCATCATTTAGGAAGAAGAGATGGAATTACACTTGGTGTATACTCACAATGGAAGGAAAAATGCTTCTCCAAACACA
The DNA here is from genome assembly GCA_032433765.1 of Megaustenia siamemsis. Classification (NCBI taxonomy): domain Eukaryota; kingdom Metazoa; phylum Mollusca; class Gastropoda; order Stylommatophora; family Ariophantidae; genus Megaustenia; species Megaustenia siamemsis. Next base: position 3,603,016 of record JAVIAB010000091.1, on the reverse strand, counting down.
AAACTGGGCACTTGATGACAGCAAAAGAAAAAAGAAGAAGATAGAGAAAGATAATGCAGAACTATCAACAAAGAATAGTCAGTTCTGGGTTTACAAAATATTCAAGAACAGATGGAATTGTCCCAAATTAAGAGCAATACTTTCTGTTTGATAAATGGTGGTTCAAAGGAAATATGAATGAATGAACAAATTAATGCTGAAATATAAAAGAATACAAGACATACGTCTGAGCACTAAAAACAACATAAATATACATATTTAGAAATGAACATATTTAGAAATGAACATACTGATATAACAATAATTAGTTAACATGTATAGAACATGTAACATCTTTAATATGCATACATTATAGAGGTAAATACAGTTAGGTATACAGACCCAAGAAGTTAACATTCTTACTGTACAAGAAGGATACTATAGTTCGCTTCAGATTTTTTGCCTCACTTCAAAAAACCACAGCTCAGCAACCATTTGTGCTACAGTGCTGATATTTTGCATGTAACCTACTGAATCTCATAACGTAATAGAAAAAATAAATTCATTGCAAACAAACTGCTGGTTTTTCTTGTGCGCTTGCTTACCAGGAGGATAAAAGTATGATTAAACTTGGGCACATTTGAATCAAAATTTAAGAGTATTTACCCCTTCCATATCACTTCAAGAATGATTTAAACATCTTCATTTGGGAATTTCCTTTATATGTTGGTGGGTAAAGGCACCGGTTTACACTATTGAATTGCAAATGTCAGATTTTTGTCAATATTTGCACATATGTGTAGCAAATTTCTCTTATATTCGGTGCGCAATTCTGGTTTTGCACTTACTGGATTAAAATTGTCAACTTTTTGTATCACGTCATTAGTATAACGTCACCAAAAATACAAAATCAAATTATTTACATAGGCGTGTTTTGTGAGTTGTGCCCTTAACAATGAGTTTAAAGTTGAAATTTGTTACTGAACAAATATTACAAAGAAATTATATTTATATTTTTGTAGAGAGGCAAAACGAGGGAGTCTATATCACAGCATATCAAATCCTGAAAAGAGAACGATGCACGTGTTAGGTTTAAGTAAACGGTCGTTTCATAGATCAGTGAAAAATGTTCAATGTGAATGTTCAAGGAAAGAAAGAAGTCGAGGAAGAAAACATTTGTTAGACAGTTTTGACAGAGAACTTGTCCGCAGAGAGATTTGTAAAATGTTTGACTTAGGGGAAGAAGTTACCATAAGGAAACTTAAGATTTGGCTTAAAAAGAACACCAGTATTGCTGTATCAAAAACTACACTATGGAGAAGTGTGCGGAGTTTAGGCTTCACTTTTAGAAAATATTCTTGTGGAAGAAACATCATTTGCGAGAAACCTCATTTAGTAGCTGCAAGAAGCAAATATTTACGTGAAGTTAGACAAATGCGTAATGAAGATTATGACATTGTGTACTTGGACGAAACATGGATTAATGCCCACCACACAAATGAAAAAGAATGGCAGTCATTAGATGGGACTATTAAAAGGTATGTACCTAGCAGCAAAGGAAAGCGCCTTATAGTGGCACATGCTGGGAGCAAAAATAATGGCCTGGTGGAGAATGCTGAACTTGTTTTTATTGCAAAGTCAACTGATAACCAGGATTATCATTCAGAGATGAACAGTCATATGTTCAGAGATTGGATTAAAGACACTCTTTTGCCTTTATTAGATCGACCATCTTGTTTGATCATGGATAATGCATCTTACCATAACAAAGTGGCACAAGAAGATAAAGTTCCAACATCATCAAGCACTAAAGCTGAAATAAAGACATGGCTGACAAGGGAACAAATACCATTTAACGATATGTATCTCAAGCCTGAATTACTTTCACTTGTAAAACAGATACAACGGCCAAAGATATTTCAAATAGATAAATTAATTGAAGAACATGGTCATAGATGTTTGAGGCTGCCTCCATATCACTCACACCTAAATCCTATTGAATTAGTTTGGGCAAAGATCAAAGGGCAAGTAGCATCCGAAAATAAAACTTTCAAATTATCTGATGTTAAAGAGCTTACCATGTTGCTATTTCAAACATAGACAAAGATTATTGGGCTAGTTGTGAAGACCATGTTATGGTTGAGGAAGATAAGTATTGGAGAAACGATGGTCTGTGGGTTATTCAACCAAAAATGGTAATACGTCTATTAGATTCGGCAGATTCTGAATAAAACTCATTTGTTTGAACTTACTGCAGTGACTTTGTTGGAGTTGGAAACTCTGGATACGGACCACTTCAGGAACTGTTTTTTTAGTGAGTTGACGATGTATTCTGTGTTCTTAAAATAAATAATTTCTATTCGGTGAATGTTCGGCCTATTTTGATTTGATTCAATATTAGTTGTATAATTAAAAGAGCCCAATCCAAATGGGTAGCATGTTGTGAAAAAGTGCAATTGTGGCGGTTTATTCCCCTATACACCTTCAGGCATGACAGGAACACTTACTTACTTACTCTCTTATTATAAAGTAATAATGTCCCTTATATAAAAATAAAAGTTACGCCTTTTCCTCTAAAAAGTGTAAAAGATCTTCATTTACCGTACATTCTGTTTTTTGTGTCAAAATAAATACAAATATGAAGGAGATCAAAGGAAGTTGCCGCTTTGAGGAAACGGTAACACATACGATAATTTAAATGATAAATTCGTTACGTCATTGAAAATCTAAGGTCGCATGCAAAAAATCATGGTATTCTATCAGACGGTTTTCGAGATATTACTGGAATTAGGGAGGCAAACAATCTGAAACAAACTATAGCATACATGACTCTTACTACATTTTGATGCTTAGTGTGTAGGTCAATATTTCAAATGGGCTGAAAGTGATCAGCAACTCATAGCTGACTGCTTGCTTCAGATCTCACATACATGACTCATACTACTTTTTGATGCTGAGTGTGTAGGTCAATATTTCAAATGGTCTGAAAAAATGTTTTTGGTGGTAATTAACATGAGATATTAATTTGAAAAGATGTCAGACAGCACTTGTAGTGAAAGTGATCAGCAACTCATAACTGACTGCTTGTTTCAGATCAGTGAACAAGAATTGATCAAGATACTACTTCACCTCCCATGATGATTCTGGAAACAGACTAACCAGTCTGGCCAAGAGAAGAGAAATCAAAGGTGGGGCTCAAACAAGGTGTGCTGGCTTGACATGCAATTTCTGTAAATCACAACGCATTGAATCTATGTTGATCTTAACATCCTGAACCAAAGTAGAGAGAGAGTACATAAGAAGATGATAAAATATTGCTAATTGCTACAACTGTTGTCCACAAATGAGAATGTTCACAAAGGCATATTCTCTGAGTAATACTGGCCACTGATAGTTCTACTGTTTATCTCTTGTATGAAATTTTGGTGTACTTGTTAACAAAGTAAGCCACTGTGTCAAGTGCTGAGAAATATGTGAACATGACACTGTGTCAAGTGCTGGGAAATATGTGAACATGACACTTTGTCAAGGGGTGGGAAATATGTGAACATGACACTGTGTCAAGTGCTGGGAAATATGTGAACATGACACTTTGTCAAGGGCTGGGAAATATTTGAACATGACACTTTGTCAAGGGCTGGGAAATATGTGAACATGACACTTTGTCAAGTGCTGGGAAATATGTGAACATGACACTTTGTCAAGGGCTGGGAAATATGTGAACATGACACTTTGTCAAGGGCTGCGAAATATGTGAACATGACACTTTGTCAAGGAGTGGGAAATATGTGAACATGACTTTTTGTCAAGTGCTGGGAAATATGTGAACATGACACTTTGTCAAGTGCTGGGAAATATGTGAACATGACACTTTGTCAAGGGCTGGGAAATATGTGAACATGACACTTTGTCAAGGGGCGGGAAATATGTGAACATGACACTTTGTCAAGGGCTGGGAAATATGTGAACATGACACTGTGTCAAGGGCTGGGAAATATGTGAACATGACACTTTGTCAAGGGCTGGGAAATTTGTGAACATGACACTGTGTCAAGTGCTGGGAAATATGTGAACATGACACTTTGTCAAGGGGTGGGAAATATGTGAACATGACACTTTGTCAAGGGGTGGGAAATATGTGAACATGACACTTTGTCAAGGGCTGGGAAATATATGAACATGACACTGTGTCAAGTGCTGGGAAATATGTGAACATGACACTTTGTCAAGTGCTGGGAAATATGTGAACATGACACTTTGTCAAGTGCTGGGAAATATGTGAATATGACACTGTGTCAAGTGCTGGGAAATATGTGAACATGACACTTTGTCAAGTGCTGGGAAATATGTGAACATGACACTGTGTCAAGTGCTGGGAAATATGTGAACATGACACTTTGTCAAGTGCTAGGAAATATGTGAACATGACACTTTGTCAAGTGCTGGGAAATATGTGAACATGACACTTTGTCAAGGGCTGGAAGACTTCTTAACAAGTTATATTGTCAACTACTGGCAGAGTAGCAAATATGACATATGATGTCAAGTACTGAGAAACTAGGCAACCTGATTTCGTGTCAATTACTGACAAAAATGTATTTTATGTGTCTTTTTCTGTTCTACTGGGAGACTAGTTAACTGGGCAATGTGACAAGTACTGGGAAACTAGTTAACTGGGCATTGTTGCAAGTACTGGGAGACTAGTTAACTGGGCAATGTAACAAGTACTGGGAGACTAGTTAACTGGGCATTGTTGCAAGTACTGGGAGACTAATTAACAGGGCATAATGACAAGTACTGGGAGACTAGTCACTGGGCATAATGACAAGTACTGGGAGACTAATTAATTGAACATTGTGACAAGTACTGGGAGACTAGTTAACTGGGCATTGTGACAAGTACTGGGAGACTAGTTAACTGAGCATTGTGACAAGTACTGGGAGACTATTTAACAGGGCATAATGACAAGTACTGGGAGATTAATTATCTGGACATTGTGACAAGTACTGGGAGACTAGTTAACTGGGCATTGTGACAAGTACTAGGAGACTAGTTAACTGAGCATTGTGACAAGTACTGGGAGACTAGTTAACTGGGCATTGTGACAAGCACTGGGAGACTAATTAACAGGGCATAATGACAAGTACTGGGAGACTAGTTAACTGGGCATAATGACAAGTACTGGGAGACTAATTAACTGGACATTGTGACAAGTACTGGGAGACTAGTTAACTGGGCATTGTGACAAGTACTGGGAGACTAGTTAACTGAGCATTGTGACACGTACTGGGAGACTAGTTAACTGGGCATTGTAACAAGTACTGGGAGACTAATTAACTGGGCATTATGACAAGTACTGGAGACTAGTTAACTGGGCATTGTGACAAGTACTGGAAGACTAATTAACTGGGCATAATGACAAGTACTGGGAGACTAGTTAACTGGGCATTGTTGCAAGTACTGGGAGACTAATTAACTGGGCATTGTTGCAAGTACTGGGAGACTAATTAACTGGGCATAATGACAAGTACTGGGAGACTAGTTAACTGGGCATTGTGACAAGTACTGGGAGACTAGTTAACCTGATTTTGTGTTAAAGTACTAAAACTAGTTAACTCTATCACGGTGTTAAGTGCTGGATGGCTCTGATTGTGTCAAGAAGTGGGTGGATTGTAACAATATACTAGCTAACCCACTGTCATTTTATTACTGCATGGACTATAATAATACCAGCTAACCATGTCTTTGTGTCAAGTACTGCATGGACTTTACCAGCTAACCATGTCTTTGTGTCAAGTACTGCATGGACTTTACCAGCTAACCATGTCTTTGTGTCAAGTACTGCATGGACTTTACCAGCTAACCATGTCTTTGTGTCAAGTACTGCATGGACTTTACCAGCTAACCATGTCTTTGTGTCAAGTACTGCATGGACTTTACCAGCTAACCATGTCTTTGTGTCAAGTACTGCATGGACTATAACAATACCAGTCAACCATGTCTTTTTGTCAAGTACTGCATGGACTATAACACTACCAGTCAACCATGTCTTTGTGTCAAGTACTGCATGGACTATAACACTACCAGTCAACCATGTCTTTGTGTCAAGTACTGCATGGACTATAACACTACCAGTCAACCATGTCTTTGTGTCAAGTACTGCATGGACTATAATAATACCAGCTAACCATGTCTTTGTGTCAAGTACTAGATAGACTGTAACAGTGTTAACTAACCCTGACATTGTGTTAGGTACTAGATAGTATTCAATAAGACATATTATCATCAAAATAACAAGAAATAAGTAACCACATATAACTGATTAAATAAAATATCAAAAACATACAAACACATATGGGGTGCAAGATATCACAGACAAGTTGGGATTGACCACTGCAAATGCTGGGTATCTCAAGCAGGACAGAGAAAAATTCAGAATAGCTGTCCTGGGAGGCAAGTTCCAACAAAGACAAGCTTGATGATAATGCAAACAATATCACGTAATGCTATTGTAACTTATCTGTGTTTATAATAGTTTGATAGATGATATGCTGCGAGGTGGCCAGAATAAACATTTTCATTTGTAATGCTCATTTTAACATTAATCAAGAATTATGGGCAATACTAATCATCATCATCATCATCGAGTGCCGTCTCTGTAACGAAGGTTGGCTACCATGGAGCACCATTCTGCTCTGTCTCTTGCTTTGATGGTGCATGTTGTCATAGTCTTATTTGTCCATCTTTTGATGTTACTCGTCCATGTTAGTCTTGGTCTGCCTCTGCCTCTTTTACCTTGTATTTTCCCCTCCATCATAGTTTTAGTCTTTTTGATATTCATATCTAGTCCATATTTTTTGCTTGTCATGTTTATTTTATTAAGTAATTGTTGTAGATCTTTAGGATTTTCTGCTAGTAGTACAGTATCATCAGCATATCTTAGGTTATTGATTATCTTTCCATTAATTTGTTGGCCTGGCATCTCTGTGATGTTTTTAAAGATTTGCTCAGTTTATAGATTGAACAAGCTTGGTGATAGGATGCATCCTTGTCTTACTCCTCTTTTTATATCAATGGGTGTAGAATTCTCTTTGTTATATTTTATTATTGCTGTTTGCTCCCAGTATAGATTACATATTAGTCGCATGTCCATGTCATCTAGATGTATCTCTTTTAGGCATTCTATAAGTTGTTTGTGGTGTACTCTATCACAAGCTTTGGTGTAGTCTATGAAGCAGGCATATATTGGTTTGTTTACTTCTGTGTACTTTTCAATTAATGTTCTCATGCAGAATATGGCTTCTTCTGTACCGCTATTTTTTCTAAATTCAAATTGCTGCTCATCTAATTCAGTATTGATTTTATTCTGAATCCTTCCTTGTATAACTTTTAACAAGATTTTTGTAATATGGCTCATTAGGCTTCTTGTTCTAAAGTCACTGCATTCAACTGCACCATTCTTTTTAGGCAATGCAATGAAAGTTGATGTTTTTAGTTCATTTGGTATGTATCCTGTGTGGTATATGTCGTTGCATATGTCTGCAATCACTTCAATGCCAAAATCTTCTAGTGCTTGCAATACTAAGCAAAATGTAAATGAAAAATGCTTAACCACTCTCACAATAAAGATCGAACGCACACAATCTCCAGTGCTCAACACAGCCAATCACTCATTCTCATCAAAAGAACAAAAACTAGCAGATCTATCTATCTATCTATTGACCTTTCGAGCCGTAGCCGGCCCATAGGGCGTAGACCAAGATACACCTTCTCCTATCTGAATTTTTGTTCTAGCAGTTTTCTTTTAAAGATATTTTATCAAATCTCGCCATTTGTCTCTGTTCTGTGCAAGCAGCTCAATCTCACTGAGGGAGCTGAATCCTGTTGCTCTTGCCTCTCTCACCAATGTTCTTCTCAGTGTCTCCCTGGGTCTTCCTCCTTTTCTCCCACCTGCTGTTTCCCATACGAGGGCCCGCCCTGCTATTCGGCCGTTATCTCTTCTCATCACATGTCCAACACACGACCATCGTCCTTTATTTATTACCGAAGATATTAGTGGTTGATTGGCGATTTCCCCAACTTCCTCGCTTGCCTTGAACTCGTTCCACACTATACCAAGCATTTTCCCTAGACACCCATCTCCGAATGCGTTCAACCTTGTCTCCATATCTCTTGCTGCCCTCCAGCTCCCGCACGCATACGCCATGGCTGATAGTACATTTGATTTGAACAGGAAAAAAAAAACTAGCCGATAAGGGAAGTTATTTCAATGACAAGATGAAATGTTCACTAGATATTACTTCGGGATGGTTGAAAAAACAGAACACTTTCCGTATGTTTCTACGAACTGTGCATGATGGTGATTTTGGTAGTGTACGTTTCGCCACGTAGTCCATCACTTTCAATTTGATCAGTGCGAACCGTCATCAAACCATATTCTTTTTATACGTATCATCTTGGTATTGGTGAAATATAATACCATGTTCAATTATCTAAAAAATTCCTATATAATATGTTATATGTTAGATAAATATGTAGATTGATTCTTAAAACCATGAAAAATGTTGTTCCTGAAATCTCTTCTGTTGTAATGATAAAAATCTTCCATACGGAAAGAGTTAAATAACAACAGCCTCTTGACAAATATAATGTGTGAACTAACGATCTCTACAAATATAAATTATACACAGTTTCTTTATAATTATAACATGTACATTAATGTTCTCTTAGGAAATGTCATTAACATCCTACATAAAAATGTATCCGGATGATGAAGAAAAAATAGAATAACTCCACAACAATTCTGGTCAAATAGACCCCTAGACCAACATGGCCAAAATAAAATTAACCTCTGATTTAACACTTAACAATTAAATTTTACAAAAAGTTACAAATGTTACAACCTAAGCAGCAAAATATCCAGAGATGGAGACGTAACATCAGAAATAATGGCATACACCTGACTTCAGAAATGATGGCATACACCAGACTTCAGAAATGATGGCATACACCAGACTTCAGAAATGATGGCATACACCAGACTTCAGAAATGATGGCATACACCAGACTTCAGAAATGATGGCATACACCAGACTTCAGAAATGATGGCATACACCAGACTTCAGAAATGATGGCATACACCAGACTTCAGAAATTATGGCATACACCAGACTTCAGAAATTATGGCATACACCAGACTTAAAAAATTATGGCATACACTAGACTTCAGAAATGATGGCATACACCAGACTTCAGAAATGATGGCATACACCAGACTTCAGAAATTATGGCATACACCAGACTTAAAAAATTATGGCATACACTAGACTTCAGAAATGATGGCATACACCAGACTAACATCAAATGCTCTCAATAAAATGACGAAGATCTGGAGATCCAAAATTCTCAGTGAACAAACAAATCTTAGATTGTTCAACTCCTGTGTAATACCAGTGCTAAATTATGGATATGAAAGCTGGAAATCCACTCAGACTAGATTTAGATATGAAATTAAATGCCTTTGAAAACAAATGTCTGCATAGGATCTCAAATATAAGTTGTAAAGAATAAATATCAAATAAAATTGTAAAAGACAATTCTAAACAAGAATGTGTGTCAAGCTTTATAAGAAGGTAGAAATACATCAATCATGTGCTGAGAATGAATGAAGAAAGACTTTCCCCATCATGTATTCATGTAGAAACCATCTGGTAAAAGAAAACAAGGCAGACCAAGATAAATGCAATGAAGAATTATTACTAGGGAAACTCAACCCAAAACCTATAAAAACTAACAGAAAATCGTCAATCATGGAGAACTATGACTTCCATCCTATGTGCCATCTTCAGACCAAGAGAAAAATAATTGAATGAATGAATAAAAATGTAAAGTGAAAACTAATGTACTCTTTATAAATGCACTGAGCAAACCAATGGTCTCATTACAAATATAACCTGTACACAAATGATCTGTTTAAAAATGTAAGGCGTACACCATTTGTCACTTTAAAAAATGTAGTTTGTTCACCAATTGGTCTGTTTACAAAAATAGCTTTTACACAAATGATTTTTAAAAAAGTATAGTATGTACATAAATTATTTAATAATGAAAAGTCATGAAATAAAAACCAGCAGTTATATACCTGCCATTGTTTTCTTGATGCTACTAGCAGCAGGCACTTTGTTTAGGAAATGAGCTGGGAGAAAGCAACTGAGATGTGAAGTTTCACAGAAGATAAAGCAAATATCTGCAGCAGAATCTGTGACTACACTGACTATATCTATTTCCATCTACATCTACTGTGTCTAAATCAGTCAATATCTACTTATTTAAATTAATCTACTGAGTCTAAATCAGCCTACATTTATTTATCTAAATGTTTCTTACATTTAATGTTTCTAAATCAGTCTTCACTCATACATGTCCAAATTAGCATACATCACTAAATGTCAAAATCAGCCTACAATCATAAATGTTATTAAATGTTTACATAAAATAAGTGATAATACAACGACTTATCTACCACCCTGACATTTATTTCAACTGTGCTTAACGTAATAAATAATTTATAACAAACTAGTTTACAATGAAAGCTGTCAAACATGGGATGAGACTGAATGCAAGCTATTAAATATGAGATGAGACTGAAGTCAGACTAAAAATAGGGGAGAAGAATGATGTTGGAGTATGTAAAACTAAAGTCAGACTAAATATAGGGGGACATGAATGAAGTTGGAGTATGTAAGACTAAAGTCAGACTAAATATAGGGGGACATGAATGAAGTTGGAGTATGTAAAACTAAAGTCAGGCTAAATATAGGGGGGACATGAATGAAGTTGGAGTATGTAAAACTAAAGTCAGACTAAATATAGGGGGACATGAATGAAGTTGGGGTATGTAAAACTAAAGTCAAACTAAATATAGGGGGACATGAATGAAGTTGGGGTATGTAAAACTAAAGTCAAACTAAATATAGGGGGACATGAATGAAGTTGGAGTATGTAAGACTAAAGTCAGACTAAATATAGGGGGACATGAATGAAGTTGGGGTATGTAAAACTAAAGTCAAACTAAATATAGGGGGACATGAATGAAGTTGGGGTATGTAAAACTAAAGTCAAACTAAATATAGGGGGACATGAATGAAGTTGGGGTATGTAAAACTAAAGTCAGACTAAATATAGGGGGACATGAATGAAGTTGGGGTATGTAAGACTAAAGTCAGACTAAATATAGGGTAACATGAATGAAGTTGGAGTATGTAAAACTAAAGTCAGGCTAAATATAGGGGGGCATGAATGAAGTTGGGGTATGTAAAACTAAAGTCAAACTAAATATAGGGGGACATGAATGAAGTTGGGGTATGTAAAACTAAAGTCAAACTAAATATAGGGGGACATGAATGAAGTTGGAGTATGTAAGACTAAAGTCAGACTAAATATAGGGGGACATGAATGAAGTTGGGGTATGTAAAACTAAAGTCAAACTAAATATAGGGGGACATGAATGAAGTTGGAGTATGTAAAACTAAAGTCAAACTAAATATAGGGGGACATGAATGAAGTTGGGGTATGTAAAACTAAAGTCAGACTAAATATAGGGGGACATGAATGAAGTTGGGGTATGTAAGACTAAAGTCAGACTAAATATAGGGTAACATGAATGAAGTTGGAGTATGTAAAACTAAAGTCAGGCTAAATATAGGGGGACATGAATGAAGTTGGAGTATGTAAAACTAAAGTCAGACTAAATATAGGGGGACATGAATGAAGTTGGAGTATGTAAAACTAAAGTCAAACTAAATATAGGGGGACATGAATGAAGTTGGGGTATGTAAAACTAAAGTCAAACTAAATATAGGGGGACATGAATGAAGTTGGGGTATGTAAAACTAAAGTCAGGCTAAATATAGGGGGACATGAATGAAGTTGGAGTATGTAAAACTAAAGTCAGACTAAATATAGGGGGACATGAATGAAGTTGGAGTATGTAAAACTAAAGTCAGGCTAAATATAGGGGGACATGAATGAAGTTGGAGTATGTAAAACTAAAGTCAGATTAAATATAGGGGGACATGAATGAAGTTGGAGTATGTAAAACTAAAGTCAGACTAAATATAGGGGATACAATTAGGTCCACAATTTTGCCAAGTCAGTATAAATTCACCGTTTGTGTACTTCAGTCAAAAAACCACCAAATTAATGCATACGAGATGAGAATAAATCTAGATTATGTTCACATCTATAAAAAAATCTGGACATTATAATTGTCATGCTGACAGCTTCAAGCTATTCTTCAAATAGAAGACAGCCCTTCAAGCCAACTGGTTCAATTCATATTCTGGACAATTCATGACACAGAAAACAAACATTACATGATGGGACCTAAGTAAGCGATGCAAACAACACAATGTCATGACAGAACTTGAGTATTGATGTTATGTGAGTTGTCAAGATCAGTGAGCTGATGTGAGATTAAGTGACCACAGGATTATCTTGATGTGAGAATACATGGCCAGAAAATTGAGATTATAGACATTAAGATCCTGTATGCTTGTGTCTAGGTCTATCACAGGATTTACCACTTTCATAATTTCTTTTCAATAAGTTATCTCAAAAGTAGGAAAAAAATTCAAACAACACAGTCTGGACATAGTTAATTTTTTGTGGAACACATCCTCAGATACAGGACTTGATCTCACAGAAAATAAAAGTTAAAAACATTAAATATATCTCCAAAGACATTAAATCTATCTTCAAAGATAAGAAATCTATCTTCCAAGACATGAAATCTATCTTCAAAGTTAAGAAATATATCTTCAAAGATAAGAAAACTATAGTTGAAGACATGAAATATATCTTCAAAGACATGAAATATATCTTCAAAGATAAGAAATATATCTTCAAAGATAAGAAAACTATCTTTGAAGACATGAAATATATCTTCAAAGACATGAAATATATCTTCAAAGATAAGAAATATATCTTCAAAGATAAGAAAACTATCTTTGAAGACATGAAATATATCTTCAAAGACATGAAATCTATCTTCAAAGATAAGAAATATATCTTCAAAGATAAGAAAACTATCTTTGAAGACATGAAATATATCTTCAATGACATGAAATATATTTTCAATGACATGAAATCTATCTTCAAAGATAAGAAATATATCTTCAAAGATAAGAAAACTATCTTTGAAGACATGAAATATATCTTCAAAGACATGAAACCTATCTTCAAAGATAAAAAATATATCTTCAAAGATAAGAAATCTATCTTTGAAGACATGAAATATATTTTCAATGACATGAAATATATCTTCAATGACATGAAATCTATCTTCAAAGATAAGAAATATATCTTCAAATATAAGAAAACTATCTTTGAAGACATGAAATATATCTTGAAAGACATGAAATCTATCTTCAAAGATAAGAAACCTATCTTGAAAGACATGAAATTTATCTTTAAAAACATTAGATCTATCATGAAAGACATGATATTTATCTTTAATGATGAACAGAAAAGACTCCTGTGGCTATCACCAATGCCATATCTGAACAAGTCATATGGAGAACCACAGGCTTCAGCTAAGCAATGCTTTCTTTGGACTTATTTTTATGCCTAAAAGAGTATACAGAAGAAATATATCTTTCAAGAAATTCCGCTGTGAGAAAAGTCTCACAAAATAGGTCAACCATGGCAATGTTTGTTTGTTATTTTGCTTCGAATAATTAAAAAGCTGACCTTGCCAAAGGTCATTTAAAATAGGCAGACCATTAAAAGGTGTGCAGAGAAATCTGGAAGTTTCTTTTGATTGCAGCTTTCTTGTGTGCTGCAGAGTTCATGGATTGTAAGACCAACCTGAAAGTTGATGTGATGTGAGATTGCAGAACCTGAGAGTTGAAGTGATAAGATATAATACAATCTGAGTTGACATGATGCGGAATGACATGGCCAGAGTTGATGTGATGTGAAATGATAGGAGTTGATATAATGTGAAATGATAGGAGTTGATGTAATGTGAAATGATTGGAGTTGATGTAATGTGATATGACATAGCCAGAGTTGAAATGATGTGAAATGAAATGTCAGAGGTGATGTGATGTGGAATGATATAGCCAGAGTGATGTGATGTGGAATTATATGGCCAGAGTTGACGTGATGTGGAATGATATGGCCAGAGTGATGTGATGTGGAATTATATGGCCAGAGTTGACGGGATGTGAAATGACGCAGATGAAAGATGGTAAAACAAAAGTGTGTGTTTGCTCTAAGTAAACAAATACTATGATAACATCATCAATATCACCAGAGAGAGGTGGTGTACTGCAAAGCAATGTGACAAGAAATGATGCGACAAGAAGTGATGCAACAAGAAGTGATGCAACAAGAAGTGATACAACAAGAAGTGATGCGACAAGAAGTGATGCAACAAGAAGTGATCAGACAAAAAGTTATGTGACAAGAAGTGATGCGACACAAAGTGATGTGGCAAGAAGTGATGCGACAAGAAGTGATGCGACAAGAAGTGATGCACTGAGAAGTGACCATATAGGTGGCTTGCTGCAACAATCTAAATTTAAGGCCGGTATGGAGGTGGTGACTCCATGGGCATGTTCAGAGGAGGGCAGGATGGGGCAGCTGGTCTAGCTCCTGGAATTGGACTGGGCTGAGGTGGTCTAGGTTTGATGTTGTAGCGCTTCATGTAGGAAATGATCTGGTCTGGAATTTCTGCCAACACCTCTTTGGCTAAATAGGCCTGGGATATTTGCATACTTCCTCCGCCAGAAAGGAAGTTCCTGAATGGAACAAACTGCAGACAACAAGAATCAACGTCACAAACTTGGATATCACACTGGACATAGAAACAAATGATGGAACATTATTTTGATGTTCTTAACCCTAGATTATGTTACAGTCGTAAAAATAACCACATCAAAACCCAAATTCTTCAAAATTTGACTCTTTGCCATAGTCAACCATTCCCCTCCTCTGTGTACCTTCCTAATTACTACTTCCCGTGACCCCTGAGTGTTGGATTTGTTTCTTTTGCTGTAGGATTTTTTTCTCTCCATTTCATAAGATTCGTATAATGCAAACAAAATTCGTCAATTTTTAAGAAATTGTTTGCCCCCCCCCCCCCCTTTTTTTGTTGTTGTTGTTGTTGTTGCTGCTGTAAGCAGGGAAATTGCCTCAGTCATTGCTAACATCAAACAACCCTTTGTAACTCAGGAAATGCAGTGAATAACACTATGAGGTAGCTGAACATACTGGTGGACTTACGGCATCCGTACTGATGGTCATTGAAACACGTACAGTCCATAAGGTGAAACACAGGTCATAAATCAACCCGAGCCAGGGATTGCGAGTCTCCTTGTCATGACTAGCATGTATATACAGCTGTACATCAAAAGTTCAGAGACAATACTGTTTTTAGAGCACTTAATGCTACATTTTAGTGGTAGTAATTTTTACTACGGTATCATAATCATGTCAGCCACAGATAGGTAACGTATTCAAGGGTTAATTTTGGTGGGTAGGAATGAAACATGTTTTAATGAATTAATTGATGAGATGTACACTTGATGATTGCAATCACTGGATGTTCATTTGATGCATGTAATCATGGGATTACCCTGCCAAGAATATATAGAACAACAACTTAAATGGTTTGGCCACCTGGTCAGAATGAATCCTTATCAATCACCATCAAGGGCGTTCTTCTCAAGAATGCATGGAAAAAGACCAAGAGGAAGACCCAGAAGAAGATGGAAAGATGCAGTGACAAAGACATGTAACAACAAAGGAAATCACTAATTCAGACAGTTCGAGCAGCTCAAGAACGACAAATGATATAAACCACGACACCTTTTAGGTATCAGTGAAAAGAGAAAAGAAGAATAAAGAAGAATCATGGGATGTTTGACTGGTGTCTCTAATCATGAGATGCTCAACATTAAATAGTTTGCACTGATGAAGGTTGATCAGAAGAGTGCAGGTTTAATTACCAGGAGTGCAGCTGGGTGGTCTAGAAGTAAGACATGGCCTCTGGAAAAGAAGGTTCCAGGTTTGAATCCCAACACAACCAATGGGAATTGATTAAAATCCATGATTTCTTTATGGCTTTACTCTTCCATGGCCTCTGGGTTGTTAGTGAGGTCCAAAGTTTAGTCCTCTCAAATAATGGCAAAAAAACAGGAGGTCCTGTGTGTAGTCTGTCCATGTTATAGAATTCTTGACAGTTGGAAATCAAAAAGAATCGGCCAAAAATACTTGACAGTTGAACATCAAAAAGAATAGACCAAAAATACTTGACAGTTGGACATTACAAAGAATAGACCAAAAATACTTGACAGATGGAAATCAAAAAGAGTAGGAAAAAAATTACAACTGCCCAGATAAAAATAATATGAAAAATCTACTCAACACTCTCGATGATAAAAATTAGATACTTCTGAAGTTGAAGAATGTCTGTCTGTATGGAGAGGGCCACCTGAGTAGACATTTTTCTGGGAAAAAAATGTGAAGCAGTGTGATACTAACCACTTGAACCAAAAATATGCAGCGGAAAATATGGTTACTAACACCATATTCCCCATATGACTAGTAAGACGTAGAGGAAGTCTTTATCTCTTTTTCACTGATGAAGGATTAGTAATCATGGTCTAGTTAGTTTAGTTTAGTTTTGCCAGATTATACACATCATCGCACTCTGAATAAAAAGTTTATAATTGCTCAGAGCACCTTTCAGATAATCCCAGAGTGTTAAACGACTGAGAAATACAAGTCCTTGCCTATTCCCACTGTAGTTCTCTTAAAATTAGACATTTCTCATGACTTGAAGATCCGGAAGTCACATCAAGGCTGCAGATTAATCATGAATATCATTGGAATTGCCATTTTTCCCCATCTTATTTTGCAGCGTATGCGATATATGATATGTCCATTGCAAGGACACATATTACACTATAACGTAGTTACACTATAACGCAGTAAACCAACAATGCTTGAGTCACTGGAAAGATTGCAGTCAGGTACAGGAACACTGCAGCATCGGTACGGAATCCTTAAAGTGGAATCTTTTGTTGACTGGGCACAGAGATTCACATAAATATAAAAACCTGATCCACTGAAAATGCCGCAGCCAGCCACACAAATTTCATAGAACTGGTGTGAATCTGTAAAGTAGAACTTCCAGCTGACTTTTTAGCACAGCGATCTACAATAGAGACTTGAAATTAATAAGTCTCCAAACGCAAATCCTGCAGGTGGTCAATGGAACACAAACTCTATTCCATCATATTGGAACTAGAAGTCCAAAACAAACTCTATTTCATCATATTGGAACTAGAAGTCCAAAACAAACTCTACTCCATCATATTGGAACTAGAAGTCCAAAACAAACTCTATTCCATCATATTGGAACTAGAAGTCCAAAACAAACTCTACTCCATCATATTGGAACTAGAAGTCCAAAACAAACTCTACTCCATCATATTGGAACTAGAAGTCCAAAACAAACTCTACTCCATCATATTGGAACTAGAAGTCCAAAACAAACTCTACTCCATCATATTGGAACTAGAAGTCCAAAAAGGGCTGTTGTTGTTATGGATCCAGCAGATTGTAATCTGAAGCCCTTTGGCCCAAACTCCATCCTTGTCCCTTGACAACACCTAGGACTTCCTGACACACTATAAACCAGTGTACTTATGTTCTGTCCTTTAAGAACACACAAAATCCTGATAATACCAGAAACAACAAAAGCAACCATTATAACCAAGATGTCTTTTTTTAGATGAAAAGTGAAGAAAAAAATCCACAAACTTGAACAATATCCCTCTCAGCATAACGGCCTTGGTAGGACAGTCTGACATCATCTCCATCTAACTCGTCCATGGCTGGAAAGAAGATGACAGAACAGCATAATTGTAGGTAAGAGAAGCTAATCAGTATAAATAGTTGATGAGGACAACAAGAACAAGATTAGACGTCGGAAGATTTGGGATTTTTATTTGTGATTTGTCTCTGTGGCAACCACCTCTGATCGCAGCAGCGAGGTCCAGCTTGAAACGTCATTTACTCATCAATGGAAAAAATATGAGTACTTCCAAAGATGGAGTTATCTGCCTGTGTGGTGAGGGACCCCTGTGCACATGGCTGCCAGGGAAAAATGGATTAACACACAAAATTCAGTTCCTAGTCTCTAGGGACTTCACCAGAGGGGAAAGTTGGTGAATGAGAAAAAAAGATGTAGGAAGGACAAGACAAAGATTAGACGCAGGAAAAACAACAAGACCATGATTACCTGCAGGAAGAACAAGAGCAAGATTAGATGTAGGAAGGAGAACAAGAGCATGATTAGATGTAGGAAGGAGAACAAGAGCAAGATTAGATGTAGGAAGGAGAACAAGAGCAAGATTAGATGTAGGAAGGAGAACAAGAGCAAGATTAGATGTAGGAAGGAGAACAAGAGAAAGATTAGATGTAGGAAGGAGAACAATACCAAGATTAGATGTAGGAAGGAGAACAAGAGCAAGATTAGATGTAGGAAGGAGAACAAGAGCAAGATTAGATGTAGGAAGGAGAACAATACCAAGATTAGATGTAGGAAGGAGAACAAGAGCAAGATTAGATGTAGGAAGGAGAACAAGAGAAAGATTAGATGTAGGAAGGAGAACAATACCAAGATTAGATGTAGGAAGGAGAACAAGAGCAAGATTAGATGTAGGAAGGAGAACAAGAGCAAGATTAGATGTAGGAAGGAGAACAAGAGCAAGATTAGATGTAGGAAGGAGAACAAGAGAAAGATTAGATGTAGGAAGGAGAACAAGAGAAAGATTAGATGTAGGAAGGAGAACAAGAGCAAGATTAGATGTAGGAAGGAGAACAAGAGAAAGATTAGATGTAGGAAGGAGAACAAGAGAAAGATTAAATGTAGGAAGGAGAACAAGAGAAAGAATAAATATAGGAAGGAGAACAAGAGCAAGATTAGATGTGGAAGGAGAACAAGAGAAAGGTTAGATGTAAGAAGGACAACAATACCAAGATTAGATGTAGGAAGGACAACAATACCAAGATTAGATGTAGGAAGGACAACAATACCAAGATTAGATGTAGGAAGGACAAGAGCAAGATTAAATATAGGAAGGAGAACAAGCGCAAGATTAGATATAGGAAGGAGAACAAGAGCAAGATTAAATGTAGGAAGGAAAACAAGAGAAAGATTAGATGTAGGATGGAGAACAAGAGAAAGATTAGATGTAGGAGGTACAACAGGAACAAGATTAGATTTAGGAAGGGGAACAAGAGAAAGATTAGATGTAGGAAGGAACACGAGAAAGAGTATATGTAGGAAGGAGAACAAGAGCAAGATTAGATGTAGGATGGAGAACAAGAGAAAGAGTAGATGTAGGAAGGAGAACAAGAGCAAGATTAGATGTAGGAAGGAGAACAAGAGAAAGATTAGATGTAGGAAGGAGAACAAGAGAAAGAGTAGATGTAGGAAGGAGAACAAGAGCAAGATTAGATGTAGGATGAAGAACAAGAGAAAGATTAGATGTAGGAAGGACAACAAGAAAAAGATTAGATGTAGGAAGGAGAACAAGAGCAAGATTAGATGTAGAATGGAGAACAAGAGAAACATTAGATGTAGGAAGGAGAACAAGAGCAAGATTAGATGTAGGAAGGTGAACTAGAGCAAGATTAGATGTAGGAAGGAGAACAAGAGAAAGATTAGATGTAGGAAGGAGAACAACAAGACCATGATTACATGCAGGAAGAGCAAGATTAGATGTAGGAAGGAGAACAAGAGAAAGATTAAATGTAGGAAAGAGAACAAGACCAAGATTAGATGTAGGAAGGAGAACAAGAGCAAGATTAGATGTAAGAAAGACAACAATACCAAGATTAGATGTAGGAAGGACAACAATACCAAGATTAGATGTAGGAAGGACAACAATACCAAGATTAGATGTAGGAAGAACAACAATACCAAGATTAGATGTAGGAAGGAGAACAAGAGAAAGATTAGATGTAGGAAGGAGAACAAAAAAGATTAGATGCAAGAAGGACAACATTGAACAACACCATATGACCTTTATAAAAGACAAATCTAGTTATTACAAGAAATTATTTGAAGAATTTTTTTTTTGTTCACAAAATTTGTAATCAAAGTAAGTTTGAGTCTATGTTGATGACTATCATAATATCATCCCAAGAATTGTAATCAAAGTAAGTTTGAGTCTATGTTGATGAGTGTCATAATATCATCTCAAGAACTGTAATCAAAGTAAGTTTGTGTCTATGTTGATGACTATCATAATATCATCTCAAGAATTGTAATCAAAGTAAGTTTGAGTCTATGTTGATGACTGTCATAATATCATCCCGAGAATTGTAATCAAAGTAAGTTTGAGTCTATGTTGATGAGTGTCATAATATCATCTCAAGAACTGTAATCAAAGTAAGTTTGTGTCTATGTTGATGACTATCATAATATCATCTCAAGAATTGTAATCAAAGTAAGTTTGAGTCTATGTTGATGAGTGTCATAATATCATCCCAAGAATTGTAATCAAAGTAAGTTTGAGTCTATGTTGATGAGTGTCATAATATCATCTCAAGAACTGTAATAAAAGTAAGTTTGAGTCTATGTTGATGACTATCATAATATCATCTCAAGAACTGTAATCAAAGTAAGTTTGAGTCTATGTTGATGACTATCATAATATCATCCCAAGAATTGTAATCAAAGTAAGTTTGAGTCTATGTTGATGACTATCATAATATCATCTCAAGAATTGTAATCAAAGTAAGTTTGAGTCTATGTTGATAACTGTTATAATATCTTCTCAAGAACTGTAATCAAAGTAAGTTTGAGTCTATGTTGATGACTATCATAATATCATCCCAAGAATTGTAATCAAAGTAAGTTTGAGTCTATGTTGATGACTATCATAATATCATCCCAAGAATTGTAATCAAAGTAAGTTTGAGTCTATGTTGATGACTGTCATAATATCATCTCAAGAACTGTAATCAAAGTAAGTTTGAGTCTATGTTGATGACTATCATAATATCATCTCAAGAATTGTAATCAAAGTAAGTTTGAGTCTATGTTGATGACTATCATAATATCATCTCAAGAACTGTAATCAAAGTAAGTTTGAGTCTATGTTGATGAGTGTCATAATATCTTCTCAAGAACTGTAATCAAAGTAAGTTAGAGTCTATGTTGATGAGTGTCATAATATCATCTCAAGAACTGTAATCAAAGTAAGTTTGAGTCTATGTTGATGAGTGTCATAATATCATCTCAAGAACTGTAATCAAAGTAAGTTTGTGTCTATGTTGATGACTATCATAATATCATCTCAAGAACTGTAATCAAAGTAAGTTTGTGTCTATGTTGATGAGTGTCATAATATCATCTCAAGAACTGTAATCAAAGTAAGTTTGTGTCTATGTTGATGAGTGTCATAATATCATCCCAAGAATTGTAATCTAAGTAAGTTTGTGTCTATGTTGATGATTATCATAATATCATCTCAAGAACTGTAATCAAAGTAAGTTTGTGTCTATGTTGATGAGTGTCATAATATCATCTCAAGAACTGTAATCAAAGTAAGTTTGTGTCTATGTTGATGAGTGTCATAATATCATCTCAAGAACTGTAATCAAAGTAAGTTTGTGTCTATGTTGATGAGTGTCATAATATCATCCCAAGAATTGTAATCAAAGTAAGTTGTGTCTATGTTGATGACTGTCATAATATCATCTCAAGAACTGTAATCAAAGTAAGTTTGTGTCTATGTTGATGACTATCATAATATCATCTCAAGAACTGTAATCAAAGCAAGTTTTGAGTCTATGTTGATGAGTGTCATAATATCATCTCAAGAACTGTAATCAAAGTAAGTTTGTGTCTATGTTGATGAGTGTCATAATATCATCCCAAGAATTGTAATCAAAGTAAGTTTGAGTCTATGTTGATGAGTGTCATAATATCATCTCAAGAACTGTAATCAAAGTAAGTCTGTGTCTATGTTGATGAGTGTCATAATATCATCTCAAGAACTGTAATCAAAGTAAGTTTGTGTCTATGTTGATGAGTGTCATAATATCATCTCAAGAATTGTAATCAAAGTAAGTTTGAGTCTATGTTGATGAGTGTCATAATATCATCTCAAGAACTGTAATCAAAGTAAGTTTGTGTCTATGTTGATGACTGTCATAATATCATCTCAAGAACTGTAATCAAAGTAAGTCTGTGTCTATGTTGATGAGTGTCATAATATCATCTCAAGAACTGTAATCAAAGTAAGTTTGTGTCTATGTTGATGAGTGTCATAATATCTTCTCAAGAACTGTAATCAAAGTAAGTTTGAGTCTATGTTGATGACTGTCATAATATCATCTCAAGAACTGTAATAAAAGTAAGTTTGAGTCTATGTTGATGAGTGTCATAATATCATCTCAAGAACTGTAATCAAAGTAAGTTTGTGTCTATGTTGATGAGTGTCATAATATCATCCCAAGAATTGTAATCAAAGTAAGTTTGAGTCTATGTTGATGACTATCATAATATAATCTCAAGAATTGTAATCAAAGTAAGTTTGTGTCTATGTTGATGACTATCATAATATCATCTCAAGAATTGTAATCAAAGTAAGTTTGTGTCTATGTTGATGACTATCATAATATCATCACAAGAATTGTAATCAAAGTAAGTTTGAGTCTATGTTGATAACTGTCATAATATCATCTCAAGAACTGTAATCAAAGTAAGTTTGTGTCTATGTTGATGACTATCATAATATCATCTCAAGAACTGTAATCAAAGTAAGTTAGAGTCTATGTTGATGACTATCATAATATCTTCTCAAGAATTGTAATCAAAGTAAGTTTGAGTCTATGTTGATGAATGTCATAATATCATCTCAAGAACTGTAATCAAAGTAAGTTTGAGTCTATGTTGATGAGTGTCATAATATCATCTCAAGAACTGTAATCAAAGTAAGTTTGTGTCTATGTTGATGACTATCATAATATCATCTCAAGAATTGTAATCAAAGTAAGTTTGAGTCTATGTTGATGAATGTCATAATATCATCTCAAGAATTGTAATCAAAGTAAGTTTGAGTCTATGTTGATGAGTGTCATAATATCATCCCAAGAATTGTAATCAAAGTAAGTTTGAGTCTATGTTGATGACTATCATAATATCATCTCAAGAACTGTAATCAAAGTAAGTTTGAGTCTATGTTGATGACTGTCATAATATCATCTCAAGAACTGTAATCAAAGTAAGTTTGAGTCTATGTTGATGACTGTCATAATATCATCTCAAGAATTGTAATCAAAGTAAGTTTGAGTCTATGTTGATGACTATCATAATATCATCTCAAGAATTGTAATCAAAGTAAGTTTGTGTCTATGTTGATGACTATCATAATATCATCTCAAGAATTGAAATCAAAGTAAGTTTGAGTCTATGTTGATAACTGTCATAATATCTTCTCAAGAACTGTAATCAAAGTAAGTTTGTGTCTATGTTGATGACTATCATAATATCATCTCAAGAACTGTAATCAAAGTAAGTTAGAGTCTATGTTGATGACTGTCATAATATCTTCTTAAGAATTGTAATCAAAGTAAGTTTGTGTCTATGTTGATGACTGTCATAATATCTTCCCAAGAATTGTAATCAAAGTAAGTTTGAGTCTATGTTGATGACTGTCATAATATCATCTCAAGAACTGTAATCAAAGTAAGTTTGAGTCTATGTTGATGACTGTCATAATATCATCTCAAGAACTGTAATCAAAGTAAGTTTGAGTCTATGTTGATGAGTGTCATAATATCATCTCAAGAACTGTAATCAAAGTAAGTTTGAGTCTATGTTGATGACTGTCATAATATCATCTCAAGAACTGTAATCAAAGTAAGTTTGAGTCTATGTTGATGAGTGTCATAATATCATCTCAAGAACTGTAATCAAAGTAAGTTTGTGTCTATGTTGATGACTATCATAATATCATCTCAAGAATTGTAATCAAAGTAAGTTTGAGTCTATGTTGATGAGTGTCATAATATCATCTCAAGAATTGTAATCAAAGTAAGTTTGAGTCTATGTTGATGAGTGTCATAATATCATCCCAAGAATTGTAATCAAAGTAAGTTTGAGTCTATGTTGATGACTATCATAATATCATCTCAAGAACTGTAATCAAAGTAAGTTTGAGTCTATGTTGATGACTATCATAATATCATCCCAAGAATTGTAATCAAAGTAAGTTTGAGTCTATGTTGATGACTGTCATAATATCATCCCAAGAATTGTAATCAAAGTAAGTTTGAGTCTATGTTGATGACTGTCATAATATCATCTCAAGAACTGTAATCAAAGTAAGTTTGAGTCTATGTTGATGACTGTCATAATATCATCCCAAGAATTGTAATCAAAGTAAGTTTGAGTCTGTGTTGATGACTATCATAATATCATCTCAAGAATTGTAATCAAAGTAAGTTTGTGTCTATGTTGATGACTATCATAATATCATCTCAAGAATTGTAATCAAAATAAGTTTGAGTCTATGTTGATGACTATCATAATATCTTCTCAAGAACTGTAATCAAAGTAAGTTTGAGTCTATGTTGATGAGTGTCATAATATCTTCTCCAGAATTGTAATCAAAGTAAGTTTGAGTCTATGTTGATGACTATCATAATATCATCCCAAGAATTGTAATCAAAGTAAGTTTGAGTCTATGTTGATGACTATCATAATATCATCTCAAGAACTGTAATCAAAGTAAGTTTGAGTCTATGTTGATGACTGTCATAATATCATCTCAAGAACTGTAATCAAAGTAAGTTTGAGTCTATGTTGATGACTGTCATAATATCATCTCAAGAATTGTAATCAAAGTAAGTTTGAGTCTATGTTGATGACTATCATAATATCATCTCAAGAATTGTAATCAAAGTAAGTTTGTGTCTATGTTGATGACTATCATAATATCATCTCAAGAATTGTAATCAAAGTAAGTTTGAGTCTATGTTGATAACTGTCATAATATCTTCTCAAGAACTGTAATCAAAGTAAGTTTGTGTCTATGTTGATGACTATCATAATATCATCTCAAGAACTGTAATCAAAGTAAGTTAGAGTCTATGTTGATGACTGTCATAATATCTTCTTAAGAATTGTAATCAAAGTAAGTTTGTGTCTATGTTGATGACTGTCATAATATCTTCCCAAGAATTGTAATCAAAGTAAGTTTGAGTCTATGTTGATGACTGTCATAATATCATCTCAAGAACTGTAATCAAAGTAAGTTTGAGTCTATGTTGATGACTGTCATAATATCATCTCAAGAACTGTAATCAAAGTAAGTTTGAGTCTATGTTGATGAGTGTCATAATATCATCTCAAGAACTGTAATCAAAGTAAGTTTGAGTCTATGTTGATGACTGTCATAATATCATCTCAAGAACTGTAATCAAAGTAAGTTTGAGTCTATGTTGATGAGTGTCATAATATCATCTCAAGAACTGTAATCAAAGTAAGTTTGTGTCTATGTTGATGACTATCATAATATCATCTCAAGAATTGTAATCA
Source organism: Megaustenia siamemsis (assembly GCA_032433765.1). Taxonomy (NCBI): domain Eukaryota; kingdom Metazoa; phylum Mollusca; class Gastropoda; order Stylommatophora; family Ariophantidae; genus Megaustenia; species Megaustenia siamemsis. Next base: position 3,577,407 of record JAVIAB010000091.1, on the reverse strand, counting down.
AAGTAAGTTTGAGTCTATGTTGATGAGTGTCATAATATCATCTCAAGAATTGTAATCAAAGTAAGTTTGAGTCTATGTTGATGAGTGTCATAATATCATCCCAAGAATTGTAATCAAAGTAAGTTTGAGTCTATGTTGATGACTATCATAATATCATCTCAAGAACTGTAATCAAAGTAAGTTTGAGTCTATGTTGATGACTATCATAATATCATCCCAAGAATTGTAATCAAAGTAAGTTTGAGTCTATGTTGATGACTGTCATAATATCATCCCAAGAATTGTAATCAAAGTAAGTTTGAGTCTATGTTGATGACTGTCATAATATCATCTCAAGAACTGTAATCAAAGTAAGTTTGAGTCTATGTTGATGACTGTCATAATATCATCCCAAGAATTGTAATCAAAGTAAGTTTGAGTCTGTGTTGATGACTATCATAATATCATCTCAAGAATTGTAATCAAAGTAAGTTTGTGTCTATGTTGATGACTATCATAATATCATCTCAAGAATTGTAATCAAAATAAGTTTGAGTCTATGTTGATGACTATCATAATATCTTCTCAAGAACTGTAATCAAAGTAAGTTTGAGTCTATGTTGATGAGTGTCATAATATCTTCTCCAGAATTGTAATCAAAGTAAGTTTGAGTCTATGTTGATGACTATCATAATATCATCCCAAGAATTGTAATCAAAGTAAGTTTGAGTCTATGTTGATGACTATCATAATATCATCCCAAGAATTGTAATCAAAGTAAGTTTGAGTCTATGTTGATGAGTGTCATAATATCATCTCAAGAATTGTAATCAAAGTAAGTTAGAGTCTATGTTGATGAGTATCATAATATCATCCCAAGAATTGTAATCAAAGTAAGTTTGAGTCTATGTTGATGACTGTCATAATATCATCTCAAGAATTGTAATCAAAGTAAGTTTGTGTCTATGTTGATGACTGTCATAATATCTTCCCAAGAATTGTAATCAAAGTAAGTTTGAGTCTATGTTGATGACTGTCATAATATCATCTCAAGAACTGTAATCAAAGTAAGTTTGAGTCTATGTTGATGACTGTCATAATATCATCTCAAGAACTGTAATCAAAGTAAGTTTGAGTCTATGTTGATGACTTTCATAATATCATCTCAAGAACTGTAATCAAAGTAAGTTTGAGTCTATGTTGATGACTGTCATAATATCATCTCAAGAACTGTAATCAAAGTAAGTTTGAGTCTATGTTGATGAGTGTCATAATATCATCTCAAGAACTGTAATCAAAGTAAGTTTGAGTCTATGTTGATGACTATCATAATATCATCTCAAGAATTGTAATCAAAGTAAGTTTGAGTCTATGTTGATGACTGTCATAATATCATCTCAAGAATTGTAATCAAAGTAAGTTAGAGTCTATGTTGATGAGTATCATAATATCATCTCAAGAACTGTAATCAAAGTAAGTTTGTGTCTATGTTGATGAGTGTCATAATATCATCTCAAGAATTGTAATCAAAGTAAGTTTGAGTCTATGTTGATGAGTGTCATAATATCATCCCAAGAATTGTAATCAAAGTAAGTTTGAGTCTATGTTGATGACTATCATAATATCATCTCAAGAACTGTAATCAAAGTAAGTTTGAGTCTATGTTGATGACTGTCATAATATCATCCCAAGAATTGTAATCAAAGTAAGTTTGAGTCTATGTTGATGAGTGTCATAATATCATCCCAAGAATTGTAATCAAAGTAAGTTTGAGTCTATGTTGATGACTGTCATAATATCATCTCAAGAACTGTAATCAAAGTAAGTTTGAGTCTATGTTGATGACTGTCATAATATCATCTCAAGAATTGTAATCAAAGTAAGTTTGTGTCTATGTTGATGACTATCATAATATCATCTCAAGAATTGTAATCAAAGTAAGTTTGAGTCTATGTTGATAACTGTCATAATATCTTCTCACGAACTGTAATTAAAGTAAGTTTGTGTCTATGTTGATGACTATCATAATATCATCTCAAGAACTGTAATCAAAGTAAGTTAGAGTCTATGTTGATGACTGTCATAATATCATCCCAAGAATTGTAATCAAAGTAAGTTTGAGTCTATGTTGATGACTGTCATAATATCATCTCAAGAACTGTAATCAAAGTAAGTTTGAGTCTATGTTGATGACTTTCATAATATCATCTCAAGAACTGTAATCAAAGTAAGTTTGAGTCTATGTTGATGACTGTCATAATATCATCTCAAGAACTGTAATCAAAGTAAGTTTGAGTCTATGTTGATGAGTGTCATAATATCATCTCAAGAACTGTAATCAAAGTAAGTTTGTGTCTATGTTGATGACTATCATAATATCATCTCAAGAATTGTAATCAAAGTAAGTTTGAGTCTATGTTGATGAGTGTCATAATATCATCTCAAGAATTGTAATCAAAGTAAGTTTGAGTCTATGTTGATGAGTGTCATAATATCATCCCAAGAATTGTAATCAAAGTAAGTTTGAGTCTATGTTGATGACTGTCATAATATCATCCCAAGAATTGTAATCAAAGTAAGTTTGAGTCTATGTTGATGACTGTCATAATATCATCTCAAGAACTGTAATCAAAGTAAGTTTGAGTCTATGTTGATGACTGTCATAATATCATCCCAAGAATTGTAATCAAAGTAAGTTTGAGTCTATGTTGATGACTATCATAATATCATCTCAAGAATTGTAATCAAAGTAAGTTTGTGTCTATGTTGATGACTATCATAATATCATCTCAAGAATTGTAATCAAAGTAAGTTTGAGTCTATGTTGATAACTGTCATAATATCTTCTCAAGAACTGTAATCAAAGTAAGTTTGAGTCTATGTTGATGAGTGTCATAATATCTTCTCCAGAATTGTAATCAAAGTAAGTTTGAGTCTATGTTGATGACTATCATAATATCATCCCAAGAATTGTAATCAAAGTAAGTTTGAGTCTATGTTGATGACTATCATAATATCATCCCAAGAATTGTAATCAAAGTAAGTTTGAGTCTATGTTGATGACTGTCATAATATCATCTCAAGAATTGTAATCAAAGTAAGTTAGAGTCTATGTTGATGAGTATCATAATATCATCTCAAGAACTGTAATCAAAGTAAGTTTGTGTCTATGTTGATGAGTGTCATAATATCATCTCAAGAACTGTAATCAAAGTAAGTTTGTGTCTATGTTGATGACTATCATAATATCATCCCAAGAATTGTAATCAAAGTAAGTTTGAGTCTATGTTGATGACTGTCATAATATCATCCCAAGAATTGTAATCAAAGTAAGTTTGAGTCTATGTTGATGAGTGTCATAATATCATCCCAAGAATTGTAATCAAAGTAAGTTTGAGTCTATGTTGATGACTGTCATAATATCATCTCAAGAACTGTAATCAAAGTAAGTTTGAGTCTATGTTGATGACTGTCATAATATCATCTCAAGAATTGTAATCAAAGTAAGTTTGAGTCTATGTTGATGACTATCATAATATCATCTCAAGAATTGTAATCAAAGTAAGTTTGTGTCTATGTTGATGACTATCATAATATCATCTCAAGAATTGTAATCAAAGTAAGTTTGAGTCTATGTTGATGAGTGTCATAATATCTTCTCAAGAACTGTAATTAAAGTAAGTTTGTGTCTATGTTGATGACTATCATAATATCATCTCAAGAACTGTAATCAAAGTAAGTTAGAGTCTATGTTGATGACTGTCATAATATCATCCCAAGAATTGTAATCAAAGTAAGTTTGAGTCTATGTTGATGACTGTCATAATATCATCTCAAGAACTGTAATCAAAGTAAGTTTGTGTCTATGTTGATGAGTGTCATAATATCTTCTCAAGAACTGTAATCAAAGTAAGTTTGAGTCTATGTTGATGAGTGTCATAATATCATCTCAAGAATTGTAATCAAAGTAAGTTTGAGTCTATGTTGATGAGTGTCATAATATCATCCCAAGAATTGTAATCAAAGTAAGTTTGAGTCTATGTTGATGACTATCATAATATCATCTCAAGAACTGTAATCAAAGTAAGTTTGAGTCTATGTTGATGACTATCATAATATCATCCCAAGAATTGTAATCAAAGTAAGTTTGAGTCGATGTTGATGACTGTCATAATATCATCCCAAGAATTGTAATCAAAGTAAGTTTGAGTCTATGTTGATGACTGTCATAATATCATCTCAAGAACTGTAATCAAAGTAAGTTTGAGTCTATGTTGATGACTGTCATAATATCATCCCAAGAATTGTAATCAAAGTAAGTTTGAGTCTATGTTGATGACTATCATAATATCATCTCAAGAATTGTAATCAAAGTAAGTTTGTGTCTATGTTGATGACTATCATAATATCATCTCAAGAATTGTAATCAAAGTAAGTTTGAGTCTATGTTGATAACTGTCATAATATCTTCTCAAGAACTGTAATCAAAGTAAGTTTGAGTCTATGTTGATGAGTGTCATAATATCTTCTCCAGAATTGTAATCAAGTAAGTTTGAGTCTATGTTGATGACTATCATAATATCATCCCAAGAATTGTAATCAAAGTAAGTTTGAGTCTATGTTGATGACTATCATAATATCATCCCAAGAATTGTAATCAAAGTAAGTTTGAGTCTATGTTGATGACTGTCATAATATCATCTCAAGAATTGTAATCAAAGTAAGTTAGAGTCTATGTTGATGAGTATCATAATATCATCTCAAGAACTGTAATCAAAGTAAGTTTGTGTCTATGTTGATGAGTGTCATAATATCTTCTCAAGAACTGTAATCAAAGTTTGTGTCTATGTTGATGAGTGTCATAATATCATCCAAGAATTGTAATCAAAGTAAGTTTGTGTCTATGTTGATGAGTGTCATAATATCATCTCAAGAACTGTAATCAAAGTAAGTTTGAGTCTATGTTGATGACTATCATAATATCATCTCAAGAACAGTAATCAAAGTAAGTTTGAGTCTATGTTGATGACTGTCATAATATCATCTCAACAACTGTAATCAAAGTAAGTTTGAGTCTATGTTGATGAGTGTCATAATATCATCTCAAGAACTGTAATCAAAGTAAGTTTGTGTCTATGTTGATGAGTGTCATAATATCATCCCAAGAATTGTAATCAAAGTAAGTTTGAGTCTATGTTGATGAGTGTCATAATATCTTCTCCAGAATTGTAATCAAAGTAAGTTTGAGTCTATGTTGATGACTATCATAATATCATCCCAAGAATTGTAATCAAAGTAAGTTTGAGTCTATGTTGATGACTATCATAATATCATCCCAAGAATTGTAATCAAAGTAAGTTTGAGTCTATGTTGATGACTGTCATAATATCATCTCAAGAATTGTAATCAAAGTAAGTTAGAGTCTATGTTGATGAGTATCATAATATCATCTCAAGAACTGTAATCAAAGTAAGTTTGTGTCTATGTTGATGAGTGTCATAATATCATCTCAAGAACTGTAATCAAAGTAAGTTTGTGTCTATGTTGATGAGTGTCATAATATCTTCTCAAGAACTGTAATCAAAGTAAGTTTGTGTCTATGTTGATGAGTGTCATAATATCATCCCAAGAATTGTAATCAAAGTAAGTTTGTGTCTATGTTGATGAGTGTCATAATATCATCTCAAGAACTGTAATCAAAGTAAGTTTGAGTCTATGTTGATGACTATCATAATATCATCTCAAGAACTGTAATCAAAGTAAGTTTGAGTCTATGTTGATGAGTGTCATAAGATCATCTCAAGAACTGTAATCAAAGTAAGTTTGAGTCTATGTTGATGAGTGTCATAATATCATCTCAAGAACTGTAATCAAAGTAAGTTTGTGTCTATGTTGATGAGTGTCATAATATCATCCCAAGAATTGTAATCAAAGTAAGTTTGAGTCTATGTTGATGACTATCACAATATCATCTCAAGAACTGTAATCAAAGTAAGTTAGAGTCTATGTTGATGACTGTCATAATATCTTCTCAAGAATTGTAATCAAAGTAAGTTTGTGTCTATGTTGATGACTGTCATAATATCATCCCAAGAATTGTAATCAAAGTAAGTTTGAGTCTATGTTGATGACTGTCATAATATCATCTCAAGAACTGTAATCAAAGTAAGTTTGAGTCTATGTTGATGACTGTCATAATATCATCTCAAGAACTGTAATCAAAGTAAGTTTGAGTCTATGTTGATGACTTTCATAATATCATCTCAAGAACTGTAATCAAAGTAAGTTTGAGTCTATGTTGATGACTGTCATAATATCATCTCAAGAACTGTAATCAAAGTAAGTTTGAGTCTATGTTGATGAGTGTCATAATATCATCTCAAGAACTGTAATCAAAGTAAGTTTGTGTCTATGTTGATGACTATCATAATATCATCTCAAGAATTGTAATCAAAGTAAGTTTGAGTCTATGTTGATGAGTGTCATAATATCATCTCAAGAATTGTAATCTAAGTAAGTTTGAGTCTATGTTGATGAGTGTCATAATATCATCCCAAGAATTGTAATCAAAGTAAGTTTGAGTCTATGTTGATGACTGTCATAATATCATCTCAAGAACTGTAATCAAAGTAAGTTTGAGTCTATGTTGATGACTGTCATAATATCATCCCAAGAATTGTAATCAAAGTAAGTTTGAGTCTATGTTGATGACTGTCATAATATCATCTCAAGAATTGTAATCAAAGTAAGTTTGAGTCTATGTTGATGACTGTCATAATATCATCTCAAGAACTGTAATCAAAGTAAGTTTGAGTCTATGTTGATGACTGTCATAATATCATCTCAAGAATTGTAATCACAGTAAGTTTGAGTCTATGTTGATGACTATCATAATATCATCTCAAGAATTGTAATCAAAGTAAGTTTGTGTCTATGTTGATGACTATCATAATATCATCTCAAGAATTGTAATCAAAGTAAGTTTGAGTCTATGTTGATGACTGTCATAATATCATCTCAAGAATTGTAATCACAGTAAGTTTGAGTCTATGTTGATGACTATCATAATATCATCTCAAGAATTGTAATCAAAGTAAGTTTGTGTCTATGTTGATGACTATCATAATATCATCTCAAGAATTGTAATCAAAGTAAGTTTGAGTCTATGTTGATAACTGTCATAATATCTTCTCAAGAACTGTAATCAAAGTAAGTTTGTGTCTATGTTGATGACTATCATAATATCATCCCAAGAACTGTAATCAAAGTAAGTTTGAGTCTATGTTGATGACTTTCATAATATCATCTCAAGAACTGTAATCAAAGTAAGTTTGAGTCTATGTTGATAACTGTCATAATATCATCTCAAGAACTGTAATCAAAGTAAGTTTGTGTCTATGTTGATGACTATCATAATATCATCTCAAGAATTGTAATCAAAGTAAGTTTGAGTCTATGTTGATGAGTGTCATAATATCATCTCAAGAATTGTAATCAAAGTAAGTTTGAGTCTATGTTGATGACTATCATAATATCATCTCAAGAACTGTAATCAAAGTAAGTTTGAGTCTATGTTGATGACTATCATAATATCATCCCAAGAATTGTAATCAAAGTAAGTTTGAGTCTATGTTGATGACTGTCATAATATCATCTCAAGAATTGTAATCAAAGTAAGTTTGAGTCTATGTTGATGACTGTCATAATATCATCTCAAGAACTGTAATCAAAGTAAGTTTGAGTCTATGTTGATGACTGTCATAATATCATCCCAAGAATTGTAATCAAAGTAAGTTTGAGTCTATGTTGATGACTATCATAATATCATCTCAAGAATTGTAATCAAAGTAAGTTTGTGTCTATGTTGATGACTATCATAATATCATCTCAAGAATTGTAATCAAAGTAAGTTTGAGTCTATGTTGATGACTGTCATAATATCTTCTCAAGAACTGTAATCAAAGTAAGTTTGAGTCTATGTTGATGAGTGTCATAATATCATCTCAAGAATTGTAATCAAAGTAAGTTTGAGTCTATGTTGATGACTATCATAATATCATCCCAAGAATTGTAATCAAAGTAAGTTTGAGTCTATGTTGATGACTATCATAATATCATCCCAAGAATTGTAATCAAAGTAAGTTTGAGTCTATGTTGATGACTGTCATAATATCATCTCAAGAATTGTAATCAAAGTAAGTTAGAGTCTATGTTGATGAGTATCATAATATCATCTCAAGAACTGTAATCAAAGTAAGTTTGTGTCTATGTTGATGAGTGTCATAATATCTTCTCAAGAACTGTAATCAAAGTAAGTTTGTGTCTATGTTGATGAGTGTCATAATATCATCCCAAGAATTGTAATCAAAGTAAGTTTGTGTCTATGTTGATGAGTGTCATAATATCATCTCAAGAACTGTAATCAAAGTAAGTTTGAGTCTATGTTGATGACTATCATAATATCATCTCAAGAACAGTAATCAAAGTAAGTTTGAGTCTATGTTGATGACTGTCATAATATCATCTCAAGAACTGTAATCAAAGTAAGTTTGAGTCTATGTTGATGAGTGTCATAATATCATCTCAAGAACTGTAATCAAAGTAAGTTTGTGTCTATGTTGATGAGTGTCATAATATCTTCTCAAGAACTGTAATCAAAGTAAGTTTGTGTCTATGTTGATGAGTGTCATAATATCATCCCAAGAATTGTAATCAAAGTAAGTTTGTGTCTATGTTGATGAGTGTCATAATATCATCTCAAGAACTGTAATCAAAGTAAGTTTGAGTCTATGTTGATGACTATCATAATATCATCTCAAGAACAGTAATCAAAGTAAGTTTGAGTCTATGTTGATGACTGTCATAATATCATCTCAAGAACTGTAATCAAAGTAAGTTTGAGTCTATGTTGATGAGTGTCATAATATCATCTCAAGAACTGTAATCAAAGTAAGTTTGTGTCTATGTTGATGAGTGTCATAATATCATCCCAAGAATTGTAATCAAAGTAAGTTTGAGTCTATGTTGATGAGTGTCATAATATCTTCTCCAGAATTGTAATCAAAGTAAGTTTGAGTCTATGTTGATGACTATCATAATATCATCCCAAGAATTGTAATCAAAGTAAGTTTGAGTCTATGTTGATGACTATCATAATATCATCGCAAGAATTGTAATCAAAGTAAGTTTGAGTCTATGTTGATGACTGTCATAATATCATCTCAAGAACTGTAATCAAAGTAAGTTTGAGTCTATGTTGATGACTATCATAATATCATCTCAAGAACAGTAATCAAAGTAAGTTTGAGTCTATGTTGATGACTGTCATAATATCATCTCAAGAACTGTAATCAAAGTAAGTTTGAGTCTATGTTGATGAGTGTCATAATATCATCTCAAGAACTGTAATCAAAGTAAGTTTGTGTCTATGTTGATGAGTGTCATAATATCATCCCAAGAATTGTAATCAAAGTAAGTTTGAGTCTATGTTGATGACTGTCATAATATCATCTCAAGAATTGTAATCAAAGTAAGTTTGAGTCTATGTTGATGAGTATCATAATATCATCTCAAGAACTGTAATCAAAGTAAGTTTGTGTCTATGTTGATGAGTGTCATAATATCATCTCAAGAACTGTAATCAAAGTAAGTTTGAGTCTATGTTGATGAGTGTCATAATATCTTCTCAAGAACTGTAATCAAAGTAAGTTTGTGTCTATGTTGATGAGTGTCATAATATCATCCCAAGAATTGTAATCAAAGTAAGTTTGAGTCTATGTTGATGAGTGTCATAATATCATCTCAAGAACTGTAATCAAAGTAAGTTTGAGTCTATGTTGATGACTATCATAATATCATCCAAGAATTGTAATCAAAGTAAGTTTGAGTCTATGTTGATGACTGTCATAATATCATCTCAAGAATTGTAATCAAAGTAAGTTTGAGTCTATGTTGATGAGTGTCATAATATCATCTCAAGAACTGTAATCAAAGTAAGTTTGTGTCTATGTTGATGACTGTCATAATATCATCTCAAGAACTGTAATCAAAGTTTTGAGTCTATGTTGATGAGTGTCATAATATCATCTCAAGAATTGTAATCAAAGTAAGTTTGTGTCTATGTTGATGAGTGTCATAATATCATCTCAAGAACTGTAATCAAAGTAAGTTTGAGTCTATGTTGATGACTATCATAATATCATCTCAAGAACTGTAATCAAAGTAAGTTTGAGTCTATGTTGATGACTGTCATAATATCATCTCAAGAACTGTAATCAAAGTAAGTTTGAGTCTATGTTGATGAGTGTCATAATATCATCTCAAGAACTGTAATCAAAGTAAGTTTGTGTCTATGTTGATGAGTGTCATAATATCATCTCAAGAACTGTAATCAAAGTAAGTTTGTGTCTATGTTGATGAGTGTCATAATATCATCTCAAGAACTGTAATCAAAGTAAGTTTGAGTCTATGTTGATGACTGTCATAATATCATCTCAAGAACTGTAATCAAAGTAAGTTTGAGTCTATGTTGATGAGTGTCATAATATCATCTCCAGAATTGTAATCAAAGTAAGTTTGAGTCTATGTTGATGACTATCATAATATCATCCCAAGAATTGTAATCAAAGTAAGTTTGAGTCTATGTTGATGACTATCATAATATCATCCCAAGAATTGTAATCAAAGTAAGTTTGAGTCTATGTTGATGACTGTCATAATATCATCTCAAGAATTGTAATCAAAGTAAGTTTGAGTCTATGTTGATGAGTATCATAATATCATCTCAAGAACTGTAATCAAAGTAAGTTTGTGTCTATGTTGATGAGTGTCATAATATCATCTCAAGAACTGTAATCAAAGTAAGTTTGTGTCTATGTTGATGACTGTCATAATATCATCTCAAGAATTGTAATCAAAGTAAGTTTGTGTCTATGTTGATGACTGTCATAATATCATCTCAAGAACTGTAATCAAAGTAAGTTTGAGTCTATGTTGATGACTGTCATAATATCATCTCAAGAACTGTAATCAAAGTAAGTTTGAGTCTATGTTGATGACTGTCATAATATCATCTCAAGAACTGTAATCAAAGTAAGTTTGAGTCTATGTTGATGACTGTCATAATATCATCTCAAGAACTGTAATCAAAGTAAGTTTGAGTCTATGTTGATGACTGTCATAATATCATCTCAAGAACTGTAATCAAAGTAAGTTTGAGTCTATGTTGATGACTATCATAATATCATCTCAAGAATTGTAATCAAAGTAAGTTTGAGTCTATGTTGATGAGTGTCATAATATCATCTCAAGAATTGTAATCAAAGTAAGTTTGAGTCTATGTTGATGACTATCATAATATCATCTCAAGAACTGTAATCAAAGTAAGTTTGAGTCTATGTTGATGACTATCATAATATCATCCCAAGAATTGTAATCAAAGTAAGTTTGAGTCTATGTTGATGACTGTCATAATATCATCTCAAGAATTGTAATCAAAGTAAGTTTGAGTCTATGTTGATGACTGTCATAATATCATCTCAAGAATTGTAATCAAAGTAAGTTTGAGTCTATGTTGATGACTGTCATAATATCATCTCAAGAATTGTAATCAAAGTAAGTTTGAGTCTATGTTGATGACTATCATAATATCATCTCAAGAATTGTAATCAAAGTAAGTTTGTGTCTATGTTGATGACTATCATAATATCATCTCAAGAATTGTAATCAAAGTAAGTTTGAGTCTATGTTGATGACTGTCATAATATCTTCTCAAGAACTGTAATCAAAGTAAGTTTGAGTCTATGTTGATGACTGTCATAATATCTTCTCCAGAATTGTAATCAAAGTAAGTTTGAGTCTATGTTGATGACTATCATAATATCATCCCAAGAATTGTAATCAAAGTAAGTTTGAGTCTATGTTGATGACTATCATAATATCATCTCAAGAATTGTAATCAAAGTAAGTTTGAGTCTATGTTGATGACTGTCATAATATCATCTCAAGAATTGTAATCAAAGTAAGTTTGAGTCTATGTTGATGACTGTCATAATATCATCTCAAGAACTGTAATCAAAGTAAGTTTGTGTCTATGTTGATGAGTGTCATAATATCATCTCAAGAACTGTAATCAAAGTAAGTTTGTGTCTATGTTGATGAGTGTCATAATATCATCTCAAGAATTGTAATCAAAGTAAGTTTGTGTCTATGTTGATGAGTGTCATAATATCATCTCAAGAACTGTAATCAAAGTAAGTTTGAGTCTATGTTGATGACTATCATAATATCATCTCAAGAATTGTAATCAAAGTAAGTTTGAGTCTATGTTGATGACTGTCATAATATCATCTCAAGAACTGTAATCAAAGTAAGTTTGAGTCTATGTTGATGAGTGTCATAATATCATCTCAAGAACTGTAATCAAAGTAAGTTTGTGTCTATGTTGATGAGTGTCATAATATCATCTCAAGAACTGTAATCAAAGTAAGTTTGAGTCTATGTTGATGAGTGTCATAATATCATCTCAAGAATTGTAATCAAAGTAAGTTTGAGTCTATGTTGATGAGTGTCATAATATCATCTCAAGAACTGTAATCAAAGTAAGTTTGAGTCTATGTTGATGACTATCATAATATCATCTCAAGAACTGTAATCAAAGTAAGTTTGAGTCTATGTTGATGACTGTCATAATATCATCTCAAGAACTGTAATCAAAGTAAGTTTGAGTCTATGTTGATGAGTGTCATAATATCATCTCAAGAACTGTAATCAAAGTAAGTTTGAGTCTATGTTGATGAGTGTCATAATATCATCTCAAGAATTGTAATCAAAGTAAGTTTGAGTCTATGTTGATGAGTGTCATAATATCTTCTCCAGAATTGTAATCAAAGTAAGTTTGAGTCTATGTTGATGACTATCATAATATCATCCCAAGAATTGTAATCAAAGTAAGTTTGAGTCTATGTTGATGACTATCATAATATCATCGCAAGAATTGTAATCAAAGTAAGTTTGAGTCTATGTTGATGACTGTCATAATATCATCTCAAGAATGTAATCAAAGTAAGTTTGAGTCTATGTTGATGAGTATCATAATATCATCTCAAGAACTGTAATCAAAGTAAGTTTGTGTCTATGTTGATGAGTGTCATAATATCATCTCAAGAACTGTAATCAAAGTAAGTTTGTGTCTATGTTGATGAGTGTCATAATATCTTCTCAAGAACTGTAATCAAAGTAAGTTTGTGTCTATGTTGATGAGTGTCATAATATCATCTCAAGAATTGTAATCAAAGTAAGTTTGAGTCTATGTTGATGAGTGTCATAATATCATCTCAAGAACTGTAATCAAAGTAAGTTTGAGTCTATGTTGATGACTGTCATAATATCATCTCAAGAACTGTAATCAAAGTAAGTTTGAGTCTATGTTGATGAGTGTCATAATATCATCTCAAGAACTGTAATCAAAGTAAGTTTGAGTCTATGTTGATGAGTGTCATAATATCATCTCAAGAACTGTAATCAAAGTAAGTTTGTGTCTATGTTGATGAGTGTCATAATATCATCCCAAGAATGTAATCAAAGTAAGTTTGAGTCTATGTTGATGACTGTCATAATATCATCTCAAGAATTGTAATCAAAGTAAGTTTGTGTCTATGTTGATGACTATCATAATATCATCTCAAGAATTGTAATCAAAGTAAGTTTGTGTCTATGTTGATGACTATCATAATATCATCTCAAGAATTGTAATCAAAGTAAGTTTGAGTCTATGTTGATGACTATCATAATATCATCTCAAGAACTGTAATCAAAGTAAGTTTGAGTCTATGTTGATGACTGTCATAATATCATCTCAAGAATTGTAATCAAAGTAAGTTTGAGTCTATGTTGATGACTGTCATAATATCATCCCAAGAATGTAATCAAAGTAAGTTTGAGTCTATGTTGATGACTGTCATAATATCATCTCAAGAACTGTAATCAAAGTAAGTTTGAGTCTATGTTGATGACTGTCATAATATCATCTCAAGAACTGTAATCAAAGTAAGTTTGAGTCTATGTTGATGACTGTCATAATATCATCTCAAGAACTGTAATCAAAGTAAGTTTGAGTCTATGTTGATGACTGTCATAATATCATCTCAAGAACTGTAATCAAAGTAAGTTTGAGTCTATGTTGATGAGTGTCATAATATCATCTCAAGAACTGTAATCAAAGTAAGTTTGTGTCTATGTTGATGACTATCATAATATCATCTCAAGAACTGTAATCAAAGTAAGTTTGAGTCTATGTTGATGACTGTCATAATATCATCCCAAGAATTGTAATCAAAGTAAGTTTGAGTCTATGTTGATGACTGTCATAATATCATCTCAAGAACTGTAATCAAAGTAAGTTTGAGTCTATGTTGATGACTGTCATAATATCATCTCAAGAACTGTAATCAAAGTAAGTTTGAGTCTATGTTGATGACTGTCATAATATCATCTCAAGAATTGTAATCAAAGTAAGTTTGAGTCTATGTTGATGACTATCATAATATCATCTCAAGAATTGTAATCAAAGTAAGTTTGTGTCTATGTTGATGACTATCATAATATCATCTCAAGAATTGTAATCAAAGTAAGTTTGAGTCTATGTTGATGACTGTCATAATATCTTCTCAAGAACTGTAATCAAAGTAAGTTTGTGTCTATGTTGATGACTATCATAATATCATCTCAAGAATGTAATCAAAGTAAGTTTGAGTCTATGTTGATGACTGTCATAATATCATCTCAAGAATTGTAATCAAAGTAAGTTTGAGTCTATGTTGATGACTGTCATAATATCATCTCAAGAACTGTAATCAAAGTAAGTTTGAGTCTATGTTGATGACTGTCATAATATCATCTCAAGAACTGTAATCAAAGTAAGTTTGAGTCTATGTTGATGACTGTCATAATATCATCTCAAGAACTGTAATCAAAGTAAGTTTGAGTCTATGTTGATGAGTGTCATAATATCATCTCAAGAATTGTAATCAAAGTAAGTTTGAGTCTATGTTGATGAGTGTCATAATATCATCTCAAGAACTGTAATCAAAGTAAGTTTGAGTCTATGTTGATGACTATCATAATATCATCTCAAGAACTGTAATCAAAGTAAGTTTGAGTCTATGTTGATGAGTGTCATAATATCATCTCAAGAACTGTAATCAAAGTAAGTTTGAGTCTATGTTGATGAGTGTCATAATATCATCTCAAGAACTGTAATCAAAGTAAGTTTGTGTCTATGTTGATGAGTGTCATAATATCATCCCAAGAATTGTAATCAAAGTAAGTTTGAGTCTATGTTGATGACTATCATAATATCATCTCAAGAATTGTAATCAAAGTAAGTTTGTGTCTATGTTGATGACTATCATAATATCATCTCAAGAATTGTAATCAAAGTAAGTTTGAGTCTATGTTGATGACTATCATAATATCATCTCAAGAATTGTAATCAAAGTAAGTTTGAGTCTATGTTGATGACTATCATAATATCATCTCAAGAATTGTAATCAAAGTAAGTTTGAGTCTATGTTGATGACTGTCATAATATCTTCTCAAGAATTGTAATCAAAGTAAGTTTGTGTCTATGTTGATGACTGTCATAATATCATCCCAAGAATTGTAATCAAAGTAAGTTTGAGTCTATGTTGATGACTGTCATAATATCATCTCAAGAACTGTAATCAAAGTAAGTTTGAGTCTATGTTGATGACTGTCATAATATCATCTCAAGAACTGTAATCAAAGTAAGTTTGAGTCTATGTTGATGACTTCATAATATCATCTCAAGAACTGTAATCAAAGTAAGTTTGAGTCTATGTTGATGACTGTCATAATATCATCTCAAGAACTGTAATCAAAGTAAGTTTGAGTCTATGTTGATGAGTGTCATAATATCATCTCAAGAACTGTAATCAAAGTAAGTTTGTGTCTATGTTGATGACTATCATAATATCATCTCAAGAATTGTAATCAAAGTAAGTTTGAGTCTATGTTGATGAGTGTCATAATATCATCTCAAGAATTGTAATCAAAGTAAGTTTGAGTCTATGTTGATGAGTGTCATAATATCATCCCAAGAATTGTAATCAAAGTAAGTTTGAGTCTATGTTGATGACTGTCATAATATCATCTCAAGAACTGTAATCAAAGTAAGTTTGAGTCTATGTTGATGACTGTCATAATATCATCCAAGAACTGTAATCAAAGTAAGTTTGAGTCTATGTTGATGACTGTCATAATATCATCTCAAGAATTGTAATCAAAGTAAGTTTGAGTCTATGTTGATGACTGTCATAATATCATCTCAAGAACTGTAATCAAAGTAAGTTTGAGTCTATGTTGATGACTGTCATAATATCATCTCAAGAATTGTAATCAAAGTAAGTTTGAGTCTATGTTGATGACTATCATAATATCATCTCAAGAATTGTAATCAAAGTAAGTTTGTGTCTATGTTGATGACTATCATAATATCATCTCAAGAATTGTAATCAAAGTAAGTTTGAGTCTATGTTGATGACTGTCATAATATCATCTCAAGAATTGTAATCAAAGTAAGTTTGAGTCTATGTTGATGACTATCATAATATCATCTCAAGAATTGTAATCAAAGTAAGTTTGTGTCTATGTTGATGACTATCATAATATCATCTCAAGAATTGTAATCAAAGTAAGTTTGAGTCTATGTTGATGACTGTCATAATATCTTCTCAAGAACTGTAATCAAAGTAAGTTTGAGTCCATGTTGATGACTATCATAATATCATCTCAAGAACAGTAATCAAAGTAAGTTTGAGTCTATGTTGATGACTTTCATAATATCATCTCAAGAACTGTAATCAAAGTAAGTTTGAGTCTATGTTGATACTGTCATAATATCATCTCAAGAACTGTAATCAAAGTAAGTTTGTGTCTATGTTGATGACTATCATAATATCATCTCAAGAATTGTAATCAAAGTAAGTTTGAGTCTATGTTGATGAGTGTCATAATATCATCTCAAGAATTGTAATCAAAGTAAGTTTGAGTGTATGTTGATGAGTGTCATAATATCATCCCAAGAATTGTAATCAAAGTAAGTTTGAGTCTATGTTGATGACTGTCATAATATCATCTCAAGAACTGTAATCAAAGTAAGTTTGAGTCTATGTTGATGACTTTCATAATATCATCTCAAGAACTGTAATCAAAGTAAGTTTGTGTCTATGTTGATGAGTGTCATAATATCTTCTCAAGAACTGTAATCAAAGTAAGTTTGTGTCTATGTTGATGAGTGTCATAATATCATCTCAAGAACTGTAATCAAAGTAAGTTTGAGTCTATGTTGATGAGTGTCATAATATCATCTCAAGAACTGTAATCAAAGTAAGTTTGAGTCTATGTTGATGAGTGTCATAATATCATCCCAAGAATTGTAATCAAAGTAAGTTTGAGTCTATGTTGATGACTATCATAATATCATCTCAAGAATTGTAATCAAAGTAAGTTTGTGTCTATGTTGATGACTATCATAATATCATCTCAAGAATTGTAATCAAAGTAAGTTTGAGTCTATGTTGATGAGTGTCATAATATCATCTCAAGAATTGTAATCAAAGTAAGTTTGAGTGTATGTTGATGAGTGTCATAATATCATCCCAAGAATTGTAATCAAAGTAAGTTTGAGTCTATGTTGATGACTGTCATAATATCATCTCAAGAACTGTAATCAAAGTAAGTTTGAGTCTATGTTGATGACTGTCATAATATCATCCCAAGAATTGTAATCAAAGTAAGTTTGAGTCTATGTTGATGACTGTCATAATATCATCCCAAGAATTGTAATCAAAGTAAGTTTGAGTCTATGTTGATGACTGTCATAATATCATCTCAAGAACTGTAATCAAAGTAAGTTTGAGTCTATGTTGATGACTGTCATAATATCATCTCAAGAATTGTAATCACAGTAAGTTTGAGTCTATGTTGATGACTATCATAATATCATCTCAAGAATTGTAATCAAAGTAAGTTTGTGTCTATGTTGATGACTATCATAATATCATCTCAAGAATTGTAATAAATGTAAGTTTGAGTCTATGTTGATAACTGTCATAATATCTTCTCAAGAACTGTAATCAAAGTAAGTTTGTGTCTATGTTGATGACTATCATAATATCATCTCAAGAACTGTAATCAAAGTAAGTTAGAGTCTATGTTGATGACTGTCATAATATCTTCTCAAGAATTGTAATCAAAGTAAGTTTGAGTCTATGTTGATGACTGTCATAATATCATCTCAAGAACTGTAATCAAAGTAAGTTTGAGTCTATGTTGATGACTGTCATAATATCATCTCAAGAACAGTAATCAAAGTAAGTTTGAGTCTATGTTGATGACTTTCATAATATCATCTCAAGAACTGTAATCAAAGTAAGTTTGAGTCTATGTTGATGACTGTCATAATATCATCTCAAGAACTGTAATCAAAGTAAGTTTGTGTCTATGTTGATGACTATCATAATATCATCTCAAGAATTGTAATCAAAGTAAGTTTGAGTCTATGTTGATGAGTGTCATAATATCATCTCAAGAATTGTAATCAAAGTAAGTTTGAGTGTATGTTGATGAGTGTCATAATATCATCCCAAGAATTGTAATCAAAGTAAGTTTGAGTCTATGTTGATGACTGTCATAATATCATCTCAAGAACTGTAATCAAAGTAAGTTTGAGTCTATGTTGATGACTTTCATAATATCATCTCAAGAACTGTAATCAAAGTAAGTTTGAGTCTATGTTGATGAGTGTCATAATATCATCCCAAGAATTGTAACCAAAGTAAGTTTGAGTCTATGTTGATGACTGTCATAATATCATCTCAAGAACTGTAATCAAAGTAAGTTTGAGTCTATGTTGATGACTTTCATAATATCATCTCAAGAACTGTAATCAAAGTAAGTTTGAGTCAATGTTGATGACTGTCATAATATCATCTCAAGAACTGTAATCAAAGTAAGTTTGAGTCTATGTTGATGAGTGTCATAATATCATCTCAAGAACTGTAATCAAAGTAAGTTTGTGTCTATGTTGATGACTATCATAATATCATCTCAAGAATTGTAATCAAAGTAAGTTTGAGTCTATGTTGATGAGTGTCATAATATCATCTCAAGAATTGTAATCAAAGTAAGTTTGAGTCTATGTTGATGAGTGTCATAATATCATCCCAAGAATTGTAATCAAAGTAAGTTTGAGTCTATGTTGATGACTATCATAATATCATCTCAAGAACTGTAATCAAAGTAAGTTTGAGTCTATGTTGATGACTGTCATAATATCATCCCAAGAATTGTAATCAAAGTAAGTTTGTGTCTATGTTGATGACTATCATAATATCATCTCAAGAATTGTAATCAAAGTAAGTTTGAGTCTATGTTGATGAGTGTCATAATATCATCTCAAGAATTGTAATCAAAGTAAGTTTGAGTCTATGTTGATGACTGTCATAATATCATCTCAAGAACTGTAATCAAAGTAAGTTTGAGTCTATGTTGATGAGTGTCATAATATCATCTCAAGAATTGTAATCAAAGTAAGTTTGAGTCTATGTTGATGACTATCATAATATCATCTCAAGAATTGTAATCAAAGTAAGTTTGTGTCTATGTTGATGACTATCATAATATCATCTCAAGAATTGTAATCAAAGTAAGTTTGAGTCTATGTTGATAACTGTCATAATATCTTCTCAAGAACTGTAATCAAAGTAAGTTTGTGTCTATGTTGATGACTATCATAATATCATCTCAAGAACTGTAATCAAAGTAAGTTAGAGTCTATGTTGATGACTGTCATAATATCTTCTCAAGAATTGTAATCAAAGTAAGTTTGTGTCTATGTTGATGACTGTCATAATATCATCCCAAGAATTGTAATCAAAGTAAGTTTGAGTCTATGTTGATGACTGTCATAATATCATCTCAAGAACTGTAATCAAAGTAAGTTTGAGTCTATGTTGATGACTTTCATAATATCATCTCAAGAACTGTAATCAAAGTAAGTTTGAGTCTATGTTGATGACTGTCATAATATCATCTCAAGAACTGTAATCAAAGTAAGTTTGTGTCTATGTTGATGACTATCATAATATCATCTCAAGAATCGTAATCAAAGTAAGTTTGAGTCTATGTTGATGAGTGTCATAATATCATCTCAAGAATTGTAATCAAAGTAAGTTTGAGTCTATGTTGATGACTTTCATAATATCATCTCAAGAACTGTAATCAAAGTAAGTTTGAGTCTATGTTGATGACTGTCATAATATCATCTCAAGAACTGTAATCAAAGTAAGTTTGAGTCTATGTTGATGACTGTCATAATATCATCTCAAGAACTGTAATCAAAGTAAGTTTGAGTCTATGTTGATGACTTTCATAATATCATCTCAAGAACTGTAATCAAAGTAAGTTTGAGTCTATGTTGATGAGTGTCATAATATCATCTCAAGAACTGTAATCAAAGTAAGTTTGTGTCTATGTTGATGACTATCATAATATCATCTCAAGAATTGTAATCAAAGTAAGTTTGAGTCTATGTTGATAACTGTCATAATATCTTCTCAAGAACTGTAATCAAAGTAAGTTTGAGTCTATGTTGATGAGTGTCATAATATCTTCTCCAGAATTGTAATGAAAGTAAGTTTGAGTCTATGTTGATGACTATCATAATATCATCCCAAGAATTGTAATCAAAGTAAGTTTGAGTCTATTTTGATGACTATCATAATATCATCCCAAGAATTGTAATCAAAGTAATTTGAGTCTATGTTGATGACTGTCATAATATCATCTCAAGAACTGTAATCAAAGTAAGTTTGAGTCTATGTTGATGAGTGTCATAATATCATCTCAAGAACTGTAATCAAAGTAAGTTTGAGTCTATGTTGATGACTGTCATAATATCATCTCAAGAACTGTAATCAAAGTAAGTTTGAGTCTATGTTGATGAGTGTCATAATATCATCTCAAGAACTGTAATCAAAGTAAGTTTGTGTCTATGTTGATGACTATCATAATATCATCTCAAGAATTGTAATCAAAGTAAGTTTGAGTCTATGTTGATGAGTGTCATAATATCATCTCAAGAACTGTAATCAAAGTAAGTTTGAGTCTATGTTGATGAGTGTCATAATATCATCCCAAGAATTGTAATCAAAGTAAGTTTGAGTCTATGTTGATGACTATCATAATATCATCTCAAGAACTGTAATCAAAGTAAGTTTGAGTCTATGTTGATGACTATCATAATATCATCCCAAGAATTGTAATCAAAGTAAGTTTGAGTCTATGTTGATGACTGTCATAACATCATCCCAAGAATTGTAATCAAAGTAAGTTTGAGTCTATGTTGATGACTGTCATAATATCATCTCAAGAACTGTAATCAAAGTAAGTTTGAGTCTATGTTGATGACTATCATAATATAATCCCAAGAATTGTAATCAAAGTAAGTTTGAGTCTATGTTGATGACTATCATAATATCATCCCAAGAATTGTAATCAAAGTAAGTTTGAGTCTATGTTGATGACTGTCATAATATCATCTCAAGAATTGTAATCAAAGTAAGTTAGAGTCTATGTTGATGAGTGTCATAATATCATCTCAAGAACTGTAATCAAAGTAAGTTTGTGTCTATGTTGATGAGTGTCATAATATCATCTCAAGAACTGTAATCAAAGTAAGTTTGTGTCTATGTTGATGAGTGTCATAATATCTTCTCAAGAACTGTAATCAAAGTAAGTTTGTGTCTATGTTGATGAGTGTCATAATATCATCCCAAGAATTGTAATCAAAGTAAGTTTGTGTCTATGTTGATGAGTGTCATAATATCATCTCAAGAACTGTAATCAAAGTAAGTTTGTGTCTATGTTGATGAGTGTCATAATATCTTCTCAAGAACTGTAATCAAAGTAAGTTTGTGTCTATGTTGATGACTATCATAATATCATCCCAAGAATTGTAATCAAAGTAAGTTTGTGTCTATGTTGATGACTATCATAATATCATCTCAAGAATTGTAATCAAAGTAAGTTTGTGTCTATGTTGATGAGTGTCATAATATCATCCCAAGAATTGTAATCAAAATAAGTTTGTGTCTATGTTGATGAGTGTCATAATATCATCTCAAGAACTGTAATCAAAGTAAGTTTGTGTCTATGTTGATGACTATCATAATATCATCTCAAGAACTGTAATAAAACAAAACATACCATCAAAATCTGCATTTCCCACACCAACGATGATGATTGACATAGGCAAGATGGAAGCCTGAATTAAAAATACATCCACAGTGTTAGTCAACTAGATATAATCAACAAATAGACGCTGCTATTCGTCGCCTTTAATTTATTTAAAGAAAGAAAAATCGAAAGAAAGCTGCCTTTGTTTGTATCCTTCAATGGGATGAGATGTTATATTGGATGATTCTACTGGGACGGGCAGTTGAGCAATTATAAATTTTAATTGTTTGCAGTGATACTGAGGCCTTCGACAAACCATAACTATAAGAACAATCAATGCTGTCATAAATTAATGTACCTATAGATGGGATCATATCTTTTTACCTACATTTAAGTCTGGCTACAGATGCTGTGAACGGGAGCTGTGTTAGCTCAGTGGTTAGTGAACTGGACTACAAAGGACAAGGGGTAGGGTTCGATACCAACTGACGGCTTCTGGGTTCACCCAGCCTTAATTGGGTACCAGATTTTTCTGTGAAAGTAAAGCGGCACAGGCGTAATACCGACCACATTACCCCAAAAATCATGTGCCGAAGGTCTGTAAAATTTATGGTCACTAACACCATATTCCCTATATGCCACATGGCGTGACGGGGGTACTTTACTTTCTTTACAGATGCTGTGAGATCTTTATTTTCTAAGTTGTCAGAGTTTTTTCACATTCTTCTTCTTTATGTTCACCAAATGACTAAAGAAATAGTTATACCTCTTCATTATCTGTCCTTAAAAGGATTTACATGAACATATAAGCGTTGTATTGCCCAAAGCATCCATCTTCAGCATAGCGTTTTTGAGTACCAGGTTCCCTTCCCTCTTGATCTCTACTCACTTGGCCAAACTAGACTAGTTAGTCTGCTACTAGGAGAACTGCAAAGAGGTGGAGTAGAGTCTGGATAGTTCTTGTTCACTGATCCTGGTGCAAGCCATCAGCTATGAGTCGCTGACAGCTTTCAGCTCTTTCCACATTAAAACATGGCTACATAATTGGTCAGATCTGTAGAACTGTGGTTCCAATGCTGTTACCATATCATTTCTAGCTAGCACTGCTGTCAAAATGCTGTAATAATATAACTTTCATTTAAAACTGCTGTCTCAGTGTTGTTAACATTTTTTGTGTTAGCTTTGTTGCATAAATACTCACAAACTTTTTTATTTAGTACAACATTTTTTTTAATCTATCAAAATTGTATTTCAAATTGTCATCTCACTGTCATTATGACACTTTAATACAAGACTGCGATAGAGCTTAAACTAAACCATTTAGGTTTCAGCTTAACCCTAGATTATGATCATCATCATCATCAAGTACCGGGCCTACTGGCGTAAGTGATCATGTCTCTTCACAACTTTCGATCTCTGCAGCTATTTATCATCTCTGTTGTTGACCTTCTGCCAAGCCATTCTCTTAAGCTGTCTGGTATTTTTTCTCTTTGCTTCCCTCTATCTCTTCATCCCTCAATTTTTCCAGTTGTTACAATATATTTCAGTTGTTCTCTTCTCATTACATGGCCAAAAAATGATGATTGTTTCTTCCTAATATTGGAAATTAGCTCTCTTTTTGCTTTGACCTCTCTCAGAACATCTTCATCACTCTTCTTAGCTGTCCATGGTACTCTCAACATTCTTTTGTAAAACCACATTTCTACAGACTCCAGTGATTTTCTTGTCTGTTGTCCTATTGTCCATGATTTGCATCCATATATATACAAGATTATGGTGCCATTGTAAAAATTACAACATCAAAACACACAATTTTCCAAAGTTCACAGTTTGCCATGGTCAAACATGCCCCCCCACCCCTCCTTTCCGTGAGCCTATTACCACTTCCGGTGAGTCCTGAGTGTTGGATTTGTTTCTATTGATAGGATCCCCCCCTCCCCCATTTTGAAAAAAAAAAAATTTGTGATATACTATCTCATATAATGCAGAAAACAATATTTAAATCTTCAAGAAATTTGTAGTCCTCCTCCCCCCCTTTTTTTTTGCTATGACCAGGGAAATTTTCGCGGTCATCAGCTGACATCAGACAACCCTTTCCAACTTGGAAAAAGCAGTGAATAATGCTATGAGGTAGCCGAACATACTGATGGATTTACATGACCGTACTGATAGACAATGTAACATGTCCGGTCCATGCAGTGAAACACAGGTCATAAATCAACCTGGACCAGGAAATCCAAGTCCCCATGTCTCGCCTAATGTAAACACACAGCTGTGTGTCAAACGTTCAGAGAAAATAC
This sequence comes from Megaustenia siamemsis, assembly GCA_032433765.1. Taxonomy (NCBI): domain Eukaryota; kingdom Metazoa; phylum Mollusca; class Gastropoda; order Stylommatophora; family Ariophantidae; genus Megaustenia; species Megaustenia siamemsis. The sequence goes on along the minus strand of JAVIAB010000091.1, from coordinate 3,552,871 downwards.
TATTTTTAGAGCACCTAATGTTACATTTAAGTGGTAGTAATATTTACTATGGTATCGTAAACAAGTCAGTCACAGATAGGTATCATAATTAAGGGTTAAGATAGCTACAGTAGCAAACTGTCTCTGAATAAACAATTGCAGGTACATCCTGACAAGAAGTATCATATTGTTGCACTAACATATATTAATAATAATGGTTAGATTTGAAGTGGTAAAACTAAATGGATGTCCACTACAGTCACTTACACTAACTATGGCTGCCTTTGTTTGGGGCATGTCTGTGATGATGCCATCAGTGATAATGAGCAGAACAAAGTACTCAGAGCCATCTCGTACAGCAGACGCAAATCTGAGAAACAAAACAATTGTGTTGTTAAATTATATCATTAGCTTGCTTTATAAATGTTACTTCACACCACAATATACTTTACAGATGCCAGATCACACCAAAAAACTCATTTTACATATACCACACCATATTACATTTAGCAGATGTCAAATCACACCAATAACTCATTTTACAGATATAATCATCTTATTATGTCCCCCCATTGAAAGCTGACTATCATGGATTGCCATTTCACCCTGTCTCCTTGTCTTGATGGTACATACTGCCACAGGCTCTCCTGTCTTGATGGTACATACTGCCACAGGCTCTCCTGTCTTGATGGTACATACTGCCACATGCTCTCCTGCCTTGAAGGTACACACTGCCACAGGCTCTCCTGCCTTGATGGTACATACTGCTACAGGTTCTCCTGCCTTGATGGTACATACTGCTACAGGCTCTCCTGCCTTGATGGTACATACTGCCACAGGCTCTCCTGCCTTGATGGTACATACTGCTACAGGCTCTCCTGCCTTGATGGTACATACTGCCACAGGCTCTCCTGCCTTGATGGTACATACTGCTACAGGTTCTCCTGCCTTGATGATACATACTGCTACAGGTTCTCCTGCCTTGATGGTACATACTGTCACAGGCTCTCCTGCCTTGATGGTACAAACTACCACAGGCTCTCCTGCCTTGATAGTACATACTGCTACAGGCTCTTCTGCCTTGATGGTACATACTGTCACAGGCTCTCCTGCCTTGATGGTACAAACTACCACAGGCTCTCCTGCCTTGATAGTACATACTGCTACAGGTTCTCCAGCCTTGATGGTACATACTGTCACAGGCTCTCCTGCCTTGATGGTACATACTGCTACAGGTTCTTCTGCCTTGATGGTACATACTGCCACAGGCTCTCCTGCCTTGATGGTACATACTGCTACAGGTTCTTCTGCCTTGATGGTACATACTGTTACAGGCTCTCCTGCTTTGATGGTACATACTACCACAGGCTCTCCTGTCTTGATGGTACATACTGCTACAGGTTCTTCTGCCTTGATGGTACATACTATCACAGGAGAGAAAGAAGAGAAACCCGAAATGGGTAAAAATGAAGTAGTAATAGAGGAGAGGAAGAAGAGAGAGGAGAGAACCCGGACGGGTTAAAGAAGAGGTAACTGAGTAATCCGAAATGGACAGTTGACCTAAGAAAATAGTAAGAGGAAGAGAGAATTAAAGAGTATAGTCGGTACGAGAAGAGAAGAACACCCGGACGGGTGGAGGAAGAAAAAGGTAGCTGGAGGTGAATCCGAAATGGATGGGCTACCAGAGACACAAGAAAGAAGAGTAGAAATGGCCAAAATTGTTGTATATAATTAAGGTAAATAGTAGAGGAGAAGAGGCGTCAAAGTGTCTTAGGGAAGAAGACACAGAAATTGTAGAAGCAGGATTATCAATGAAGGAACGCACTACACAGGCATTATTGCAAGTGGCAATAACATAAATTGCGGAATGCAATAGGGGGAAGGAATAGACATTGTGGAAGGCAATGGGAGAAATAAATAAGAGACATTGCTGAGGGCAATGGTAGTAGAAATAGAGGAAGAGATGCCAGGAGTTAAGAGAGGAGAAGGGGAAGTGTAGGGCTAGCGAGCCAGTCCAAGTAGGACAAACTACACGAGAAAAGTATCGCACAAGACGATACAAAAACATTGCGGAATGCAATGTATGTAAACAGAGGGCCATAGTAGGAGGTCAGGCTGAGACAAACGCCCAGTGAGGCATGAAGACGTGTTGTCCCAAGCAATCATGAGCAGCGCATTCCAGCTGAGGTCAATCGAACAGAGAACTGACAGGTGATGGTGAAGGCCGCCAGTAAAGTAAAGTAACGAACGATCGATATATCAACATATATCGCACAAATAATAACAACAAATAAACTTTCCCCGTTACACATACTGCCACAGGTTCTCCTGCCTATCTCTTGATGCTGTCAGTTCACTTTAGTCTTGGTCTGCCTCTAATTTATTTACCTTGTATTTCCCCTCCAAGATGACTTTCAGTAAGTTATTGTGTCCTACAAATTTAATTTCTCTTGTTCAAATTATGCAAAGCTTTCTTCATTTTCAGCTCTTTCAAAACTTTGTCATTTGTTTTCTTACCTGTTTCCCCAATTTGTTCTATTCTTCTATAAATACACATTTCATGCCAGTAAGTATTTTTAAAATCCTGGCTATATGATTAAAACAAACCTGCTTACATGGCTTATTACATATTATTGATTTATATTAACTGATTATATATTTTATACAGAAGTTTCAAACTGGGAAAAAAAACTCACATGGATACACTGTCTAGATCATGCAGGGGTTCATGGCAATGAAAGGACACATGTATTGGGGATGATAGATAAGCACATGTCAGTATGGCTAGTAGGGCCTTGGCCCCAGTGAGAGGAGAAAAGAATTGAACCCCTGTCAACTGCCACATATAACTTAAGAGGTGACTAAGGAGGTTGGGGAGAAGGTCTTTGCCAGTGCTACAGAGTTTATGCATCTGAGCTGAAGCCATCTTCAGTGCTTTCACTATACTGAGGAACATGCTCAGGAGAGGACCTGAGCACTATGAAGTTGTCCGTAGAGCAATGAGGATGATCTGTTGACTAAAATAAACAAATAATAAGGATAATGAAGAAATCAACAACTGTATGTTAGGCATTCACAAAGATACCAGCAAGGATGCAAGTTTGAGACTTAACAATTTGGAAATAAATAGAAAATCAAACTGTAAAGGATGTGAGCAAAACCAGTGAGCTGCAGGAACCACTAATATGCATACAATTCACTATCTGTTGAAGGCAACACCAATGGGTTTGTCTGGAGTGCTGAGATGCTAACACTGATAGCAATGAATAATGACTTGACTACATTGGTTGACTACAAACCTAGCTACATGGTTGATCACAGGTGCAAAGTTGGTTGGCCCGTACAGCTGGACATTGTTAAGTGCATGATAGTAAGCTGCCAGTATGCCATCCACGCCCGCACAGAATGGATTATTTGGCTGAAAGTTCTAAAAATAAAACACAATCATGAGTAAAAGTAAAGGTAAAGTATGGGACTTGAATCGGCGTCTTAGCATGCGAGTTTCTACCCATATGTGCTCAGCACTTAAACTTGCTGGAGCAGACTGTGGTCTTCGCTTCAAGCATCAAAACTCACAATGCAAGTTGGCATTCCTCACCTTCCCAGAGTACTACCCTAGTACCCATTTCTGCCAGCAGCTGGGTCAACCGCGGAGGTATTTTTTTCCAACAACGAGTATAATTTACAAACTGCTTCCAGTGGGAATCGAACACGGGTTGTCTGGGTGGTTTTCCCAACTGGGCTACCAAGGCCCCCATAGGTTTAACAAGTGTATAAATTGATATCTTGTAAACATGAACTGAAAATAAAACCATGGGTCTTAAAGTAAAAATCTCTGACATCATGTACACATGGACTGAACATAAAACACAGTCATGGGTTTAAAAAAATAAATAAACTTCGATATCCTGTAAACATGAGTTGAAAATAAAACAGAATGGAAGACCATCAAAAGTAAACACATTTCGCTACTTATGCCAGCAGGCATGGCACTTAATGATGATTATCTTCTTCTTGTTCCTTTCAGCTCCCTATGGAGCGTAGGTCTTCAACAAACACTTTCCAAGCCGTTCTGTTTCTTGCCATTTTTTTAAGATCATCAAAACAGTTAACAGATAACTAGCTAATCAAGCAACTAACAAACTACTATAGAGCCATTTAACTAATTACATGGTTGGCTAACAAACTAATTGTGAAAATAGACATAAAAACCATGTTTGGCTGCTGCAAAGCTGGTGTAGATGCAATAAACTTGATGCATTTGAAAACAAATGCCTCAAGAAAAATACTTTGCATACCATGGATGAATTTAAGACTGTGCAGAAATAAGAGAAATGACAAAGCATCCAACAATTTCATCTATAATCAAGTGAAGAGGGTGGTCATATGTTTGGTCATATGATGAGAAGAGACAACAAGAGAATCTCAAAGCAAGCCCTCACATGTGAACCACATGATAAAAGAAATAGAGGTCAACCTAGAGAAACACTAAAACGAACACAGAGGCAAAAAGCAACATCAGCAGGCATCTGCTCTGTCGCTGAGACTGAGCGACTTGCCCAGAACAAAGGCACATGAGATACAATGCGGGTCCTGTGCAAGGTCCGACACTCGATAATAAAGCTTGTTCGACACAAGAGTCTAGAATCTTTGCCTTATGTGCCATCTTCGGCTCGAAAGGACATTATATAGATGGATGGATGGATAGATAGAAAGATGGGCAGGTGGTGTGTGGGTGGGAATGTAGGTCGGTAAGTGTAATAAAATTAGTTAAAATAGGATATTTCAGTTTTGCGGAGGAGACAAGACTAAATGAACAATAATAGTGGCCAATTTCAGACTTTTTAGAGTGGAAACATTGGGTTTTTAACTTGTCTCACTCACAAAGCTCAAACATCCTGCTCACCAAATTTTATTGTAACAAATTAATAACTGAACAGGGAGCTGGGTGGTCCAGATTACAGCTGGTGGGAATTTTTCTCTTTAACCTGTGGTTTCTTTGTGGCCTTACCCTCCACAGTGTCTGGGTAGTGACTCTAGCCTTCTATGACAACAGGAAAGGAACTGGAAGCCCAGTAGTGTAAATTCTTTGCACATTAAAGAACTCTTGGCAGTTGGAAATGAAAAAGAGTACACCAAAAATGGCTACTACCCCAGCAAAATTGACAGGAAAAAATGTACCCAAAATATCAAAACTTTTGACAATAAAAATGTGAGAGTAACTCTAGAAAAAAAAAATCTCCATCAAGGCCAGCTCCTTGTGAGAATGGGGCTTAACAGTCACCAGGGACTGAAAACCAAGACTGGTCAGGCCTTCCTACACCCGAGCAAGACCACAGTCTGCTCTAGCAAGTTTAAGTGCTGAAGACGGAGGCAACCAGCCAAAAGGCACACCTCAGCAATCAAGATGCCACGCACTCATGCCAATGGGAAGTATGGGCTAACAAAAGATAGACAGATAGTAAAAAAATTATATTCACGCAAAGTTCAGTCCCTTGGGACTTCACTAGAGATATAAAGCTGGTGTATGCAAATAAAGAAGAAACAATAAATGAACTACATGAAGATGTAGACATAATTTATGACTTACCAGGGCAAACTCATGGGACACAGACCCATCAGGTAGTCTAGCACCAAATCCCAGCGCTGGATACATTTTATCACTGCAGAGAATATGTCAAGCAATGATTTTTATAAATATTTTTTTTTAAATGACCCCCAAAAGATACTGAACATAAACAAGCAATTTAAATGTTAATGATACACAAGAACAGCATAGCAGAGCTTATTAACCATTGTCCTGGTTAAGAGTTTATTAACCATTGTCCTGGTTAAGAGTTTATTAATCATTGTCCTGTTTAAGAGTTTATTAACCACTGTCCTGTTTAAAAGCTTATTTACTGTTGTCCTGTCTAAGAGATTATTAACCATTGTCCTGTTTAAGAGTTTATAAACCATTGTCCTGTTTAAAAGCTTATTTACTGTTGTCCTGTCTAAGAGCTTATTAACCATTGTCCTGTTTAAGAGTTTATTAACCATTGTCCTGTTTAAAAGCTTATTTACTGTTGTCCTGTTTAAGAGTTTATTAACCATTGTCCTGTCTAAGAGCTTATTAACCATTGTCCTGTTTAAGAGTTTATTAACCACTGTCCTGTTTAAAAGCTTATTTACTGTTGTCCTGTCTAAGAGCTTATTAACCATTGTCCTGTTTAAGAGTTTATTAACCATTGTCCTGTTTAAGAGTTTATTAACCATTGTCCTGTTTAAAAGCTTATTTACTGTTGTCCTGTCTAAGAGCTTATTAACCATTGTCCTGTTTAAGAGTTTATTAACCATTGTCCTGTTTAAGAGTTTATTAACCATTGCCCTGTCTAAGAGTTTATTAACCATTGTCCTGTTTAAGAGTTTATTAACCATTGTCCTGTTTAAGAGTTTATTAACCATTGTCCTGTTTAAGAGTTTATTAACCATTGTCCTGTTTAAAAGCTTATTTACTGTTGTCCTGTTTAAGGGCTAATTAACCATTGTCCTGTTTAAAAGCTTATTAACCATTGTCCTGTTTAAGAGCACATTAACCATTGTTCCGTGACATATAATGTTGTCTGTATGGATACCAGAGATCTTTCTGGGAAGTAAAGGTGGCCTGGCATGATACTGACCACATCATCCAACAATGTGCTGTGGTCATGGAAAAAATATGGCCACTAACACCACATTGCCCATATGTCTAACAAGGCAGGGTAGGGGACCTTTACTTACTTTACATTACTTACAACACATTTCAATTGTTCCCTTCTCATAACATGGCCAAAAATATGAATTTCCTCCTAATATTCAGTCTATGGACTTTATCTAACAGTCAATGTCTCTCTCATCCTCCAGTCTACAACAGTAAAAAAAAACACTACCTGTCATAATCTTGAAGGACTGCCCCAATGGAAGAAATGGCAGCTGCATACTGGTTCAGCTGATAAGGGTTGTAGTAGTGCAGGGAGGTAGGAGCTTGAGGATTGCCATTGGATGCTGTGAAGTCAACAGCTACTGTAAAGTTCATCTGCATTCTGTCAATGAAACAGGTATCATAAGACCATTTAAAATGCATAAAATATTTTTAAAAACCCATAAAATATGTAAAATAAAACAATCTATTACAGCATCATCTTATATAAGGGGCCAGCAGGGGGCTTAATAGAGGGTCTCAGGGTAGAGGATGTAGTGTGCAGGTTAGGGTTCTTGTTTCACATTACTGTCACACACACATACAAACATGTGGCAAGGATTACTGTCACACATACAAACATGTGACAAGGATTATTGCCACACACAAACATGTAAAAAGGATTACTGTCACACATACAAACATGTGAAAAAGATTACTGTCACATGTACAAACATATGACAATAATTACTGTCTAATACACAAACATGTGACAATGATTACTGTCACAAACACACAAATAAGTGACAAGATTTATTGACACACATACAAACTTATGACAAGGATTCTCTTCTTCTACCTGTCAGCTCCCTGTGGAGCATAGGTCTTCAACAAACACTTTCCAAGTTGTTCTGTTTCGTGCCATTCTTTTAAGATCATTCCTTGTCTTCCCCATCATCTTCATCTCTGCTTCTGTCTGTCTTCTCAAAGAATTTCTATGACAAGGATTACTGTCATACATATACATATGTGTATACAACAGCAGGTAATCCCTTGCTGAGACTGAGCAGCTTGCACAGAGCAGAGACGTATGACAAGATACAATAATAATTCTGGGTTCAGTCTGACACTTGATAAAAAAAGATTGCTGGACAGGAAGAGTCTATAGAATTTCTGCCCTATGTGCTGAATTCAGCTCAAAAAGACAACAGACAAATCAACATATGATATGGAATATCACCACATATAAAAAAGAAAAATGATATGCACTTCAACAAGTTATTGTTATTGTTATTGGTTATGGAAGGCCTCGGTATCACAGCAAACGAATTAAAATCCATAATTGCTCAACCGCCCGTGCCAGTGGAATCATCCGAATTACCAACTCATCTCCCAAACAAAGAAAGGTAACTGTAGTCCCCATCGTAGCAGTCTCAGCACACGCCAAAAGACATAAGGCGAAACCACGCAGAAAGTGAACACAGCCAACTGTTCCCTGTCATACGATATCATCATTCATCGTAAACAAGCGGGATATCGAAGCAGGATCAAAACGGATGAGACACACAGCTCACGGTGTGCACAGAGCACTTAACTCAGTAGCTCCTGCAACAAGCCGGACTTGGAATATGAGGAAACTGCAAGAAGGAACACTTTTCAGACATAGCCTTCAATGGCTCCTGCCGCCTATCCACCATATACCATGGGAGTTCACGTCCTCCTGAAAATGATGATCGTCATAGCACTTGATGATGTTAAGCCGTCATTGATGAATCCAATTCCAAACATATAGACACACAGTGGTGGTAAGTTATCATTTCCAATCGAACAGAAGCTACATGACCTGTAGTCAGTAAAACCACAGAAGAATATGATTTTGTGACCTTCACTGATTCACTCTTAGATGTGAATGTGTAGTTTACACAAGTGGAGAAGTTTTCAACTACAGTGATCCCATTTAAGGCAATTCTGGGATAGCAAGGCAAGTCTCCTTTATAGCAGCAGAACTTGATGTTCTCTGCTCCCTTCTTGTACCTGCTGCCACACGATTCTGATGTCTCATTAACTTGGACATCATTCAAGAACAATGTCAGATTAACATTCCATAGATCTGGCTCTGCTGATGAAGTGCTTGGTGCAACAGTTGTATCAATTATACAGGAGGCTCCTGGTCTGTGGTCATTAATATCACAGACGGCACATGATGTTGTTATATTCAGTATTTCTTTCTGGGGTGTAAATATGTGGCACACACATGGAGAGTGGTTTGTGGTCACAGTAATCCCATTAAAGGCAATTCTAGGGTAGCATGGCATAGCTGTTTCAGAACAGCACAATCCTATGATGTTTTCTGTGTTCGCTATAAAGCTGCTGCTGCTACACAATCCTGACCAATTATAGGTGTGGACATTATTCACTTGCAATGACAAACTGCTTTGTTTACATCATAAACCTCTGGAAGCGAATCATTTATGGGACTAATAGTACAATTTATTCTTCCATCGGGGATATCTTCATTGAGTCCCCAAAAAAGGTCTTTGGTTAAAAAGCACATATGCTTTTGAGTTAAACACACAATGAGCCCACGTCATAGATTCAAAATGATCCTTGCCAATGCTATCCGTTTGCACAAGTTATGTCCTTAGCTACCAACGTCAAAAATGTCTGAAACGAAGCCATCGAATTAACGACTTTATCTACGGCGAATGTTAACGAACTGTGAACAAACATTTATGTTCAAACCCTTGAAAACATTTTCAAAAATCTGCCAACTCGCAGCAAAAAGATATATCGTGTTGTTCAATGTAAACATTGCTTAGTCCATAGCTCGAATATAAATAAGCTGCCATTTTGGTGCGTCCCATGACGTCATCCACTTCAACAAGATTAAACAGAACCTGCCATTGTGGATGCTAAAGTCTCATATTTTCAAAAGCCAAACCTGTACACCAGACCAAGAAAGTCTGACAAATGGAAAAAAACCTGGCATGCCCATTATTTCTCCTCCAGATCCCAGTAGCTTGTCTGGTTGATCTTGAGGCTTTTTTGGCCATTTTTCTGGGCAAGGCACAATTAGTACACCCTCTGTCAACATACTCTAGGTTATACTAGATCAAAGTTGCCATGAACAAATTTTACTTAAAACTACATTTGTATTGGTTTTGTGTATCCATGTAGCCTGGTTTGTTGGCCTTGACATTTATAGTCTATTTCAAATGTAGGTTGGTTATGATTTGATTGGTTAGCATGTGTATAAGCAGAGCTATTTTTACACTTCTGCTGACATATTTTAAATAAGAAAAAGATCCAGAAAGTGAGGCAAATGGTCTGTTTTACAAATTACCCTGTAATACTTACAAGTACAATTTTTATTTTAAAATTCTTACAAATTAAAGGAAACCCTTACAACATGGAAGGTACATGTCCCTTCCCCATCAAAACATGTTGTACATGTCCCTTCAAATCCTACAACACTTTTTCTAAAGTGGCATTGGTAATGGCTTCAATTTCTTGATGTATAGCTTTTTCAAGGCTTCAATTGTTTGGGGTTTATTTCTGCAAACTTTTCTTTTCAATAACTTTCAGAGAAAGAAGTTGGCTTGGGGTTTATTTCTGCAAACTTTTCCTTTCAGTAAATTTCAGGGATTGAAGCTGGCTTGGGGTTTATTTCTGCAAACTTTTCCGTTCAGTAAATTTCAGGGATTGAAGCTGGCTTGGGGTTTATTTCTGCAAACTTTTCCTTTCAGTAACTTTCAGAGAAAGAAGCTGGCTTGGGGTTTATTTCTGCAAACTTTTCCTTTCAGTAACTTTCAGGGAAAGAAGCTGGTTTGGGGGTTAGCAAAATTTTGTTGGTGGCACCAGTAAATGCTCATTTACATCCAGTAGTGTCTCTTGAGATAGTTTTCAGTCTCCTGAAGGCTGTGACCCTAAACTTCCTACTACCTTTAATTCTTACCAAATTCTAGATACAACACTTTGAAGGTATAAATCTTACACCAATTCATTATGATATGAAATGTCCTTTGTCATACTTTAAAATCTTCCACTTACCAGTATTTCTGAATGAGGAACATGTGTTCTTTGATTGTGTACACTGTAATCACTAGATATTTGAGCTAACACTGCTCAGAATGCAGAATAAAGAAATAAAAAAAAAGTAAAGTACCCCCATCACCCCAAGTGGCGTATAGGGAATATGGTGTTAGTGACCATAAATTTTACAGACCTTCAGCACATGATTTTTGGGGTAATGTGGTCGGTATTACGCCCGTGCCGCTTTACTTTCCCAGAAAAAAATCCGGTACCTGTTAAAGGCTGGGTGAACCCGGAAGCTGTTGGTTGGGATCGAACCCTACCTCTTGTCCTTTGTAGTCCAGTTCACTAACTACTGAGCTATCGCGGCACCAGAAAGCAGAATTGCTAAATAAAAATGAATAAGAGTCAATGGAGTGAAAACCCACAACAAGATGCTAAATCCTATTTCGCATTGCCTACAATGTGTGTGTGTATACAAAACAAACAGCAGATAAATAGCAATTTTACAAACAGAAGTTTGGAGACCTAGAGCAGGTGAATTACTCGGCGTAACTTTCATTATTGTCACACTTATATAAAAAAAGACATAAAGCCAATAGTGCTAAATTTTTTAAAAAATCAATTGAAAACAAGCCAAAAGAGAAACCGAGAGAAATATTGGCAAAAGGATCAACAGAGCCAGAATAGTATTTCTATCTATTGACCTTTCGAGCCGTAACCGGCCCATAGGGCGTAGACCAAGATACACCTTCTCCTATATGAATTTTTTTTTTGTTCTAGCAGTTTTCTTTTAAAGATATTTTATCAAATCTTGCCATCTGTCTCTGTTCTGTGCAAGCAGTTCTATCTCATTGAGGGAGCCGATTCCTGCTGCTCTTGCCTCTCTCATCAATGTTCTTCTCAGTGTCTCCCTGGGTCTTCCTCTTTTTCTTTTACCTGTTGTTTCCCATATGAGGGCTTGCTTTGCTATTCGGTTATTATCTCTTCTCATCACATGTCCAACGTATGACCATCGTCTTTTCTTTATCACTGAAGATATTAGTGGTTGATTGGCGATTTCTCTAATTTCCTCGTTTGTAGAATAGTATTTGCCTACACAAAAACAAAACTAAGGATATATGAAAGTTGCATATTTCAGCACTTTCATGGACCTAGAAGATGGAGTAAACAGATAAAAAAATGCTGAGATTGTCATCAATGTACACACACAAAAATAATAAGGGATTACTGTCATATTCATATAGCAGCTAAACATCACGTTTGTGAGCTCTAAGGTGACTGCTGCTATTAGAGAGCTAAGCTTTCAAGCAGCTGCTGCTACAATTAGTGCGAAAAATTTTAAAGTGGGAGAATAAAGCAGAAATATGTCTATTACTATAAGTGAGCTCAATTTTAAAGTGGTTTACATTAAAGCCAGTGAGATTAAACATACCCGCCCCTGATGTAGTCTATGAAGCTGTTCTGCATTTCTATGTGGAAGTTCAAAATGTGGATCTGTATGGAAATACGAGACAGGTTAAAATAGATAGTTAAAATAAATAGGTAGTTTCAAGATATTAGATTTGCAAAGCAGAACCACAACTGAATGCAGAAGGTGTGCTTTTTTCAATATTTTTAAAATAATTAATTTAATCACGTTAAATATAACAGAATAAATATAACATGGACGAGTAACATCAAAAGATGGACAAACCAGCCTATGACAACCTGCACCATCAATGCAAGAGACAGAGCAGAATGGCGCTCCATGGTAGCCAACCTTCATTGCGGAGATGGCACTCGATGATGATGAAATATAACTGCCCAAAACAATTTTATGTTTATTTTCACAAAATTTGAGTGACCAACTTGTCTCTGCTTATTAATTTGGGTCCAAATAATAATAATTTTTAAGGGGGAGGAACAGCTCAATATCTGCTAAGAAAGCAAGGCACCAGCCACATGATCATATCATATTCATTGTTAATCAAATCGCTCGCCTCTGTCAATAGCTTTGCATTTTTAAATGTTTAATAATTAATTTACTGGATAATATTGATTTTTAAAAAATGGTTTTTGAATTTAGCGCTAATTTAAAGTTAAACATAATAAATGCCAAATCTTGAAAGAAATCTGATGACAATGATCATGATGTAATGGTGGCGATGATGTCATGCCAATTCAAAACCTCTTGCAGAAAATTGTATTATTATTAATATTTGAGAAAGAGAGTTCATCGGTGCTATATAGAACCAATTCTGACCTATGGAAGCGAACCATGGACAGTAGACAAACAAATGAAAAGACGATTAGAGGCCACAGAGATGGGATTTCTCAGAAGAATGTTGAAAGTTCCCTGGACAGCTAAAAAGACCAATGAGGAAGTTCTCAAAGAGGCCAACACAAAAAGGGAGCTCTTAAAAAACATCAGAAAGAAGCAATCAACATTTTTTTGGGCACATCATGAGAAGAGGAAAGTTGGAATACTTGGTTACAACTGGCAAAATAAAAGGAAAGAGAGATCGCGGACGACAAAGAGAGAAAATACTGGATAGCTTGGTGTCATGGCATGGAAAACAGTCAACAACAGAACTGATACGATGCACTGTAGATAGAAGAATGTGGAGGGACATGATCACCTACGCCAACTGGTATGGCACATGATTAATATTTATTATTATAAATTAACACTTAAAATGACATGTACAAGTTTTTTTGGTCTGGTGTACAGGTTCACCTAAAAAATATATGAAAGGTATGCAAACTGGTTTAGCAGGTATATAAGTTTAAAGAACCAAACTGTTTTAGCAGGTATATAAGTTTAAAGAACCAAACTGGTTTAGCAGGTATATAAGTTTAAAGAACCAAACTGGTTTAGCAGGTATATAAGTTTAAAGAATCAAACTGGTTTAGCAGGTATATAAGTTTAAAGAACCAAACTGGTTTAGCAGGTGTAAAGAACCAAACTGGTTTAGCAGGTATATAAGTTTAAAGAACCAAACTGGTTCAGCAGGTATATAAGTTTAAAGAACCAAACTGGTTCAGCAGGTATATAAGTTTAAAGAACCAAACTGGTTCAGCAGGTATATAAGTTTAAAGAATCAAACTGGTTCAGCAGGTATATAAGTTTAAAGAACCAAACTGGTTCAGCAGGTATATAAGCTTAAAGAACCAAACTGTTTTAGCAGGTATATAAGTTTAAAGAACCAAACTGGTTCAGCAGGTATATAAGTTTAAAGAATCAAACTGGTTCAGCAGGTATATAAGTTTAAAGAATCAAACTGGTTTAGCAGGTATATAAGTTTAAAGAACAAAACTGGTTCAGCAGGTATAAAGGTAAAGGTAAAGTACGAGACTTGAACCGGCGTCTTAGCACGCGAGTATATACCCATATGTGCTCGGCCGCCTATCCAGAAATGTTCGGATATTTCTGTATAGTGTAGCCTCAAGCATCGAAACTCAGATGCGAAGCGACATTCCTCACCTTCCCAGGATAATATACCCTGGTACCCATTTCTGCCAACGGCTGGGTCGACCGTGGGGGTATTTTTTTTTTTTTTTTTTTTTTTCCAACCACGAGTACAATTCACACTGCTCCCAGCGGGAATCGAACACGGGTTGTCCGAACGTCGGTAATCTAGTCGGGTGGTTTTCCCAACTAGGCTACCGAGGCCCCCAAAGCAGGTATATAAGTTTAAAGAATCAAACTGGTTTAGCAGGTATATAAGTTTAAAGAACCAAACTGGTTTAGCAGGTATATAAGTTTAAAGAACCAAACTGGTTTAGCAAGTATATAAGTTTAAAGAAGCAAACTGGTTTAGCAGGTATATAAGTTTAAAGAATCAAACTGGTTTAGCAGGTATATAAGTTTAAAGAATGAAACTGGTTTAGCAGGTTTATTGAGTTATTTGCGGGTTATCATCATTGCATTCCAAACATGTCCATAGGTGCTCAGATCCCCTCCTCAGCAATTCCCTCAGTGTCCAGCGACTGACGACTCCAGTGCTATGTTGGTTGATAAGTCTTCTTACACGGCCACTAAGTGTCTCATTTCTGGCTGTGCCCAACTTAACTCCCATTTCCATCATCCGAAGAAGTGACGTGGATCTGTGTTTGTCGAAGTCATGTGCTCTCCCCACATCTCGGAGGGCATTGATGATGTCTGCCCGATCCATTGGTTGCCCGTCCTCAACGACAGCGCAGCTAGCCAACCTGTCCGCTCTGTTGTATATGTTTAAAGAATCCAACTGGTTTAGCAGGTCTTCTTCCTTTTTTCTTAATCCTCTGTGCTCTGGTCGGAGCATAGGGCACTCACAAGAGATCTCCAACCAATCCAGTCAGGAGCAAGCATGGACAACTCTCGTCATGACCTGCCAGCCTCTTTCCTTTCATTATGTATGGCTCATCGCCATGTCCCTAATGGTCTGTCTCTTCTTCATTTGCCAGGTGGTGCCCATGTTAATCCTAGGTGCGGATGTCTGGTTCATTTCATTTGTAGAACCTGGCCTAGCCATTTCCAATGTCTTCTTTCATTTCTTGACTGATCTTGCTAATGTCTGATCTTCTGGCGACTTCTTTGTTCGTATTTGTGGAACCCAATGGATTTTTAGAATGTTCATAAGACAGCAACTTTAAAATCCTCTTAGTCGACTTTCTATTTTTTGTTTCTTCTTGTGCATAATTTCATTATTTGTGGACATAAATACATCATGTAAAGTGTATTTTGAAGAACTTTATATTACTTTGTATCAATTTCAAGAAGAATGGTTAGCGGCACATCTATTGATGGGAAAATAAAGGTAAGCGAAATACAATATTTTGAATTGAAAATTATCTGCCTTTGAATATTTAAACTATCTATCTATTGACCTTTCCAGTCATAGCCGGCCCATAGGGCGTAGACCAAGATACTCCTTTTCTTATCTAAATTCTTATTCTAGCAGTTTTCAATTCTTTTAAAGATATTTTATCAAATCTCGCCATTTGTCTCTGTTCTGTGCAAGCAGCTCTATCACATCGAGGGAGCCAATTTCTGCTGCTCTTGTCTCTCTCATCAATGTTCTTCTCAGTGTCTCTCTGGGTCTTCCTCTTTTCCTCTTATCTTTTGTTTCCCACATGAGGGCTTACTTTGCTATTTGGTTATTATCTCTTCTCATCACATGTCCAACTTATGACCATTGTCTTTTCTTTATTACTGAAGATATTAGTGGTTGATTGGCGATTTCTCTAATTTCCTCGTTTGTTTGAATTTAAACTATTTATAATATATTTTTTTCTTCAGGTATCATCAATATATTGCTATTTTAATTTTCTGCAACCATTTTCCTTTCTGGTGATGTACAACATTTACCATATTTAATTATATTATTGCGTGAAATTGTAAAATAAAAAAGGCAGGAAAGAGTTCAACTTAAGGTCTTTTTGTTTGTGTTAGTGGATGACCTATCAAATATATTGATAACTTCATTTCTGAATATCTCTCTCCAACGTTAATCCACTCTTCATTTTATGTTACAATCTTAACTTCATAGCAGTCTATGACTGTCTGAACACTGTAAATTCTTTAACAACCCAATGTTTCAAGTTGTCTAAAGGAGATAGTTGTGTGTTTCAAGTTGTCTAAAGGAGATAGTTGTGTGTCTAAAGTTGTCTATAAAGGAGATAGTTGTGTGTTTCAGGTTGTCTAAAGGAGATAGATGTGTGTTTCAAGTGGTCTAAAGGAGATAGTTAAGTGTGTTAGTGTCGGTCTTAAATTTGCTTACAAAATATCCAAATGTACAATGTGTGAAGAGAGTAAAAGAAAGGCAGAGATCATATGACTAACCTGTCCTGAGGCTTTTTTTTTCTTTATATGTGGATTTCGAAGCTGAAAGTAAAAAGTTGTATTATCATGTTGGTAAAACACCAATAAGCATGTTTGATAACAAGACAACCACAAATGACATATTTGATAACAAGACAACAACAATAAGCATGTTTGATAACAAGACAACAACAATAAGCATGTTTGATAACAAGACAACAACAATAAGCATGTTTGATAACAAGACAACCACAATAGACATATTTGATAACAAGACAACAACAATAAGCATGTTTGATAACAAGACAACAACAATAAGCATGTTTGATAACAAGACAACCACAATAGACATATTTGATAACAAGACAACAACAATAAGCATGTTTGATAACAAGACAACAACAATAAGCATGTTTGATAACAAGCCAACTACAATAGACATATTTGATAACAAGACAACTACAATAGACATATTTGATAACAAGACAACAACAATAAGCATGTTGATAACAAGACAACAACAATAAGCATGTTTGATAACAAGACAACAACAATAAGCATGTTCTATAACAAGACAACAACAATAAACATTTTTTATAACAAGATAACACACATACTAGGACCTGTAAAGACAACACACATACTGGGACATGTAAAGACAACACACATACTGGGACCTGTAAAGACAACACACATACTGGGACATGTAAAGACAACACACATACTGGGACATGTAAAGACAACACACATACTGGGACATGTAAAGACGACACACATACTGGGACATGTAAAGACAACACACATACTGGGACATGTAAAGACAACACACATACTGGGACATGTAAAGACAACACACATACTGGGACATGTAAAGATAACTATCACATATGAAGACAACACATGCTACTATCACCCCACATATGAAGACAACACATGCTACTATCACTCCACATATGAAAACAACACATGCTACTATCACTATCACATATAAAGACAACACATGCTACTACCACTATCACACATGAAGACAACACATGCTATTATCACTATAATATATGAAGACAACATATGCTACTATCACTATAATATATGAAGACAACACATGTTACTATCACTATCACACATGAAGACAATGCATGCTACTATCACTGCCACATACAAAGACAACACATGCTACTAATACTATTACACATGAAAACACATGCTACTATTACAATTATATATGAAGACAACACATGCTACTATCACTATCATATATGAAGACAACACATGCTACTATCACAGTCACAAATGAAGACAACACATGCTACTATCACTGTCACATTTGAAGGCAACGCATGCTACTATCACTGTCACATATGAAGACAACGCATGCTACTATCACTATCATATATAAAGACAACACATGCTACTATCACTATCATATATGAAGACAACACATGCTACTATCACTATCATATATGAAGACAACACATGCTACTATCACTATCATATATGAAGACAACACATGCTACTATCACAGTCACAAATAAAGACAACACATGCTACTATCACTGTCATATATGAAGACAACACATGCTACTATCACTGTCATATATGAAGACAACACATGCTACTATCACTGTCATATATGAAGACAACACATGCTACTATCACTGTCATATATGAAGACAACACATGCTGTAGCCATACACAAAGAACCATAACCTCTAGTTCTTTACCTCAAAGACTCGTGATCCGCCAGCTTTCAATTCTCGGACATTAGTGATAAACTGACCAATCAGCTCATGGCTGTTGAGAGAAAATAGAACAACAAATCAGGATATGACTTCCTGTCTTGTCCGATCACTTCTATCTAGATGGTAGTCCATTAAAATGCATACACAATGCAACTCTATTATGTTACAGGTAGTTACAGTATTGCAAAAATAATCCAATTTGATCAATTTACAGGTAGTTACTTTATTGCAAAAATGACCCAATTTGATCAATTTAGAGGTAATTATGTTATTGCACAAATGACTCAATTTGATCAATTTACAGGTAATTATGTTATTGAAAAAATGACTCAATTTGATCACTTTACAGGTAATTATGTTATTGAAAAAATGACTCAATTTGATCACTTTACAGGTAATTATGTTATTGCAACAATGACTCAATTTGATCAATTTACAAGTTATTATTTTGTTATTGCAAAAATTATTTTTTTTTCAGGTTTTAAAAATTCATTGCAGCTTTTGCAATCCTGCTTCAGATCTCCTTTTTTGTTTATATGTAAAGTAAAAAAAAAAAAAAAAAAAAAAAAAAAAAAAAAAAAAAAAGTAAAGTACTCCCGTCACGCCAAGTGGCGTATAGGGAATATGGTGTTAGTGACCATAATTTTTACAAACCTTCGGCACATGATTTTTGGGGTAATGTATTACGCCCATGATGCTTTACTTTCCCAGAAAAAAATTTGGTACCCATTAAAGGCGGGGCGAACCGGAAGCCGTCGGTTGGGATCGAACCCTACCTCTTGTCCTTTGTAGTCCAATTCACTAACCACTGAGCTATTGCAGCTCCCATGTATAGTGGTCTACTCTTTCCAATGTATGTTGATTGAGATATATATTGCCCTCTGGAGTAATGTTATTTTTCAACATTTGTGTTTTATCCCTGTAGGAAGGCAATAACAGAAGTAGAGCGCAAAGGATTAGCCACCTTGAAGGTCATGGCAGCTGCCAACATCAAGCAGAGGCTACTTACTCTTCTGTTCCAGGGATTAGTCCTCGCACCAATTGAGTATGCCCTGGCAATTCTTACTGTCAGTGCGACTCAAATTGATAGGCTGGAGAAAATACAAAATGAAGCCATGCACATTATCCTGGGATGTATGAGGGACACTCCCTGTGTAGCAATGAGGTATCTTCTTGACTTTCCAACCAAGGATGACAGATTCAAGATCTGGAGAGCATGAGCATACCTGAAGATTAGTACAGATACAGAGCATCCATTGCACCAAGTGCTCAACACAGGGAAAGGTGCCAGGCTAAAAAGAGGCAAATCATGGGTGGGCCGAGCAGAAGATGTCATCAAACAGGTCTGTGGGCTTACCAATATCAGCGTTGGTGAGGAGTGGATACCGGTGCCTACGTCGTTCAAGGGGACTTTCTCGTGTATTGTCACACACGACAGGAAAAGTAGGGAACAGAACCCGGTCGTGGTTAATGCTGAGGTCGACAGTCTCATCTGCGATAACACCGGTGAGAAAGATGCAGTCATCTATAAAGACGGAACTGTAAGATGACACCAAAGAAGTGCATGGGCATTTACAGCACGCTCGGCAGGCAGAATAGTCTACGAAGACAGTGGTGCATACGTCATGACCACGAGTAGCATGACAATGGCGGTGAAGGCAGTGACCAGGGCATTCAAATGGTTAGAGTCACAAGACTACACCCACGCATGTATACTGAGTGATTCGATGAGCATGATAAAAAAAAGTGGAGGCGGGCTCTGTACGCATGCAATGGGTAGAGTCGTTGCAGAAATCCAAAATACGTAAGGTCACCTTTGTCTATGTCCCTGGACATGTGGGAGTATAGGGAAATGAAAGAGAGGACAGGTTGGCTAGCTGTGCTGTCGTTGAGGACGGGCAACCAATGGATCGGGCGGACATCATCAATGCCCTCCGAGATGTAGGAAGAGCACATGACTTCGATAAACACAGATCCACGTCACTTCTTCAGATGATGGAAATGGGAGTTAAGATGGGTACAGCCAGAAATGAAAAACTTAGTGGCCATATAAGAAGACTTATCAACCAACATAGAACTGGAGTCATCAGTCGCTGGACACTGCGGGAATTGCTGAGGAGGGGATCTGAGCATCTATGGACATGTTCGGAGTGCATTGATGATGACCCATAAATAACTCAATGTAATATATATAAAATGTAATATATATAAAATGTAATATATATAAAATGTAATACATATAAAATGTAATATATATAAAATGTAATATATATAAAATGTAATATACAGGACAGTTACATAATGTAGATAAAAATCTACCATGTACTATCTGCTATCAAGTACTATCTATTATACATGAAAATCATGTCAGTTAAACAAGAGAAACCTACTTTCCACTGGCATTCCAGTCATAACAATCAATTTTGATGGACCTGCGGATGACAAATGCATACAAGATTAGTTTTGAATTTCTGAAAATGTAATTAGACAGAAACTAGTAGATTTATTACAACTGCTTCTACTGTTAAATACGTACAGACTACCAGAGGCCACAGACATAACTTATTAGTGGTTACACGCAGAATAATAGTCACGCATCACTACAGACTATTAAAAGTTACAGACTACCAGAGGCCACAAACATAACCTTTAAGTGGTTACATGCTGAATAATAGTCACACAACACTACAGACTATTCAAAGTTACAGACTACCAGAGGCCACAGACATAACCTTTTAGTGGTTACATGCTGAATAATAGTCACGCTACACCACAAGTTATCAGAAGTTACACATACCGACTATCAATTTTGTTAAGGGAGTTAACTCTAGATTACGATACTGCAGTAAAAATTACCGCATTAAAACACACATTTTTCAAAATTTGACATCTTGCTCAGTTCACAAATATTACACTCCCCCAACCATGTACTTTCCTAATTACCATTTCAAGTGATCACTGAGTGTTCAATTTGTTTCCATTTTTGTTGGATTTTTTGTTCTTCCTGATTTCGTGAGATATGATCTCATATAATGCAACAAAAATTCGCCAATATCAAGAAATTGGTAGATTTCCATTTAAAATAAATTTAACTGTGACTGGGGAAATTTCCTTGGTCATCAGCCAACATCAAACAACTCTTCATCACTCGTGAAACGCAGCGAATAACACTGTGCTGTAGCCAAACATACTAACAGTGTCCACATCGATAGACATTGTAACATGTCAGATCCCTGAGGTGAAATTCAAGTCATAAATCAACCTGAGACAAAAAATTTTTCCTACTACTGTCCTTAGTGTAAACACACAGCTGTGTGTCAAAAAGTTCAAAGAAAACACTGTTTTTAGAGCTTCTAATGTTATAATTAAGTGGTAGTAATTTTACTAAGGTATCGTAAACAAGTCAGCCACAGATTGACATCATAATTTAGGGTTAAGTCTGTCTAGCAACTGGGCTGAGATTAGTCCACAACCCGGAACTGACTGCTTGTGACAGAATCCAGACCTTACTCCACCTACTAGTAGTGCTCCTGGAAACAGTCTAATCAGTCTGGCCAAACAAGCAGGGACCAGAGATAAGGAAACCCAGTACTCAAAAAATGCTACACTGAAGTGGAATGTGTTGGGGCCAAAATATCACATGTTTGCTGCAAACGACAACACATCACATCCACCTTATGTCCTTAAAGAGCTGACGATAAAGAGGAGTAATTGTAGGGTGAACGTAAGAAAAAATGAGAAATACTGTTACAACCAGTGGCTATCGATATACACTTTTAATACTGTAATAAATAAGGACTAGCAGTAATCATGCACAGGGAGCCACGATAGCTCAGTGGTTAGTGAACTGGACTACAAAGGACAAGGGGTAGGGTTCAATCCCAACCGACGGCTTCCGGGTTCACCCAGCCTTTAATGGGTACCGGATTTTTTTCTGGGAAAGTGAAGCGGCACAGGTGTAATACCGACCACATTACCCTAAAAATCATGTGCCAAAGGTCTGTAAAATTTATGGTCACTAACACCATATTCCCTATACGCCACTTGGTGTGACGGGGGGTACTTTACTTTTTACTTACTTAGTAATCATGCACACTATCTCCAAACAGTTATTCACTCAGACTGTATTTACACAAACTGATTAACCCTAGAAGATAATACTTATTTGTAGCTGCTTTACGAAACTGTGGTAAAATTTACAACTCACATAAAAACCTATTAACTTTGAGAGAAAAATATTTCTTTTTTTTAAATTACATTTTGTTACAAATAAGTTAACAAATTATATTTATGAATAAATAAAACTTAAAAATAATCCAAACAATTAAGGAGAAAAGTCAGTACAAAGGTGGACATTATGTCCACGACAAATAATCTTATTAAAAACATTACAAAAGTTTGTTGTCATTTTTCTGGCTTCTGGGGGGGGGGGGGGGGGGATACGTAACCAACTATTTGTGAGGGACCAGCCTGAGGTTGAACTGTCAGCTTTGGGTTCAATACTTAGAATGTCTCTATATTTTACTTACCAAAAAAGTGAAAAGCCCAAACTCACAAAACAATCATATTTTTTTTTTGCGATAAACCAGTATTTCAAAAACAAAAATACAAGTGGTCTTGATGTTTCCTGAATAAATGCCGCAAACATTTAGGATCGTACATGGTGGGAAAAGGCAACCGTGAGGGAAAAACAGGAGATTTTTTTGAAAATTTCATTTTGCTATCATAATTTTTACAGACGATCACAATCTAGGGATAATAGAATTTACAAATACTGATAACTAATACTGTTACACATGGCCACGCAACCAATGATCTCATCTACAATTAGGAAGAGACGATGGACATATGTTGAGCATGAGTTGAGAATGAAGAGACAACATAAATTTATAAACAGGCTCTTACTTGGAAAACACCTGGATACCGAAAAAGAGGAAGACCTAGATAGACACTGAAGAGAAACACTGATAAGAGAAGCAAAGTTGGCAAGAATAGACTCATTTGGTAAGACCTCTGACCCAGAATAAAGAAGGATGGTTAAAAGCAGTAAAAGCCCTAATTGATGTCTAGCAGTGCTGAAAGAATAAAGATGAAGATTGTTACACAAAACACAAGCAACAACAGTAAAAGTAACAACAGCATTAGCAGCAATGTAAAAACACATACATATATAAAGCTGTCTATAATAACTACAAAAGTTAATACCTGATTTTCCATCCAACAAAAGCATCAGCAATAAAAATAACAATAAGAATAACAACTTTGATGAGTACAACAACACCAACAAGAACAACTATAGCAAATAAGTACCAAAAACAACAACAGTGAATAACTACAACAGCACCAGAAATAATAAGTACTACAGCAACAATACAATCTAAAATAACAAGCATCTACAGCAACAATAGCACTAATAATAACAAATATAGCAACAATACTAAAAATAATAAGAGCAACTACAGCAACAACACCCAAAATATAATAACAAGAGCAACTACAGCAACAACAGCACCAAAAATAACAGGAACAACTACAGCAAGAACACTCAAAATATAATAACAAGAGTACCAACAACACTTAATAAACTAGAGCAACAATAACACTCTAAATAACAAGAAAAACTACAGCAACAACAACACCCTATATAATAAGAACATCTACAGCAATGATATTCATGATAACAAGAACATCAACAGCAATGATATTCATGATAACAAGAACAACTACAGCAACACTCAAAATAATATAAAAAATGCAGCAACAACACCCAAAAGAAGAACAACTATAGCAACAACGCTCAAAATAACAAGAACAGTACCCAAAGTAGCTATAACAAGAACAACTACAGCAACAACAAATAAAAACAAAACACACTCATATCCCAGATGCTGTCTAGCACAACCACATCAGATAGCACCAAACTCTTCACCCAAAAGCTAATGAGGCCAGGGAAGTGAGAAGCTAAAGCTCTCCAGCTTACCTGTCATAGTCTCCATTACACAGAGACTTCATGGAGATTGTTATGGGCCTCCATTCAGGATTGAGTGTGCTCAGAATGTGCTCTGTCTTGTGTACCACTGTGTAGCTGCATGATAAAACATCGAGACTATCTCAAGTCTACATACAAACAAAAGATGAAGTAAAGTTCTTGAAATTTTCATTTGTGAATTAATTAATCAATGCTTCTTTGTTTATACAGGAGCAATGATATAGCAGTATTTAAGGATCTGACCTACCAAGGTCAAGAGGTCAAGTTCACTTCACAAACTGACCAGTTTCTAGGTTCATCAAGGCCTTAAATGGATACAGAGTATTTTTCATGGATAGAAAGATGGTTTGGTGTAGTGCCAACCACAAACAAATAAAATCAAAGCCCTTTAGACCCCTGTTTGGAGCATGTGCCATGAACAAGGTCTCTACATCCTTATTCTTGGACATTTTCTCTACTTCTCTCCAGTCTAGGCAAATATTCTAAAGGGTTTCTGTGATTTCTCTTCTCCATGTATTCCTGTGACTTCCTGGATTTCTCTTTCCTGTAGGTTTCATGACAGTGCCTGGTTTGCAATATTGGCATCAGGTTTACATAATGTATCTCCAATCGATCTCCATTTTTCTATTCATAATCTGTTGCTCAACTGCCCCAGTTTTATTCTTCTTCTTCTTCTTTCCTTCCTCATCTGCCTTTCAGCATCGAGGGAAGATATAATTTGCGGTCTTTTGCTCTTCTGTTCGCCTCTGCTGCTGTTATGTTTCTTAGTGCTTCTAATATTCCATCGACCCATCTTTTTTGTGGTCGATCCTTGGGTCTGGTGTTCTCACAACGTTTGTTGAAGGCTCGTTGTGTTGTGTTTTGTTCTTTCTGCCTTGTCACGTGGCCAAACCATTTTATCTGTGGTTTCATTATATATTCTATGGTGGGGGCTATTCCTAGCTTTTTTCTCAGTTCTTCATTTCTGATCTTATCTCTCAGACTGTTTCCTGTCATTCGTCTAACACATTTCATCTCTGTAGAGGTTATTTTTCTTATTGTTCTTGCATCTAGGGTCCAGGTCTGGCATTGGTAGCACAATGTTGGGATGAAGATTCTTATCCAGTTTTATTCTTTCCCGAATATCTTCATTTCTAATATTTTTCTGCCATGTTCAGAATTTGCCTCAAACAATAAGATAGGCCAGTACAGAACAATAAAGGATAGGACAGGGCCAGATGGGACCGGACAAAACAGGACAAGAGATAAACAATAATAAATGAATGTTATTATGAACGGAAACTTTCAGAGGCAACAGATCAACTAATCATTTCAGGGGAAAAGGTTTGTTTAACAATCAGAAAAATCCACAAATAATCAAGAACTGAAAAAAAAACAAAGAACAATAGCCTGATGTAGAATTGAACCTGCACTCCTCAACACAGCACTTTTCCACAAGAAAGAAACCTGCGCTAGAACACACTGCTAGTTAAGCAACCTACATTAGCGAACTGAAATTAATCAGTCTCCAAACACAAATATTCTGCAGCGGTTGATAGAACACAAACTCTATTCCACATCACCTTAGAACTGGAAGTCTATATAACAGGACAGTAAAATATAAACAATGTCAGACGTGTAAAATGTTAAAGAGCATCAATATAGTCAAACATTCAGCAACATCTCACCTGTTATCCTCATTAGCCTTAGAAAATGTCAAAAATGGATCAGATTTGCCAAACAGGCCCCACCAATTTTTCTGATCCAGTGCAGACCCTCTCATATGGATCAAAGCAATTTCCTAGAATAGACAAGGTAACCTAGGTTTTCAACAATATTTTATTTCTTTGTTTATCATTCTCAATATTAATATACATATTTTTTTATCTTTACAAAAGATATTACAGTACTTCACCAGATATTATTTAATTTTGTCTCACTAGTTATAGAAACATTTCAGAAAATGACAAATATCTTATGCAACAAATCTATGTCAATAGAAATGAAAAAGAGAATTCATCGATGCTATATAGAACCAATTCTGACTTATGGAAGCGAATCATGGACAAGAGACAAACAAATGAAAAGACGATTAGAGGCCACAGAGATGGGATTTTTCAGAAGAATGTTGAAAGTTCCCTGGACAGCTAAAAATAAAAAGACAAATGGGGTCATTCTCAAAGAGGCCAACACAAAAAGGGAGCTCTTAAAAAACATCAGAAAGAAGCAATCAACATTTTTTTGGGCACATCATGAGAAGAGGAAAGTTGGAATACTTGGTTACAACTGGCAAAATAAAAGGAAAGAGAGATCGCAGACGACAAAGAGAGAAAATACTGGATAGCTTGGTGTCATGGCATGGAAAACAATTAACAATAGAACTCATACGATGCACTGTGGATAGAAGATTGTGGAAGGACATGATCGCCAACGCCAACCGGTACGGCACATGATGACGATGATGAGTTATAGGAAACTCTCTATAAAGAGCTTCACAACTGTTTATTAATGATATTTTAGTTGTCTTGTTTTATCTGTCCAGAATATAAGTTGTAGTGGATTCTTCCATGCTACATTCCAATTAATTACACAAAGCTATAACTTAAATTGTAATATCTTATCTCACCAGCAGTTACTGCAACCTTTCATAATTCTCAACTGTCATCTCAGTATCTTTTCTCGCCATCTAATTTAGCAACTTCCATTCTGATCTTTTCACTTCATTCAACAGTCTCTTATAACTCTTTTGCCTCCCTTCAGTGTCTAACTCTCCAATTCGAAGAAATACAAATGTAAAATAATTCCCCCTTCCCTTTCCCCAACTCCTTTCCAAAGATACATATCCAGGTCAAGTAACACTTACTTTACTTGAGCCAAGCTCCTCTGATCTCACTGTGAATAAAGAAAACAAAATTAAATGAATATGTTGGAGAATGAAGGTTTGTGAGTCTCTTTTCATCTACCCTTACCTAAGCATGTGAAAGCTGGAAAACAGTAAAAGATTGAGGAACAACTAAATGCTCTTGATGATAAATGCCTAAGAAGAATACTTTGCGTACAATGGAATGAATTCAAGACTAATACAAAGATAAGAGAAATGGGCATGCAGCAATGATCCCATCTACAATGGAATGAATTCAAGACTAATATAAAGATAAGAGAAATGGCCATGCAAGCAATGATCCCATCTACAACTGGGAAGAGAAGATGGACATATGTTGGACATGGAAGAGATAACAAGTGAATTCCAAAACAGGCTCTTCTATGGGAAATATCAGGATACAGAAAAGAGGAAGACCCAGAGAGACACTGAAAAAAATAACACTTATAAGAGAAGCAAAGTTAGCAGGCATGAATTATTAGATAAGATCGAGCATCTCATCAAGAATAGAGAAGCTTGTTGAAAAACACGAGTCCTGTGCGACATTTAGTGGGGAGGATAATGTTCAAAATGAAGAATTTATTTTCATCTGAATTAAATTACAAGAACAAGAGAATCAAAGAGAGCTTCGTAAAGTCTTTCTACTTTATGTGACCAGAAGATAAGAGACATCCGTACGTCTGTTTTAAGTAAACTAATATTCAATACTTGTAAAGGTCTAGAACTGATGTCTCTTGCAAGAGTGGATTGTAGAATGTTCATTTTAAGATAATGAAGACATGCTTTAACATAATAATTCATATGAGCATGAGAGTAAACCCAAACTTAGCCGATGACCAATATTGAGATCAGGTGACACATTGTTTTATCCTAACCATGTGAAACATAACAAATGTTATACCCATACTGTATTGACGACAAAGAGAGAAAATACTGGATAGCTTGGTGTCATGGCATGGAAAACAGTCAACAACAGAACTGATACGATGCACTGTGGATAGAAGATTGTGGAGGGACATGATCGCCTACGCCAACCGGAATGGCACATGATAATGATACTGTATTGGCATAATCTACCTTGGCTATTATTATTTTAGAGCAAAGCTGTATAATAACATTGGTACATATTTATACAAGCAGATACCGGAATTATTGAAACTGATTAATGGAGATTAGTAGTCATCATGTCAATAAGCAAAGCTTGGCTGGACATGCTATTTAAGAAGGTTGTGATTAGCTTAGGGATCTGATCTGAGTTAGGGAAGTTGAAGAGACAGGGAGATGTGTAGAAAGATGAGAAAAGCTACATGTTTATTACAGGGTGTTGAGTCAGATCTCATAATAATATTTTCACTGTTAAAGTGAGAACAAATCTGACAACAGAACACAGCCTTATTATGAGATCAATAGTAGACAAAAAATGAATTAAGTCAACGGTAACAACATAAACAATCTGTGATATGTGGATGCCACAGTCTTAATATCAGAGACAGAGAATGAATTATAAGAATTAATAGTAAAAAAAAGCAACACAAAAAGTCTCAGTCTGAACAGTAAGAAAACAGAAGTAATGGTCATATTGAAGAAACAATCATCACCATCATGCAGCTTAAAAATAAATGAACAAATGCTGAGAGTCAAATACTTGGGCACAATAATAACATCAGACTGAAGATACACCACAGAAATAAAAAGTAGAATATTCCAGGCCAAAATAGCATTTCAGAAAATGAAAAATGTTATGCAATGAGTCTATGTCATTTGAAGTGAGAAAGAGAGTTCATTGGTGCTATATAGTGCCAATTCTGACCTATGGAAGTGAATCATGGACTGTAGACAAACAAATGAAAAGATGATTAGAGAAATAATTTTTAGACTTTAAATGCCCCAAGCAAATTGAAGTATCACTTTTTCACTCAGGTGGCCAGATTCATTGGCTTCTATGTTCACCCAGCCTTAAATGGGTAGCAGATTTTTTTCTGGGAAAGTAAAGCGGTACGGGCATAATACCGACCACATTACTCCAAGAATCATGTGCCAAAGGTCTGTAAAAATTATGGTCACTAACACTATATTCCCTATACGCCACGTGGCGTGATGGGGTACTTTACTTTACTTTATATGATAATCACAAAATAAAATACTCACAAACAATTTCTCCTCTGTTTCCTTCATAGTTACCCCTGTCATAAATAAAGCAGAACAATGAGTGTAAGCCTTGCAAACACAAATAAGTTATGTGCCAGTTTTCGTACACAATCATCTGACTATAAACAAAACCCCAATTGTTGACAGTTAAATGTACAACAGATAAACAATCTGTGACCAGAACAGGCATACCTTAGCTCATTAAAGTCATCACAATAAATAGTGATTGGCCAAGAATAAAACTACTTTAAGCTCATTAACGTTATCACAATAAATGATTGGCCAAGAATAGGACTACTTTATGCACATTAAAGTCATCACAATAAACAACGATTGATCAAGAATAGAACTACTTTAGCTCATTAAAGTCATCACAATAAATAGCGATTGGCCAAGAATAAAACTACTTTAAACTCATTAAAGTCATCACAATAAATAGCGATTGGCCAAGAATAGAACTACTTTAAACTCATTAAAGTCATCACAATAAACAATGATTGATCAAGAATAGGACTACTTTAAACTCATTAAAGTTATCACAATAAATAGCGATTGGCCAAGAATAAAACTACTTTAAACTCATTAAAGTCATCACAATAAACAATGATTGATCAAGAATAGGACTACTTTAAACTCATTAAAGTTATCACAATAATCAATGGTTGATCAAGAATAGAGCTACTTTAAACTCATTAAAGTTATCACAATAATCAACGATTGATCAGGAATAGAGCTACTTTAAACTCATTAAAGTTATCACAATAATCAACAATTGATCAAGAATAGGACTACTTTAAACTCATTAAAGTTATCACAATAATCAATGGTTGATCAAGAATAGAGCTACTTTAAACTCATTAAAGTTATCACAATAATCAACGATTGATCAGGAATAGAGCTACTTTAAACTCATTAAAGTCATCACAATAATCAACAATTGATCAAGAATAGGACTACTTTAAACTCATTAAAGTCATCACAATAAACAACGATTGATCAAAAAATAGGACTACTTTAAACTCATTAAAGTCATCACTTTAATAAACGACTGATCAAAAATAGAACTACTTTAAACTCATTAAGTCATCACAATAAATAACGATTAATCAAGAATAGAACTACTTTAAACTCATTAAAGACATCACAATAATCAACGATTGATCAAGAATACGATTATTTAAGCTAATTAAAATCATCACAATAAATAACTATTGATCAAGAATAGGACACCACATGAATCCCCACAAATATAAGAACCTACAGGGCAAACTAATGGCAGCTTTAAACATTAACCAAAGGGTAAGACTGACCTACCTCAACTTTTGAGCAGACAACCACCAGTTGCTCCCACTAACTCTCCAAGAGTTATCTCAATTGAGCCAATGAAATCCTGCAAGAGAGAAGTTACGGTGGTAAAGAATATATATATATCCATCAAATGACCACCTATGTATTAAACAACAATTCAGATCATCATTAATAGATGTAAGAGCTTACAGAGGTGCTGATGTTAATAGTGACCACAACCTGTGCATTGGGAAAATAAGATTAAAATTTAGAAACCAACAGAAGAGGTCAATTACACATAAAATTGATAGTCATAAACTGAAAGATGAAGCCATAAAGGAAAAGTTTAACATAGAGCTAAGTAATTGTTATACAGCACTCGGTGAAATAGACTTAGATATCAATGAGATGTGGGACTCACAGAGCAAAATACTAATGACAGCAGCAGAAGCAAGTGCTGGACTGAAGAAAATGGAAAAACGAGCTTGGATCTCAGACACCACGTGGAAATACATCAAAGAAAGAAGAGAAGCGAAGAGAGCCATGACTAATGTAAAGACAGATCTTGGAAAGGTTCTGGCAAAAGCAACATACAAAGAATTAGACAACAAAGTGAAAAGTTCAGCAAGAAGAGATACAAGAGCTTATATAGACAATTGGCAGAGAAAGCAGAAACAGCTGCAATTACAGGAGACAGCAGAACTCTTTATACTGTGCAAAAGATGCTGACAAACACCTATACATCCAGTGGAACACCAATTCTAGACAAATCTGGATCAATGCTAACAACAAGCGCAGACATAAAAGCCCGTTGGGCGGAACACTTCAAAGAAATTCTTAACCGTCCACTACCCCACAGTTTAATAGATTTTGAAACTGAAACACCAGCAGCAGAATTAAATGTAAATTTAGATGACTTCACCTTGAGTGAAATAGAAACCACCTTAAAGCTTATGACCAATAACAAGGCTGCTGGAGAGGATAAGTTAACAGCTGAGATCCTCAAGGCAATTGATAGCCATAATCTAATACATCTCCAAAAAATGTTCAACATCATTTGGAAAACAGAGAAGACGCCTCATAAATGGAAAAAAGGAATCATTGTTAAGATCCCAAAAAAGGGCAATCTTAGAGATTGTAACAACTGGAGAGGCGTGACACTTTTGTCAGTTGCCTCAAAGTTATTCTGCAAAATCATCCTAAATAGAATACAGGATTCAATAGATACAGTAATGCGTGAAGAACAGGCTGGGTTTAGAAAAGGGAGAAGCTGTATTGACCACATTTTCACTCTACGACTTATATTGGAGGAACACATTGAAAAGCAAAAACCTTTTGTACTTAACTTCATCGACTTCAAAAAAGCATTTGATAGTATTCATAGAGATTCTTTGTGGAAAATTCTGAAGCAATATGGTTTACCATCAAAAATCATAAATATTATCAAAGACATGTATGATGGTTACACATGTGCAGTTCGAACAGAGGAAGGACTGAGCGAATGTTTCCCAATAGAAACTGGGGTTAAACAAGGATGTATTTTATCGCCCTTGTTATTTGGAATTGTTATGGACTTCATAATGAAGAAATGCTGCACTGGTAATAAAGGCATCGAATGGATACAAGGAGACCATTTGGAGGACCTCGACTTTGCTGATGACATAGTCCTCATCAGCAGTCAGATAAAAACGATGCAGGAAAACACAAATGAACTATCATCAATAGCCAGCAAAATTGGGCTTGAGATCAATCATGAAAAGACTAAAGTCATGACTAGTTTAATTCCAACAGGTGACAAAATATACATGGAAAACAAACCAGTAGAAGAGATCGATCACTTTATCTATCTTGGAAGTCACATTGATCGAGAAGGGGATACGAGCAAAGAAATTAAAATCAGAATAGCTAAAGCAGCAATGTCTTTCAGAAGCCTTGAAAAGTTGTGGAAATCAAAACTTATCAGCACAAACACAAAACTTAGGCTATTCAAATCAAATGTACTATCAACCCTACGTATGCGTGTGAAAGCTGGAAAACAACAAGAGATATAGAAACAAAGTTGAACGCATTCGAAAATAAATGTCTAAGGAAAATACTTGGTATAGCATGGAACGAATTCAAAACAAATGAGGAAATTAGAGAAATCGCCAATCAACCACTAATATCTTCAGTAATAAAGAAAAGACGATGGTCATACGTTGGACATGTGATGAGAAGAGATAATAACCGAATAGCAAAGCAAGCCCTCATATGGGAAACAACAGGTAAAAGAAAAAGAGGAAGACCCAGGGAGACACTGAGAAGAACATTGATGAGAGAGGCAAGAGCAGCAGGAGTCGGCTCCCTCAATGAGATAGAACTGCTTGCACAGAACAGAGACAGATGGCGAGATTTGATAAAATATCTTTAAAAGAAAACTGCTAGAACAAAAAAATCCATATAGGAGAAGGTGTATCTTGGTCTACGCCCTATGGGCCGGTTACGGCTCGAAAGGTCAATAGATAGATAGATATATATATATATATATATATATAAATATATATATATTATATAGTAGGACAGACGTGTTTTACTGTCTTAATTAAATATTTTCAGATCGTACTGCTCTGAAATGATGATTGCATGCTAGAAAAAGTCCTTGATATATGACTGGGTTCCCTATGGCTAATTTACTCAGTCATGTATCAAATCAAGGCCCAGCCTATAGAACCCTACATGACTAATTTACTCAGTCATGTATCATCAAATCAAGGCCCAGCCTATAGAACCCTACATGACTAATTTACTCAGTCATGTATCATCAAATCAAGGCCCAGCCTATAGAACCCTACAAGACTAATTTGCTCAGTCATGTATCATCAAATCAAGGCCCAGCCTATAGAACCCTACAAGACTAATTTACTCAGTCATGTATCATCAAATCAAGGCCCAGCCTATAGAACCCTACATGACTAATTTACTCAGTCATGTATCATCAAATCAAGACCCAGCCTATAGAACCCTACATGACTAATTTACTCAGTCATGTATCATCAAATCAAGACCTAGCCGATAGAACCCTACAAGACTAATTTACTCAGTCATGTATCAAATCAAGATCCAGCCTATAGAACCCTACAAGACTAATTTACTCAGTCATGTACCATCAAATCAAGGCCCAGCCTATAGAACCCTACAAGACTAATTTACTCAGTCATGTATCATCAAATCAAGGCCCAGCCTATAGAACCCTACATGACTAATTTACTCAGTCATGTATCATCAAATCAAGGCCCAGCCTATAGAACCCTACATGACTAATTTACTCAGTCATGTATCATCAAATCAAGGCCCAGCCTATAGAACCCTACAAGACTAATTTACTCAGTCATGTATCATCAAATCAAGGCCCAGCCTATAGAACCCTACAAGACTAATTTACTCAGTCATATATCATCAAATCAAGATCCAGCCTATAGAACCCTGCATGACTAATTTGCTCAGTCATGTATCAAATCAGAATTTAAAAGTAATGTTTAACTAAAAACAAAAAACAGAAATAATCTCAGTTGAGAAGACATGACTAATTCCCACTTTGCGAACACTTACAACCTCTAATTTTTTCACTGAAACCCCTCTAGATGATTATCCTCAGCTTCTCTTGCAGGCAATGACTAATGACAGAAAATGGTGGGATATCTTAGACAAAGAATGAAGTCTTTGGTTAAGAAAGTTGTTACATCTCGGTTTCACCCCCAATTTTCAACATAAAATCTAGAGATACTTACATGCTGGCTAAGACTTCGGCTTGTCGAGTCAATGTCATACCTGGAAACATTTAAATACATCACAAATAACTGCCAATAGAAAGACTAGAGAAAACACAAGCAATGGTCATGCTTACAAATAATAAGTCTTTTTTTTTATGTAGGCTCTCAAATTTTCTGATTTGATTGTCTTTAAAATGTTCAATGTATGCAAAATAATGCCAAAGCTATTCATTCATTGAGTATCTTAGGTTTTCTTAAGAAATAACTTACTTTTAATTTTGTCTCCCTTCTTCTATAATATAAGAACAATACAGGTTACTTCTTGTGCTCGTCTACTTATCAATCCTTTTTTCAGTGTCCCTTTATTTACGTTGCATGTTAAAGGGAGACAATTTTCTAACAACTAAAACATTATTAAACAAAACCTTATCGTATACAGGCTGATGTAGAGACAAAAATGTGTTCACTCAACAACATTGAATGGATCCCATGCCGTGTAACGGAGTTCATGCACAAGGGCCAGGATTTTCCTCTGATTTTCGTGAGATTCTCAAGGGGGATATTGGAGCACCTATGGATTCGTTTGATGTGCATTGATGATGATCCTAACAACAAACAAACCCTTGAGGGACATAGATGAGACAGCATAAAACGTTATATATAAGCAAGTAGCATAGATGGGATAATATAAAATGTGATATTTATAATGATAGGAGATTGGATGGCCAAATCAATAACTTGTCCTCCAAACCAGGAAAATTTGTGTTTGAATCACAGTGAGATCAAAGGTTTTTCCTATCGGGGGCTAAATAAAAACTCAGACCTAAACACCTCTTGGCGACTGCACTGGAAAAGTGACCTTTATTCACTGGTCCTATAAGTCCTGACAGACCCCCAG
Source organism: Megaustenia siamemsis (assembly GCA_032433765.1). NCBI lineage: Eukaryota > Metazoa > Mollusca > Gastropoda > Stylommatophora > Ariophantidae > Megaustenia > Megaustenia siamemsis. Next base: position 3,517,747 of record JAVIAB010000091.1, on the reverse strand, counting down.
AAATGGAATAATGCTGTAAAGATATAGTTTTACATTTAATCGAAGGACAACTGATGGGACATTATAGGATGTTATATTTATTTGAGGGACATAAGTGGGACAATATAAAATATTACATTTAATCAAAGGACACTGACGGGACAATATAGGATGTTATATATTTATTTGAGGGGCATAAGTGGGACAATATAAAATGTTACATTTAATCAAAGGATAACTGATGAGATATTATAGGATGTTATATTTATTTGAGGGGCATAAGTGGGACAATATAAAATGTTACATTTAATCAAAGGACAACTGATGGGACATTATAGGATGTTATATTTATTTGAGGGACATAAGTGGGACAATATAAAATGTTACATTTAATCAAAGGACAACTGATGGGACATTATAGGATGTTATATTTATTTGAGGGACATAAGTGGGACAATATAAAATGTTACATTTAATCAAAGGACAACTGATGGGACAATACAAAATGTTATTTTTAATTTAGGAGCATAAATAGGACAATGTAATAAAAAGTTATACTGAATGAAGGGACATGGACGTGGACAATATAAAATGTTATATTTCATCAACTTTAATATACTGTTATCAATGAAAGGTAATGGAAAAGGTACCCCTATAGCTTACTGCTGTTGGTGTGTGAGGTGTAAGAACCTGCCTCTCTCTTAACCATATTTATAGAGAGCCTTGGCTCAGTACCCTCCCTGGGTGTCTATCCTTCTATGGCCAACAGTCAGGTACCCTGTTTTCACATTCTAAAACCAAGTGTTCAGTATGAAATGCAAGGTTCTCCACCACCATCAATGCTCAATGGATGTCATTTTACTACTGACAAGAACAACAACTCTTACACTTCAAATTTTAGCTTCTGCAATTCCTCAAAGAAGTAGTCAATTACAAACTTCTTGACAAAGTGTGGGTTCAAGTTGTCGAAGATTGTTTCTGTTCGGCCAAACTGAGGAGTAAAGTAAACAAATCATCTGTTGAAGTTCGCTAATTTATTCAAATTGTACGTTACCTACTTTAGTACAACCAAAGGGAGTCAGCTAATAGGCAACTGGATCCATATCAACACAAAACAACGTATACTTTATTAAACAAAATTATCATGTTTCTTTTTAAAACAGGTAATTAACATAGAAGAATAGGTAGAATTGAATGAAAAGAAAAGAAAACAAACAATGAAGTCTTAAAACAACTAAAAATGAAAAGATAACTACTAAACATAATTCAAACAAGACAACTGCAATTTTTGGGCCATGTTAAAAGACACAACAGCCTACTAAAAGTAATCTTGGAGGAGAAAATACAAGGTAAAAGAGGCAGAGGCAGACCAAGTTACATGGACTAGAACATCAAAATATGGACAAATCAGCCTATGACAAATCGCACCATCAAAGCAAGAGACAGAGCAGAATGGCGCTCCATGGTAGCCAACCTTCGTTGCGGAGATGGCACTCGATGATGATGATGAATTAACATTTAAGTGTTTCCAGTTCTAGTTCAAGATAGGGGATTATTTTTCTTCATCTCGATATAGGCGGTTGAGAGTCGGCCCAAAAAGGTGACACATCCATTGTTGTAGAGACATCCTGAGTCATAAACAGAAATGAAGTTTAACTTAGCAGTGACCACAACTTTGGTCCCAAAGTTATAACACAAATCAGTTTCTGGAATGTCGGAACTGCAGAAAGGACACTCCCATATCTGCTCCGCTAATTTACCTAAAAGTCAGCACAAAATGCATACAATGTGCTGATTGTTATTAGTTTGAATCCACCTGCAGATCATGCCTTTAATTTCCTCACCCAGTTTCTAATCTAATCCTTCAATCATTGATTGAAGGATCAGGTTAGAAACTGGGTGAGATTGTGTGGATTAGTTTCCCATCTTCTTTGGATAAAGTACCACTAATGGATTTTAATAAATCTGATTTGTCTTGTCTCAATATTCCCTGTATTGAGATGCTCCTAGTCAGTCAACCATGCTCAAAACAATGAACACTGCCATGTCCAGGGGAATATATCTAACCAAACCCCCATGATTGTAACTTTCCAAGTTGATTGGCCACCTCTCTGTGTCGCACGCCTCATTCAATTTTCAAAAGCATCCTTTGAGAGTTTTTCACAATGACTGTGCATTTGATTCGCTGTTCAATTAGCCAATTGGATGCTGTGGTGGCTGCTTCAGTTTCCATCCTCGTGCCGCTGGTTATGGTTTTATATGAATCAGATTTGACTGTCTTTTGTTTGGGGTGAGCAAGAAAACGCCAACCACTCTGGTGACCCTGGCGATGATGGACCTGTACGTGACACAATCGTATGGTCAAGCATCATTCTGAATGATATCATGAACTAGAATATTAGTAGCTCACAATTAGTAGCTGGACAACTAAGGACAAAAGGTCAGGTTTGATACTGATCGGTGACTTCCAGGTTCACCCAGTCTTAAATGGGTACCAGATTTTTTTTTTCCTGGGAAAATAAAACAGCAAGGTTGTGTAATATCGAATGAATAACACCAAAAATAATGTGCCGAAGATCTATAAAATAAAAACATGAGACCTAACTCCATATTCCCAATATGCTGCATGGCATTACAGGGCTCTTAACTTTTTATATAGGTCTAAATGTGGAAATTTCTGTTAGGTCATACTCCATTTGCTCTTCTTGACACATCTGCAAAAATATGACGTTTTAAAAATATAACCAAGGGTAGTTTGAGATAGGTGGCCATCGACCATTAAGGCAGGATCAATTGGGCCATAGATGATCTCACTTTACCTCCTAGTTGGTCTCCCCAGTAACAGTCTGCATCAAAACACACTTGTCAACGAGGTGATGTTTGCCATAGTCCCTGCAATAAAGGAATCTGTTGATGCTGACAATCTAGTAAACCCTCTAGGATGGAAAAGCTCCAATATTATCAACAGAACCTGGGAAAACCATTACAACTGCCATACCAGTTCTCAGATCTAAAAGCCAATGGCTTGTACTGAGCCTATGTCATCTGATCATCATCATTTTCCTGGAAAAATAGTTAAATAATAATTTAAAAAAGCACCATCCAACTACCTCAATAAATCTCTGAGACTTGATGTCATGGGTGTACATGACACACATGGGGTCAGACTTTGACATCACATCAAGATTGATTAAGTTTCTGAAAAACATATCAAGAATTTATATTTTTTTGTAAATTCAAAATGAACAGCAAAAGTCAGTTGAATAAACATTCTAAGGTATAAGGACAAGACATATTTCCAAATGTTTGATGTGGCTGGAAAAACAGTTGAACAAAAACTGTGGCACAATAAATCACACTACACAGTTGGTATCGACGAATCTACCCCATGGTACCATCAAATATATATCATACAGGGTTATTGTAAAGCTTGATGAAATGTGGAAAAATAAATATAAAATTGTATATAGCGGTGTTACTAAAAAGACAGCAGCACAAAATTAAAACATACCGATGAAAGCCTCTCCCAAAATGTTTATCATTTTCTTCATGACTTTATCTATCTTGGAAGTCACATTGATCGAGAAGGGGATACAAGTAAAGAAATTACAATCATAATAGCTAAAGCAGCAATGTCTTTCAGAAGCCTTGAAAAGTTGTGGAAATCAAAACTCATCAGCACAAACACAAAACTTAGACTATTCAAATCAAATGTACTATCTACCCTTACGTATGCGTGTGAGAGCTGGAAAACAACAAGAGACATAGAAACAAAGTTGAACGCATTCGAAAATAAATGTCTAAGGAAAATACTTGGTATAGCATGGAACGAATTCAAAACAAATGAAGAAATTAGAGAAATCGCCAATCAACCACTAATATCTTCAGTAAACAAAAAGGACGATGGTCATATGTTGGACATGTGATGAGGAGAGATAATAACCGAATAACAAAGCAAGCCCTCATGTGGGAAACAACAGGTAAGAGGAAAAAAGGCCGACCCAGAGAGACACTGAGAAGAACATTGATCAGAGAGGCAAGAGCAGCAGGAATCGGCTCCCTTAATGAGATAGAATTTCTTGCACAGAACAGAGACAAGTGGCGAGATCTGATAAAATATCTTTAGAAGGATTGAAAACTGCTAGAATAACAATTTAGATAAGAGAAAGAGTATCTGGGTCTATGCCCTATGGGCCGGCTGCGGCTTGAAAGGTCAATAGATAGATAGATAGATAGAATGTTACAATTAAATGGTAGTACATGTTACTACGGTTTATGATGTAAATACATGAGTCACAGATAGGTATTGTAATCAAAGGTTAAGATGTTAATTTTAATTAGTTAAAAGAAAGCATTGGTCAGCTCAATGTGGTGAAACTATCATACAACTTTCATGGAATAGAGCTGACTATGACCATGTAAGCGTTCCTTGTTCAACAAATGTTGGACATTTCTATAGCAGGTTTCTGGACATTATTTTGTCCACGAGACAGGCTCATTTGCCAGAGGCTCCTACTTTTATGGTGAGATACTTAATGTAATATACTCCATAGAAACATATCTTAATGTACTCAACAGAAAATCAAGCTAATCTACCCAACATTCACTCAACCCAATCAACTAAACACATTCCCAACTTAATCTACTCAACATTCATTCAATATAATCTACCAAACACACACTCTTATTTTTTTTAATATATTGATAAAATAAAGATAATGAAATGTAACAACACCTGTCACAACCCCATAGAAACTAAATAAGTTAAGAAAGTGGATCACTTTACATGTCTAGGCAGCATTATCAACAAAGAATGGAGAGCAGAGAGACATTAATGGTTTGTACAATATCTTTTCCACTCTTTTAAATGTGGCTTTCACTTGAGAAATTTTGCACTGAGCATCTGCTGTCCATTTAACATATGATGTTATTACCACTCTTGTGTTTTTGAATTTATTGATCTGTTTTAATGATGTTGGGTGTACTTCAATAATGCATTTCAGAGAAGTCTGTTATCTTCGTTGTGACTATAATTTCTATCTATCCGTTACTGAGGTTAAGATCTTTTGCTTTCTATTATTATAATTTTCTGTAACTCATGTTTGTTCTTAGCGATTAAGATTGCATCATCAGCATATCTCAGGTTGCTTATATCATAATCACTGACTAATATTTTGGATATGTTCTTAATAGATCTAAATATAATCTCACTACACACATTAAATAAATCTGGTGGTGTTACACAATCCTGTCTAAATTATTGTTTTATCTGTTGGAACATACCCATCAATCGTCATTTGAATTCATCATTATTGTTCTCAAATTATTGTTCTCAAATCTCTATATTCACTGGTTTAGATGTCATTCATCATCTTTGTTAGTCTATCTATCTATCTTTTGTTCGCTCGAAGTATTGTCTATATCAGCAATGTCGTTTCCTGTATGAATTTTACTGTCTTTTGTAATTCTTGCAGTGGCCCATATAGTTTTGTCTGTAGTGTTGTATCTATGGGCCAATGGATTTTCCTCAGTCTACTATATTCAGTGCAGTCTTGAAGTATGCGTTCAGTAGTCTGGGTCGCCTGTCCACATGTACAAGTAGTTGATGTGCCGATCTTGAATTTTGTATACATGTGACTATGGAGTCGATTGCGTCCTGTTCTTAGGCGTATAATGATAACTTGTTCATATCTATTCATATTATGAAAGGCATCCTGATTTGGGGCTTGTGGTCCTCTAATTGATTTGATTATCTGTTTCTTATGATGGTATGTAACTGGTGTATCTAGTTGTATGCCTGTTGAACCTTCCTTTGCCAACTGATCTGCTTTCCCATTTCCTGGTATTCCACAGTGAGACAGGATCCACTGCAGGGCAACCCTGTGGTGTTTGCAGAGTTCAGTCAATAAGGTCTGCAGATGTGGTAATTTTCTGGATTGTAGTGCCTGGAGTACTGATCTTGCATCTGTCAAAAACACTACAGGCTGTGGGCTAAGATTACTGTTCAGCAGTTTTTCTATTGCCAACTTTATTGCTTGTATTTCTGCATCATAATTGTGACAATATTTCCATGTTGCTATTTTTTTCACATCCCTAGTGTTATTTGGGTACTCTATATATGCACCTGCTCCCCCATTCTTTACTGCATTCTGTGCTGATCCATCTGTGTACACACGGATCCATAGGTCTTGTGGGTATTCTTCATCCAGGAAACTGAGAGTTATTGTTTTTCGCTGTAGACTATTCTGTTCCTCTTTGTCAACTATTCCTTTCACTTCTGTCTGTATTTGAACTGATAATCCTGATTCATCTGTCCAGGGAGTCTGTTCTGGTATGGGCAGTAGGGGGTTAACCACTCTTGGCATGTCTGGTGTTTGTCTACTAATACGCTTGGCTTGGTGGATAAAACTGCTTCTCTTAAGTCGTCCCAATGCAAGATTTTGGAATCGGTCCTTCATTGATGTCTCGGCATGCATACAAATTTTTCTGCCTGTATCAGCACCTTTGTGTCTCTCTGTTCTCTCAGTGCTGGTATCCTCCACAATTTCTCCATCTCCAATATTGGTGTTGATTTCATTGCTCCTGTGATGACCCTAAGTGCCTGGTTTGGTACTTTATCCAGTTCGTGCAATGTGGTGTTTGATGCTGAGCACCATGCAGATGATCCATATTCTAAATATGGGCGCATACTCTGTTGGTAAATTTTACTGAGTATTTTCCCACTCGCACCCCATGTGGTTCCACACAACTTTCTTAGAATAGCCAATTTCCTCCTTGCTTTTTGGGTTGCGTTATTTATCTGCTGTTTCCAAGATAGTTTGTTATCAAATGTAACTCCGAGATATGTAGCTTGTATGTCTTCTTTCACAGGCTCATTGTTTATGTAGATGGCTCCTGCTTTTTGTTTTGGGGAGAGTGTGAAAAGTGTAGTACTGCATTTGTCTGTATTGATGCAGATACACCATCTATTTGTCCATGAATTCAGTGCATTCATAGCTCTTTGTAACAATTTGGAGGTCACTGTTGCATACTCCTCTGTGCACCACATTACCAAGTCATCTGCATACATTGCCACTTTGATGCCATGTGGTAGTTCAGTAACTAGGTCATTGATGTAGATCAGAAAAAGTGTTGGAGATAGTACCCCTCCCTGTGGAACGCCCTGGCGCAATAAGACCTTTTTACTCTTAAGACCATCCAGTTGCACTCTGGCTCTCCTGTTATGCAGGTATGCTTTGACCCATTTGTACATCCTGCCATTTACTCCATAATTTCTCAGTTTCTTCAAAAGCCCTTCCTTCCATACCTTATCAAATGCTTTCTTTAGGTCTATCCATGCTGCTAGTACCAGTTTCTTTCTTGAAACGCATCTTCAATTTCCTGGGAAAGATAGGTTGCCTGATCTTCGGTAGAGTAACACTGTCTAAAGCCTGCTTGTTGTGGGACAAGGAAATTTTCACTTTCCAGGTACCACTGCAGTCTGAGATTGATTATATGTTCCATTGTTTTACATAAACAGCTTGTAAGGCTGATTGGTCTATAGCTGGATGTCGTTGAACCATCTTTTCCTGGCTTTAGTAATGGTATCATAATTGCTTCTCTCCATGCCTGTGGCACTCTACCTGTGATCCAGCAAATGTTGTAGATCTGCAGTAGTTTTGCTTTAGCTGCAGTTCCCAAGTTCTTAATCATTTCATTGGACACTCCATCACTGCCTGGTGACTTTTTCATTTTTAATTTGGATATTGCCAGCTCTAGCTCTCTTTGTGTAATGGGTATTTCCATGACTTCATGTGTGGTCTCTTTTTGTCTTGCATTTTGTTGTTTTAAACGGGTCTCTTGCCGTTTCTCTAGGCTAATTTCAATATTATTGTCATTTGCAAAGGAGTCTGCAAAGTAATTTGCTGCATGTTTACCTGTTAGAATGTTTCCATCCTTCTTCAGTGTAATTTTGGTGTTCCTTTCTGTACCCTCATCATTCAGCTGTTTTACAAGCTTCCACACTTTTCTTGTGTCTCGTTCAAGATTCAAGGACTCTGTTTTCTCTTTCCAGCTTCTCCGTCTGGCTTGTAGTTTAGCCCGTTGAAATTTGGCTTTAGCATGCTGGTAGTTATTGTAGTGTTCTTGGCAAGGGTTATTTTCTGCTTGCTTTCGAAATGTTTCCATGTCATTGTGCAGTTGCTCTAGTTCACTACTCCAGTATGGTTTGTAGTGTTTCCGTGCCCCTCTAGGTATTATTTCACTGGCAGCTTGTATTATTAGTCTACTGAATTCAGCAACTATTTTGTTGATGTCTTTATCTGTATTTATATCTTTAATCAGTACACTGGTGTAGTGTTGATACATTTTCCAGTCTGCCTTTTTGTAATTCCATCTGGAGAGAGTGCTGCTCTCCCTGATGGCCTTATTTTGTACCACTAAAAAGACTGGTTGGTGGTCGCTGCCTCCAAGTTGTTTCCCAACAATACGTGTGATATTCCAATCCAGGTCTGGTGAATGGAAAGCAAGGTCTGGTGTAGATGTGGTATGCCATGATCTGGAGTAGAATGTTGGTGGATCTGTTGCCTGGTTTAATAGTATAAGCCCATTGTCATCCTGCCAATTTTAAAGCTCTTCACCTCTCTTGTCCATATGTTCATAGCCCCAGGCATGTGAATGGCTGTTAAAGTCTCCACATACAATTATTCTTTCTTTTAATGTAATTGTGTCTAGTGCTAGTGGGCGGTCACTCGGACAGTAGTAGTTAAGTAGATGGAAGTCTGTATTTCCTGTCCTGAGGTGCAGTATTTGATATTCCGTCCCATCCATATACACTTCAATCTGACATGCATTAATGTTGTTCCTTACAAGTGTCAGTATTCCGCCCTTTTGTCTGTTTTTTTCTGTCAGATCGGTAGCACTGGTATCCCCTAATCTTCAAGGCTATGTCGTTGTTTAGATGGGTTTCCTGCAAACAGCATATGCTTATTTGTTCTTCATGCAGGATATTTTCTAATTCTATCTTTTTACTGTACCCATCTCTTTTGCTGTTGATGCCTTCAGCATTGCAGTGCATTATTTTGAGTGATCTTATTTTGGATTGGCCAGTAGCTCTATTCTCGCGCCCCCTGACTCCACAGAGCGGTTGAGAAGGACATCCAGTACTAGAGGTTGGGCCCTTTCGAGGCTGAGGGCTCGGCGCTGCACCTGCCTGAGTGTCCATCACAGGGCGAGTGCCATATCGATTTGCGGTTATAGACATACTTCCATTTGCGTTGAGTGCGTGGCATCCTGATTGTTGTGTGCCTTTTGGCTGGTTGCCTCCGACTTCAGCACTTGAACTTGCTAGAGCAGACTGTGGTCTTGCTCGGTTGTAGGAAGGCCTGGCCAGTCTTAGTTTTCAGTCCCTGGTGACTGTTAAGCCCCATCCCCATGACAAGGAGCTGGCCTTGATGAGGATCTTTGTTAGTATTTCTATTACAAATTCCTCCAAAACTTCATTTTTCTCATTGATGATAATATTTGGAGAAGATGATTTTCCTGCTCTCATGCTGTACAAGGCATCCTCCACTTCTCTTGCGGTTACTGGTGCTCCTCCCCCATTATCTTGATTACTTATTTTTACAAATTCTTAATGTAATGTGTCCATCTTTCATTTATGATTCTTTGTTTCACCAACTCTCCTTTCTTTGATTTGAAGGAATCTTCTTCTTCTGCGATCATGGCTCATTCAGACTAGGACTCTGGACTCTCTTATGAAGGCATTTTGTCTGTTTAAGTATTTCGGTTGCCCCGTTTAATTTCTCTTCCAGGCAGGTGGGTGTGCGCCACATTGTCCTCCTCAGGTCTGTGTACTGGGGACAATCCTGTAGAACGTGTTTAGTTGTCATGTGATCCAGGGTACAGTTGTAAATGTGCAACGTTTTACGACCATCTCTGTTACCCTAGCCTGTCAATTCTTGTTAACCTGAACCGTCCACTCAGCTTTCATGCCCCACTGGTGACGAACTAATCAATCAAACTTCCTCGTTGGCCTGAAGTTGGAGATCATTGCAGCAGAGCAAGCCGCCAATAACCGAGCCTCCTAACGCTTGTTGTGATGATCTGTGTTTCTCTGTTATGCGTTGCCCCTGCACTTTCTGCAATGCTCGTTGAAGATTGAGTCTTCAGAGGTTGCCTAAATGTTGAACTCCACCCGAATTCTGGAGCCCGGTAGAACAGACAAGCTATTAGTTGTAGAATCTTCTTGTGATTGGACCGGACTTCGTCCGTCAACCCTCAGGTTCAGGTTTACTTCCCCGTCGTCTATTTCTACAGCACGTGAGCTCATCTCACCTGCCAAAGACCTTAGGATAATGCCCCACAGGTCAGGTCTGCACTATCTCAATTCACACAGCTTCCACCTTCGACCGTTATTCGTTCCTCTCTGACTTCGCATTGTGACTTCAACTATCCACAACCTCCAGCGCTCGTTCATCGCTAGGACACAACCACACAGCTACACTATAATGCATGAATTAAGACTGTTAATAATATATACGATTGATTTATTCTTGTCCTCATTATGCTCAAGGTCTTTTCTCTAAATTACAGTCATTGTTTCCTAGCAAATGCCCATGACCTATCCTATTATAACATCAAAGTGTTGTGGCATAACCACATGATCAAATTGTCTCCTTACAAGACGACACTAAAGTTCCTATCAACGTCCATAACATGGCTTCCACTAAGAATCGATAATTCGTAACATATCCATATGATCAAATTGTCTCCTTACAAGACGACAATAAAGTTCCTATCAACATCTTTAACATGGCTTACACTAAGCCTCGATAATTCGTAACATATCCATATAATCAGTGGTCCACTCGCAGAAATACACTAATGAGAACACTCACAGTCCACTCAACTTGGGCTTCTCCACCCTGAATCTCTCCATCCCTTCTTGTGACGTTCTGTTGCTAACTGCTGCGCTCTTCCTTCACGTCACTTTTTCCCAAGTTTAACTTGGTGCATCATTGTGCACTCTTTAGATTTTCTCTCTGTTGCGAACTGCGCAACCACTTACTACCTCATTGCCGCTCCTCTCTGTTCCTTGTTACCTCCCTATTTCACTCCCTGTTTCACTGTGGCATTGGCTGGTAGTTCCTATTTTGAGGACTTCTGGTTCTAAAATGGCAATATGAAGTTCATGTTCTCTCAACTGCTGCAGAAATTGCATTTGGGGACTGATTAATTTCGGCTCTCCAATGCAATTTTCTGTGATAAAGTCAATATGATGTTCCACTTAACAAATTTGCATCGATGATGCGGAGTCGTACACTGGACAATATTCCTCTTTGACAAGTCGAGTGTTGTGAATGTGACCTTCACCCGTCTAGAGTTAATATGAGGTTCACGTCAACACATTGAGTGCTGTTCAAAGGCCGTAGTTGGAATTGTTTGACGCCAATTATTTACATGTTACAGCTCATTAATATTGACTGCTCTGCCAAGTCAATCAAAGATTTTACTTTAGAGATTTTGCACCATCTTTTCGTGTGTCGTTGGCTGCATTTATTAGAGCAATCGAGATTATATGGGCGCAGCCATTGTTGTGTGTGCTATGCCATCATAATGGCTGATTGTATATTCATGAAATGGCCATACACTAATAGTGAAAGGTGAAATGGAGTTTCGTTCATGACTTTGCAGCACTGGGGTGACTCCCGGAAGTTCATATTAGTCAGGAGAGATGTTGTTTAGATTCAAGAGGGCTACTGTGAGATCGAGGGCGGACATGTGAACTGTTTTATCATTTCACAAATTCACATTGCAGGGAGATTTTACGGTCTGTTGTTTGATGTGCGACGGGGATAGTCCTATGACTAACTGTATTTCATATGTTCGGATTTGGAGTAAAAATGATGTCCTAACTTCATCGAGCGCCATACATTTTAAAAAATATGATGATCATCATTTTCAAGAGGACATGAACTTCCGGTCAATATGGTGGATAGGTGGCAGGAACCATTAAAGGCTATGTCTGAAAAGTGTTCCTTGTTGAAGTTTCCTCATATTCCAAGTCCGGCTTACTGCAGGAGCTACTGAGTTAAGTGCTCTATGCACACCATGAGCTGGGTGTCTCATCCGTTTTGATCGCGTTTCGATATCCCGATTGTTTATGATGACTGGTGATATCGTATGATGGAGAACAGATGGCTGTGTTCACTTTCTGTGCGGTTTCGCATTATGTTTTTTGGCGTGTGCTGAGACTGCTATGACGGGAAGTAAAGCTACCTTTCTTTGCTTGGGAGATGAGATAGTAATTCGGATAATTCCACTGGCACGGGCGGTTGAGCAATTATGGATTTTAATTCGTTTGCAGTGATACTGGGGCCTTCTATAACCATGACCATCCTATTTTAAGCTTGGTGAACATGTGATTTCTCATTCTGTTGTGGCCAGTGCATAGGCGAAGTATGATGACTTGATCCCTCCTTGATAGTTGGAGGTATCCGTCCCTCTCATGGTACTGACCTTTGATGATGGATTTGGCTTCATCGTAGCTGGCCAGATGGTTCTCTTGTGGTAATCTCCCTTCTTCCTTGGCTAATTTGTCTGTGTATTCATTTCCATGAATATTACAGTGTAATGGTATCCACTAGATGACCACTCTCTGGAAGTTATTGCACAATTGGTCTAGGGTTGTTCTCAAGTCATCTAGCTCACTGTTCCTTGGTTTTTTTTAGAGCTGTCAGGACTGACAGAGCATCAGTTAATATCACATCAATTTCTTGTGCATGTTATTTTTGTGTTGGATAGCCAGTTTTGCAGCGTCTTCAAGGGCTTCAGTTTCTGCTTTATAGTTGTTTGAGAATTTCCTAGTAGCTATTGACTTAGTAATCTCTTCCTGGTTATTCGGCCTCAAGAACACACCTCCTCCTCCATTTCTGGTGGCATTTGTAGCAAAGCCATCTGTGTATATGCGTGACCAGGAGTCCTGTGGGTAGTTGTCATTTATGTGTATTTCTGCTATGAGCTTTCTGTGTGTGTCTGCTTTAGTGCCTTTTTTCATGATTCCTATTATGTCTTCCTTAAGTTCTGGTATTTTATGTTTGCCATGAGGAGTCATATCAGATGGGCTTATGGGTTTCGGCATTATTTGGGACAGTACTGGATCACTAGTTGTCAGTTCTTTGGAGATTGCAGCGAAGTTGCTCCACTTTAGTCTTCCTTTTCCTAAACTGGTTGTTCTTTAGTACATGGGGTGGTTAGGGAGCCTTTGTATTTCTCTGCTTGTTGCATTAATTTGGTTTTCCATATGTCTTCTAAAGGTTGTAAACCTGTTACTGTTTCTAGAGTCTCAAAAGGTGTAGATTTCATAGCCCCAGTGATGATATGGGCAGCATGGTTTTGTGTTCTGTTAATTTTGCTAAGGTGTGATTTGGAAGCCATAGCCCAGGCTGTGACTCCATACTCTAGAGCTGGTCTGATTCTTCCTACGTATAGTCGTTTCTAGATATTGCTGTCTGCTCCCCAGTCTGTTACTGCTAATTTCTTCATAATATCTGCTCATTTTCTGGCTCTTTTGTTTGCTTTGGCTATTTGATTTATCCATGTCATTCTGTGGTCTATGGTGACTCCAAGATATGTTGGGTTTTGGTCAATAGGAAGTGTATGGTCTTTTATCTTCGATTTTGCGGAGAGTGTGTTTCTTGATAGGCTGAAAATTGTGTATGTAGTTTTTTTCCTTTAATCAGTAGTAGCCAGGTGTTAGTTTTTCAAGTTTTCCTAGGGACATCTTGCATTCTGGAGCTAGCCACTGACATAGATTCTTCACGTGCCCACCTTGCCAGGTCGTCTGTGTACATTGCTGAGTGTATCCTGGGTGGAATGTCCATTACAATGTTATTTGTGATAATTAAAAAGAGCGTTGGGGATAGTACTCCGCCTTATGGGACACATAGTTTGATTCTGACTTTCTTACTTAGTTGTCCATGTACTTGTACTCTGGTCATTCTGTCTTGAAGGTATTGAGATATCTAATTTAATAAACGGCCTCGGATGCCAAGTCTGAAAACTTGTTCTTTAATCCTTCTCTACATACCCTATCAAAAGCCTTCTCCATGTCAACCCACTGTCAGTGTGTGTTTCTTTTCTTGTAGGGCATCCTCGATTTCCTGTGCGATGTAGGTAATCAGGTATTCAGTTATCTATGCTGATGGAAACCACTTTGTTGTAGGATGATTTTTTGTTTTGTCTACAAATGCCACATGAGTCTTCTGTTGACCAACCTTTCCTTGAGTTTTCTCAGGCATCTGAGTAGGCTAATTGGTCTGTAGCTACTTGGGTCCAGTGGCTCTTTTCCATGTTTGAGGATGGGCACCATAATGGCTTCTTTCCAGGTTGCCGGCATTTGTCTCTCTTCCAGTTGGCATTTATTATCCTTATTTCTTCTAATTAATTCATCACTTTGTCTATGGCAAACATCAATTTGACAAAATTGATACTCTTGTAGGAGTGTAGTGTGACACCAACTCAGTTACTATAATCGTGTAATGTTATTGTTGGCCAGATATAACTCCAAGCTACAGCTACTTGTGACAACCTAGATAATAACTGTACTAATTGAGACCCACAGAGATGGGATTTCTCAAAAGAATGTTGAAAATTCCCTGGACAGCTAAAAAGATCAATGAGGAAGTTCTCAAAGAGGCCAACACAAAAAGGGAGCTCCTAAAAAAAACATCAGAAAAGAAACAATCAACATTTTTCTGGCACATCATGAGAAGAGGAAAGTTGAAATACTTGATTACAACTGGCAAAATAAAAGGAAAGAGAGATCGCGGACGACAAAGAGAGAAAATACTGGATAGCTTGGTGTCATGACATGGAAAACAGTCAACAACAGAACTGATACGAAGTACTGTAGATAGAAGATTGTGGAAGGACATGATGAATGAATGAATCATACTATGCCAACCAGTATGGCACTTGATGAATGAATGAATTGAGACAAAACGTTAAACTGCTATTTATGACTTACAACTCACTTATCATAACTACCTTGTAACAAGGCTTGTTACTTGTTATGTAACAGAACGAACAGTCTCAGATGTGTATAAACTAAACATTACAGTTACAGTTATTAAATAACTATTATCATATATTACATTTATTACAATGAAATAATTCGCGCACGTATATAGCCAATGTGTGAATGTGGGTTATTATTATTCTATTGAAATATAATATATACATCTCAGATGATCTCTCTACTAAGTTCTAACAATTCGTTCTAACTACTCTAACTCAACACTGAACTGTGAATTACGACTTGTCCAGTCAAGAACTTTGAAAAACACGTCCTGTCGTCAAGGTAAACGGCTACCATAACAATTTAACACGAACAAACAATAAGCAGAATTAAATAAAACATGTTAATTACCGACACGAGACGCTAATTTCTATCTGAGAAGAGGGTATAGCAGCAGTGCCAGGACGGAAAGCTCCAGGGGTTGCCATGTTTGTTGTTGATATCGCTCCCCTTCCCACCCCCCTTCAAGTATTCGATACTGAAATATTCGATTCTAGGGCTAAAACTAAGAATAACAAAATGTCATGTCTTCTCAATATTCCTGTATGGTGCAGAAACATGGACATTGGACAAGAAAACAGAACAGAGAATTGAAGCATTTGAAATGTGGATATATAGGAGAATAGGTATAATTGGATGGAAGGAAAAGAAAACGAACGATGAAGTCCTAAAACAACTAAAAATGAAAAGAGAACTACTAAGCACAATTCAAACAAGACAAATGCGATTTTTGGGCCATGTTAAAAGACACAACAGCCTACTAAAAGTAATCTTGGAGGGGAAAATACAAGGTAAAAGAGGCAGACCAAGACTAACATGGACGAGTAACATCAAAAGATGGACAAATCAGCCTATGACAACCTGCACCATCAAAGCAAGAGACAGAGCAGAATGGCGCTCCATGGTAGCCAACCTTTGTTGCGGCACTCGATGATGATGATTCGATGCCGTCACTGACAACCATTGAGAGTCGTGTTACTTGGGGAAAAAACCTACTCGATCTAATCGGATAAAACAAGGATGTTGTGGTTAAGGAAGGCCCCGGTATCTATCTATTGACCTTTCGAGCCGTAGCCGGCCCATAGGGCGTAGACCAAGATACTCCCTCTCTTATCTTAATTTTTGTTCCAGCAGTTTTCAATTCTTTTAAAGATATTTGATCAAATCTCGCCATTTGTCTCTGTTCTGTGCAAGCAGCTCTATCTCATTGAGGGAGCCGAATCCTGCTGCTCTTGCCTCTCTCATCAATGTTCTTCTCAGTGTCTCTCTGGGTCTTCCTCTTACCTGTTGTTTCCCACATGAGGGCTTGCTTTGCTATTCGGTTATTATCTCTTCTCATCACATGCCCAGCATATTACCATCGTCTTTTCTTTATTACTGAAGATATTAGTGGTTGATTGGCGATTTCTCTAATTTCCTCGTTTATTTTGAATTCGTTCCATGCTATACCAAGTATTTTCCTTAGACATTTATTTTCGAATGCGTTCAACTTTGTTTCTATATCTCTTGTTGTTTTCCAGCTTTCACACGCATACATAAAGGTTGATTGTACATTTCCCGGTATCACTGCAAGTGAGTTAAAATCCATAATTGCTCAAATTAACATCTCATCTTCCAAACAAGGAAAGGTGACTGCAGTCCCCATCATAGTAGTCTCAGCACACGCCAAAAGACATAAGGCGAAACCGCACAGAAAGTGATCACAGCTATCTGTTCCACGTCATACGATAACCTAATTCGTCGTAAGCAATCGTAATATAAAAAGAGCGTGGATGCGTCGTGTCGCTAGTTTGTGACAGAGCCACGACATCTGTATTTTACGCTCGACACATCCGACTTCAGTCAGTTTTTACCCCGGGCAGTGGCTATTTTAACCTACTCTTTTTGCCCTGTAACTGTCAAGGGCTCTGTATATGCGCGAATGCACGTTTTTTTTCCCCCCGCTTACTCAGAAGGCTGGACATCTCGCTACCCAGAGATCAAGGGATGGTAACGTCGCGAAGAAACCACAAATTGATTTTTTTTGGTACATTTCCACCGCCTGTAGTAGGATTTGAACTCGGGACCTTCCTGCCCAGAATCCAACACCTTACCTCTTGACCACCCAGTTCGTACGCCTCTGTTAAATAACCTTACCTTGGTACTTATTTGATGCTTTCTTTCGGCTCTTATTTATTGTTTAAAACAGGACAAATAAAAACAGTGAACCGTAAACAAATGAAAAGACGATTAGAGGCCACAGAAATGGGATTTCTCAGAAGAATGTTGAAAGTTCCATGGACAGCTAAAAAGACCAATGAGGAAATTCTCACTCAAAGAGGTCAACACAAAAAGGGAGCTCCTACAAAATATTAGACAGAAACAATCAACATTTTTCGGGCACGTCATGAGAAGAAGCGTGTTGGAATACTTGGTTACAACTGGCAAAATACAGGGAAAGAGAGATCCCGGACGACAAAGAGAGAAAATACTGGATAGCTTGATGCCATGGCATGGAAAACAGTCAACAACAGAATTGATATGATGCACGGTTGATAGAAGATTGTGGAAGGACATGATCGCCTACAACAACCGGTATGGCACATGATGCTGATGATGAAAACAAGACATACTTAACAACGAACCCTATACCTTGATGGTGTCACGTGTTAACAACGAACCCTATACCTTGATGGTGTCACGTGTTCCGGACATCACCAAGCGGGATAAAAACAGAGTTCACTGAGTTCACGGGGCCATTCAGGCAATCCGGAACTACACGCTCCAGCTGCTCTTAAAGTACCAGGAAGCTGGCTTGTACCACTAACTATACAAACCAAAGTAAGTTCTTGAGTACACCGTTGTGTTTGTAGACGTTTCATGCAGCCTACATGCAAATGGTAATCAATGACGGAGAAAATCAGTTTTAAAAATAGTTACTACTTTAACGGGTTAAGGCAAAGAAATGCAAATGAATGCATAAAAATGCGAAGCTGCAGTAAAGCTGAATGTGAGGAAAAATTAAAAAATAGGAAAAAATTGTATGTTAGAAGCTTTACGTGATTAGTGGACGACACAGATTAAACGACGTTTCGGCCCAATAGGCCTTCAGCAGGAACAAACAAAAAAAAAAACACACACACACACACACACAACTAATAATGAAAAATCCAAAACAAAAAATTGTGTGTGTGTGTTTTTGTTTGTTCCTGCTGGAGGCCTATTGGGCCGAAACGTCGATTAATCTGTGTCGTCCACTAATCACGTAAAGCTTGTAACTTACCATTTTTTTTCTATTTTTTAAATTTTCCTTACTACTTTAACCCAGTGGCGCAGCATTCGGTTACCAACGCCTGGGACAAGGCAAGTATTCTTTCTTTCTTTCTTTCCATTCTTTTTTCGTCTGCTTCTTTATCCAATAACTATGGGAGACACAACTGACAGACTTCTCCATTTCTCTCAATCTTCTGTCATTGTTTGGACTCTGAAAAAGTAGAGGCCTGTCGATTCTTTCATGTTATCTTCCTATCTGTTTCTCTGCCTAGCTCACCTTCTCGCTCCTTTCACAATTCGTTTCAGAACGCCCTTACCCAGTACAAACGATCGAGATACGTGGCCAAACCATTCCATTGTTCGTTTCAATCACAAAAGTCAGAAGATCATGTTCTCTGATTGCTTATATCTTTTTACGAATCAAAGTAAGAGATGTCCGAAGTTTTACATTTTACCTTGATAGCTTGTATTTTATTCTGTAGCTCTGCTGTATGTGGTGTTTCATTATTATTACTTTTTTCATCATCATCATTGAGTGCCGTCTCCGCATCGAAGGTTGGCTACCATGGAGCGCCATTCCACTCTGTCTCTTGCTTTGATGGTGCAGATTGCCATAGGCTGACTTGTCCATGTTAGTCTTGGTCTACCTCTGCCTCTTTTACCTTGTATTTTCCTTAAAATATTACTTTTATTAGACTGTTGTGTCTTTTAACATGACCAAAAAATTTCATTTGTCTTGCTCTAATTGTGTTTAGTAGTTCTTTCTTCATTTTTAGTTGTTTTAAAACTTCCTCGTTTGTTTTCTTTTCTTTCCATCCAATTCTACCTATTCTTCTATAAATCCACATTTCAAAGGCCTCAATTTCTTTTTTTAAATTTCATTTTTTTTTTAAAATGGGTCCAGAGTAATCACCCCTCATTGCCACCTATATTGATAGCAGAAGGGCTGAGAGAGTTTTACAGAAAACATCCCAAGCTTATTCTTTCAGTACGTCTCGCCGCATAGTGCCCCACGCTCAATTTGATTAGTGTGAACGCCATCAAACCATATTCTTTTTACATGTCTTGTATCATCTTGTAGAGCCAGTCTTAACATATGGATGTGAATCATGGACAATAGGACAACAGATAAGAAAATCACTGAGTCTGTAGAAATGTGGTTTTGTAGAAGAATGTTGAGAATACCACAGACAGCTAAGAAGACTAATGAAAATATTCAGAAAGAGGTCAAAGCAAAAATAGCTAATTTCCAATATATTATATTTTTTGGCCATGCAATGAGAAGAGAACAACTGGAATATATTGTAACAACTGAAAAAATTGAGGGTCGAAGAGATAGAGGGAAGCAAAGAGAGAAAATATCACACAGCTTAAGAGAATGGCTTGGCAGAAGGCCAACAACAAAAATGATAAAGAACTGTCGAAATCGAAAGTTGTGGAGAGACATGATCACCTACGCCAGTAGGCCCGGTACTTCATGATGATGATCATCATCTTGGTATTGGTGAAATACAATACATTGTTCAATTATTTAAAAATTCATGTATAACATGTTAGAAAATACAGGGTGTTTATAAAGTCTCACTACACTTGGTATCTAGGTCAATTTGAAAAAAAAATGTTTATGACGTCATCACAATATGTGCTCCCACTGTCAATGAAATTTGTTGAATAAGTTTATTGCTACTGGAAATGTGGAAGATGCTCCACGATCTGGTAGGCCTGCTGTGAATGATGAAATATGTTTAGATATCCAAGACAGAATCCTTAAAAGTCCAGACAAGTCATTAAGAAACTGTCGCAACAAGTGAACTTACCATTGAGCACATATTGTGATGACGTCATAAACATTTTTTCAATTGACCTAGATACCAAGTGTAGTGAGACTTTATAAACACCCTATATAAACATGTACATTGATTCTTAAAACCATGACAAATTTAGTCTCTGTAATCTCTTCCATTGCGTCGATAAAAAGCTTCCATACGGAAAGAGTTATGACGTCTTCAGCTATGTTAGCTTTAGAAGGCTGACGTCATTTCACCCACAACCTGCTCGCAATGCTGAAAACATCGCGTCAATGACCAGGCCTTCATGTTAAGTCACTGTAATAACCTATTAATATTGAGTTATTTATTAGCGGGTTATCATCATTGCACTCCGAACATGTCCATAAATGCTCATATTCCCTTCTCAGCAAGTCCCGTCCAGCGACTGACGACTCCAATTCTATGTTGGTTGATTAATCTTCTTATACGCCCACTAAGTTTCTCGTTTCTGTCTGTGTCCATCTTAACTTCCATCTCTTTTACCTGAAGGAGTGACGTGGACTCAAGGTTGTCTAAGTCCTGTGTCCTTCCCACTTCCGGAGAGCATTGATGATGACCGTCCTCAACAATGACCGTGTAAGATCCTGGGTTCAATTCCACCACGTGCGGCGGGGATTTCTCAACAATGGAATTCGTTTTATCGTGGCTTTACCCCCTCCCTTCTCTCTCAAAATTAATTTTCTCGCAAACTTGTTTGTGGATTGCTGTAAAATTTTGCTTGCGATCTTATATTTTCCCGAACCGTAAAACAACTTTTTTTTCTATTAATAAAGTGATCTAGTGTAGAGTTTGGCTTATATTGCGTATGTATATTTTAAAAAAAGCTTTAAGAACAGAAAATGAAGGTTTTACTGTAAATTCTTTTATCCGTTACATAAATGGCAGACTTGACATTTTTAAAGTGAAAAAAAAACAACCACGAAGTCTCAAAGTGCATGCGGATAAGACACCATTGACCTTACCATAAGCTAAGAAGAGTAATGAACATGTTTTGAAAGAGGCCAAAACAAAAAAAACAAACAAGATATAATTTCTATTAGGAAGAAACAATCATAATTTTTTGGCAATGTAATGAGACGCAAACAGCTGGATTGTGACACACCAGGAAAATTGAGGGACGAAAAGATAGAGGGAAGCAAAAAGAAAAGATACCAGACAGCTTAAGAGAAAGGCTTGGCAGAAAGTCAATAATAGAAATGATAAATAACTGGCTAGATCGAAGTTGTGGATAGACATGACCACCTACATCAGCAGGCATGATACTTGATGATGATGTTCATGAGATGTTTCCCCAAATTAATAGTTTCTCTCTTTTTTTTTTTTTTTTTTTTAAATTTTGTAAACCGTAGGGTCCATGATTATTCTCCCCCAGCAGGAAAACCGAATCATGTAGAGAAGCGACACTGCCTGAAAAAAAACAACGCTTCCCTCAAAGCCATAACGCATATGAGGAATATGGTGCCAACCAGTAATGGCACATTTTGTAGGCAATATGGTTGGTATCACACCAGGCCACTCAGTGACCTTTCCTCTTCAGTATTCTCTTCTATCCCTTTCTTTCGTATATCTTGGACACCTTCCAGGCATTGCTACAACCGCTTTTACATAAACGGACGACATAGATTATCACATAACGTCTCTTTGACTTATTTACTAAATCTAACGATACTTTCAGCAATAGGCCGTTAAATTTGTTTTGATCATTAACTTGTATATGGCAGATCTGTAATTCATTGTTTTATTCCTGTTGAATACATTCTAATCACTTAAACAGACAGCTGCCTTCTTAAGTAAGTTCGGAATCCTACTCTGAATGAGCCATGATCGCAGCAGAAGAAGAATACATTTTGAAATCGAAGTGTTGGTTTTTCGTTTTGCCGTATCCGCACACAATGCAAACAAATTAAATTATTTATAGTTGATTTGTTTGCTTTTCACTACCCCTCAACCCAACCCTTTCCAAACAATACGATCTTGTTTCACAAACTTTCAGTTATGGAAAGATAAAAACCACATCAATAAATAAATAGCAAGGCCAAAGATATAAAGAGAATCGATTGTGTAATTACAGCTGTATCGCAACAAGACAAAATCCGAACATTTGCATCTAAAATAATTCGATACATTGCAGCAACGATTATGCTGACGGACACGGACGTAACCGCGCATTTCGACATTTGAGACTCGACTTGCGTCGTTTAGTCATAGGTCATTTCGTCATTCTTGTATTTGATACCAGTAACAGATGGTTTCATCTATTATATAATGAAGATATACATCTGTCAACTAAAAGAAATATGCTGGTGGTTGTGTCTGTCAGATGATGATGGAGTCTACCGGTGACTACTATTTCCTTATCACAACTGCCTGTTGATTATTTTCTATCAACTGACGCCATGTAAATTGATCTCTTATCACTTAGTGATTAATCAATATCAACCAGTTATTTATATTGTTGTTTTTTTTTAATCTCTTCTTACAAACTTGTCTTGCAGCATCGAGGGAGAACTAGTTTGTGTTATTTTTTTTTAGTTCTTCAATTGGCCACGTCTTTTGTGATGTTTTATTGTTTACGTTCGAGTGTTCCCATCAGTGCTTCATTTCTGATTTCATCTATAGTCGATTCATTATCTTCTGCTTTTATCCGAGCACTACTTTTCATCGACCAATCTTTTTAAAAATGACGTTAGTGGACGTAGTTGCGTTGTGTCGCTAGTTTACGACAAGCAGCAACATGCGCGCTTTTCATCCCAATATAGGAGTGAGAAAGAGAGTTGCTATATAGAACCAATTCTGACCTATGGAAGCGAATCATGGACAGTAGACAAACAAATGAAAAGACGATTAGAGCCATAGATATGGGATTTCTCAGAAGAATGTTTAAAGTTCCCTGGGCAGCTAAAAAAGACAAATGAGGAAATTCTCAAACAGGCCAACACAAAAAGGGAGCTCCTAAAAAACATCAGAAAGAAACAATCAACATTTTTCAGGCACACCATGAGAAGAGGAAAGTTGGAATACTTGGTTACAACTGGCAAAATGAAAGAGAGATTGCAGACGACAAAGAGAGAAAATACTGGACAGCTTGGTGTCATAGCATGGAAAACAGTCAACAATGGAACTGATACGATGCACTGTAGATAGAAGATTGTGGAAGGACATGATCGCCTACACCAACTGGTATAGCACATGATGATGATAGGTGCCTTGGCTTTTTTTTTTTTGCTACCAGTGTGTATTTCCTCTTCAATTTTTTCTCACTTATCCACACTAGTCACAATCTATTTCCAGGAGCACAACTGGGAGGTGGAGTAGGGTATTTCCTTCCTTTCAACTCCCTGTGGGGATATGTCATTATCAAACATTTTCCCAGTCATTCTCTTTCTTGCTATTCATACGATCATTCATTCTCTTCATCTCTGCTTCTACCTGCTTTCTCCAAGTATATGGCGTAGGGGAGACAAATAATAATAAATGAATATTATTATAGAGGGAAACTTCTGAGGCAATAATTCAGCGAATCATAGGAGGAAGAGGTATGTTTTACAGCACTCAGAAAAAATGACAAATAAACAACAGAAAAAAACAAAGAACAATACATGGTACGAAGCAGGATCAAACCTGTACTCCTTGGCACTGCCACTCAGCTAACTTTTAGTTAAAAAAAAACACAGCATTTATATGACCTATACTTGTACAAGAAATGAGTTGGCACATCATCATCAAGAGATATCTCAACAGTTTAGCTGAGAGTTATTACTGATCTCTAATGATTCATTTACTTCAAAGTTCTAGTTAGGTTGGTGGCAGTGTTCCCTAGCGTTTGGCTCTTTGCGTTGTCAATGTTTTTGACATTATTAAATAAATGTTTTAAAACATGTGGTTATAATGTTGAAGCATAAAAGTGTTGTTCTTTTGATAACTCAAAAAATTGAAATGAATAAATCTGAAAATGTTTACTGTCTTATTTCAAGCAGTAATAAATTAAGCGCTAACAGTTTAAATGCTGTACCTATTCTTCAGCTTTGCATATATAATGGTTTAACTGGGATTTCTGTAACCAGGAACCAGGATTACTCATTCATTGTGGATAATCGAGAGTAAATGTAAAGTACGAGACTTCAACTGGCGTCTTAGCACTCGAGTTTCCACCCATATGTGCTCGGCTGCCTATCCAGAAATGTTTGGAGATTTCTGTATAGTGTCGTCTCAAGCATTGAAACTCAGATGCGAGGCGACATTCCTCACCTTCCCAGGGTAACACCCTGGTACCCATTTCTGCCAACAGCTAGGTCAACCGTAGGGGTATTTTTTTTTCCAACCACGAGTACAATTCACACTGCTCCCAGTGGGAACCGAACAGAGGTTGTCCAAACGTCGGTAGTCCAGTCGGGTGGTTTTCCCAACTCGGCTACTTACTGTACAAGGATATTTGTGCACAGAAAGATTTAGCCAAAGGAAGGAAACTTACACAAGAAAGTCATTTCGTCAGTTATGATGAAGCTAACTCTATCATCAAAAGGCAGTAATGCCATGCAATGCAGAAAACAAGACCACTGCAAAAAACCTGGTGGAGAATGGATGTTACCAACTGTCCAGGAGAGGCCAAGTTTTGAGTCACAAAGACAGTATGCACTATTTGTTTTGTATTAGGGCCACAATCACTGCACACCAGATGAATCTATCTTCTTCTCCTTCTTTCCTTCCTCATTTGTCTTTCAGTGTCAAGGGAGATATAATTTGCGGTGTTTAGGTCTTCTGTTCACCTCTGCCGCTGTTATGTTTTCTAGTGCTTCTAATATTCCATCAATCCATATTTTTTGTGGTCAGCCCTTGGGTCTGGTGTTCTCGCAATGTTTATTGAAGGCTCGTGTTGTGATCACTCTGCCTTGTCACATGGTCAAACCATTTTATCTGTTGTTTTTTTTTATATATTCTATGGTGGGGGGTTATTCCTAGCTTTTTTCTCAATTCTTCATTTCTGATCTGAACAGGCCATTTCCTGTCATTCATCTAACACATTTCATCTCAGTAGAGGTTATTTTTCTTCTTTCTTGTATCTAGGGCCCTGGACTGAATCTATGGGTGCTCCAATATCTCCCTCAACAAAGTCTGCACTGACCAACAAAGAATGAGATACATCCTGTACTCCAAATTCAAGACAGGTACCACAGATATGTGTCGTTTCAGCCTAATAGACATGGCAGAAAAACAAGTCTTACAATATATAGTTTTGAGGAGAAAAGTCTGGCCAACACCCACTGCCTGAGAAGAGAATCTCTAAGGCGGAACTGAAACCATGAAATATGCTGCAGACTTCACATGAGAAGAATGCCTTCACTCTAAGGCAGAAGATTAAAAAATGTCATGCTGAAGTCGGATGTGTTGGGCCGAAAGGTGCAAATATCACAGTTATACCGCAAACCACAACATAGACACGCCCACTTAACGCCCTTTTAAGGGTGGATGACAAAGAGGTGTACTATTTTAGTCATTGGGCGAATGCAAGCAGTGTTTACAAGATTAAATACATACAAACATGCAAGATAAAACATATACAAGTGTACAAAGATCAAACAAATACAAGTGTGCACAAGATCAAACACAATAATTAATATAAAATTAATAAAGTCTTTAGTTATAAAAAAACACATCAGCATTTATTTGACCTACACTTGTACAAGGAATGAGCTGTCACATCATCATCAAGAGATATCTCAACAGTTTAGCTGAGAGTTATTACTACTCTAATGAATCATTTACTTCAAAGTATCCACCAAGAATATAGCATGAGTGTTGATCCTAACTTAAGTACACAGCATCTAAATTGACCTGATCATTCTTACAAGTGTGAGCTAATTATTTTTTAAACTCTAGATTACAACACCTATCAAGTGAGCCACATCTACACAGCACCTTCGTACAAATTATGAACACTTTTTGTTACATTTGAAGGTCAGAAAATAAGATTCTCTTTGAACGTTTGCTACACAGCTGCGTGTTTACCCCACAGCTGCGTGTTTACCCAAGAAGAGACACGGGAATTGGATGCGGTAATCATATCCTGGCTTAGGTTAGATTTATGGCCCAAACTCAAAGAGGCTACTGGAAGTGTTAAATTGTCTATTAGTATGTCGGCCATCATCCATCAATACAGCCCGTATGTTCAGCTTTTTCTTAGCGTTATTCGCTGCCTAGTCTGTGTTATAAAGTATGTTTGATGTCTTGTCGACAGATGAACAATTTGCTCCATCATAAGAAAAAAAAAAATAATAATAATTTCGTGAAAACTGGCAAAATTTATATAAAAAAAAACAACTGTGTTTTTACACCTCTAATCTTTTTATGAAACACACATTAGTGTTTGAAAAAAAAAATGTAACATCAAAAAAATCAAATCCAATACGCAGGAGTCACAGGAAGAAATAGTTAGGAAGGTATAGGGAGGGGGGGAAATGTTTGCTTGCGGCAAACTGTTGAATTCCAAGAATGTTTGCTTTTGCCTTTGTAATTTTTACAAAAGTGTAGTAATTTAGGGTTAGCTAGGGTCACAGCTATCCTCTCTTTTAAAAAAAATAATAAATATACAGAATCATCAAGGCAGCTAATAATAGTTGGTAAATAGGTATAGAATAACAAAAGATAATATTAATGACAAGGGTCATAATATATCAAATGTTTCTGTGTGGATATGAAACTTGAACAACTTACTCAAGACATTTCTCCTGGAATAAAGGACTAGGAGAATCTGAGAGAAGATCATAGTACATGGAGAACAAGTATATGAAATAACAAATACATTAATTATTTGAAAGTGAAAGGAAGTCAGATGTGACGTCAAACAACCACACTTTTACTACCTTGCTCCCATATCTCTCTCCTTGTTGTTGAAAGGCAAATGAGGAAGGAGAGAAGAAGTGCTATATAACATTCATCACTACAGGCATGATATGACCTATCAGACACACACTCTAATCCCCCATTTCCCGCTCCAATCTTTACTGCAGTTCTACTCTACTTCCAGTCTGAAGCAAATTTAAAATTCTTTCTTTCCAAGTCTTTCCTGGCCTCTTCAATTTGCTGAAAATAGATAAGAATCATTATTACATTTTTTCAATTCAAAAGTTTGTGATTACAAACTGGTACAATTAATATATGCTACATATTTTGTTTGGAGCCGCGATAGCTCAGTGGTTAGTGAACTGGACTACCATGGACAAGGGGTAGGGTTCGATCCCAACCGACGGCTTCCGGGTTCACCCAGCCTTAAATGGGTACCGGATTTTTTTCTGGGAAAGTAAAGCAGCACGGGCGTAATACTGACCACATTACCCCAAAAATCATGTGCTGAAGGTCTGTAAAATATAGGGTCACTAACACCATATTTCCCTATACGCCACTTGGCGTGACGGGGCTACTTTACTTTTTACATATTTTGTTTAAGGTCCATTAAACAATAAAGAACAAAGGGGAAAAAACCCCTTGTACAACTAAACAGATAACACACTCTACCGCTTTTATAACAAATTCTTTCTGATCTTCTGTGAACTATCACTTGTATCACAAAATCTTCCAACTGGCTTTCTTAAGTCAGGGTCAACACATTACTACAATACTAATTCTGTAGAGTATAGTATATTTTAGCTTTTATCTACACAAAAATAACTGTACATTGAATAGCATCATCTAGTGGCAGAAGCTAACCAGGTCTTTCTATTTAAATTTCTCTACCTCTTTCAACTCCTGAGAAGCTTCTTCACAGTTGTTGAACGTTGATACTCTGTATCCAACCACCGCTAGCGAGTAGCACTGGAAAACAGATTGTACAACAAAGATTTTATAGTATCACTGAAACATGAGTCACACAACAAAGATATTATAGTATCACTGAAACTTGAGCCACACAACAAAGATTTCTTCTGCGTACACCTCTACATGTCAATATAATAGTTACACAACAAAGATTTCTTCTGCATACACCTCTACATGTCAATATAATAGTTACACAACAAAGATTTCTTCTGCATACACCTCTAGGTGTCAATATTATAGTTACAATATTATAAGTTAGCTTAGACAGAAGAATGCTTTGGAAGTTGCTGAATCATTACGGAATCCCCATAAAGTTTATTAACCTGATAAAAACAATGTATGAAGGAACGAAATGTAGCGTGGTGCATGAAGGACAGCTTACAGAAGCATTTGAAATAAGAACAGGAGTAAGGCAGGGATGCCTTCTGTCTCCATTTCTCTTTCTACTGGCCATAGATTGGATTATGAAAATAACTCAAAACAACAGAAATGGAATCCAGTGGTCACTGACCAAACAACTTGATGATTTAGACTTTGCTGATGACATAGCTCTCCTATCACACAGCCATCAACAGATGCAGGATAAAATGAACATACTGGATGAGAGATCACAACAGATAGGACTGAAGATTAATAGAGATAAGACCAACATTATGAGAATTAATACAGTTGGAAATTACCAAATAAAACTAGGAGAAATACCTCTACTAGATGTACAATCTTACATATATCTGGGCAGTAATATAGATAAAGAGGGAGGAACAGAAAATGATACCAAAATAAGGATATCAAAAGCAAGAGGAGCTTTCATTGCACTGGGAAACATATGGAAATCCAAAGAAATTAGGTTAAATGCCAAAATAAAAATTTTGAACTCAAATGTTAAGTCGGTCCTATTATATGGCTGTGAAACATGGAGAACAACAAAATTGACAATCACGAAGATACAGACTTTCATTAATGGTTGCTTATGCAGAATAAAAGGATGGAAATGGCAGGACAAAATCACTAACATAGAATTATGGAAATGTACCAGTCAAATACCAGTAGATAAAGAGATACAGCGAAGACGATGGCGCTGGATAGGACACACACTACGGAAGACAACTGAGAGTATTACACAACAGGCCCTTTTTTGGAATCCCCAGGAGAAAAAACAAAGAGGAAGACCAAGGAATTCTTGGAGAAGACAGATAGAAGCAGAGATGAAGATGATGGGGAACACATGGAATGATCTTAAAAGAATGGCAAAAAACAGAACGAGTTGGAAAGTGTTTGTTGAAGATCTATGCTCCACTGGGAGCTAAAAGGTAGAAAAAGAGATGCACAACAAAGATATAGTTATACAAGATGTACAACAAAGATATTGTTTGAAGTAAAATAATATGTAGTTAGACATGTAATTGTAGTCAAACCTTCTGCTAGTCTCTTCATGGAATCAGTTTCACTGCAGTTGGGAATTCCCCATATCCACTCAACACATCCCTGTGACTCATCTTTGTGTGTTGACAAATTCTGGTGACTACCAGGCAGCCCTAATCTGCTGTTTTGTCAATGATTACTCTATTTTTTTTGTTCCCCTTTCAAAAGTGTGTTAAATGAGTATTGATGCATTGTGGGTAACAGCAAGCTCTGATATCAATGTCTTTTGGTTCAGCGCTTACACTTCTTACTCCATATTATTTTTGGGTGTTGGGTTCACTTCCATCCACCAATCGCTACTCATTTAGCCAGAATGGATAGCATGTCTTCAAGCCTACTGGAAAGTGCAGCTATGATTCATTAATCATGATGCAAGCAGTCAGTAATGAGTCACTGAGCTTTTTCAGATGTACGGCTATTGGATTCCTAGTCTTGATACAGTATTTCTTTCTTACTGGTATTCACAGGATAATTACTAAAGAAATAGAAAGTCCTCTTCATCATCTTTCCTTAAATGAACGTTAAGAAAATTTTACATTAAAAAAAAAAATTTCTTGAAAATTGGTAAAATTTATTTTGAAAACAGCCCCGTTTTTATGATAGCATTGTATAAAATGCACGTTGATGTTTGACTAAACATCAAAGGAACAAATCCAGCACTCAGCGGTCATCGGAAGTAATAATTAAAAGGTTTAGTGAGGGGGGAGATGTTTGCCTGTTTCAAACTGTTGAATTCCAAGAATTTATATTTTGATGTCATCTAGACTCTCACAGCATCTCTGCTGTGATGATTCAGAAGATAATCAAGACAGATAAATTGAAAGACAGACAATTAATAAATAACAGCATACAGACAGAAATACACACAGATAGATTTATATGATTCTATACAAACTTCATTCTCATTATCTATTCAATAACATTTGCTGTCTTATTTATTACCACAGATGTCAAGTACTCGGTAAACAATGACAGTTACATCTGTTCAGTCTTATTTATTGCCATAGATGTCATGCACTCAGTAAACAATGACAGTTACATTTGTTCAGTCTTATTTGTTACCATAGATGTCAAGTACTCAGTAAACAATGACAGTTACATCTGTTCAGTCTTAATTATTGCCACGGATGTCAAGTACTCAGTAAATAATGACAGTTACATTTGTTCAGTCTTATTTGTTACCATAGATGTCAAGTACTCAGTAAACAATGACAGTTACATCTGTTCAGTCTAATCTCTTGTCACATTCAAGCTGAAATGAGACTCAGTATGTAATAAGAGAAAATAATTTATGAAAAAATATACTCACAGCAAATGATATCAGCAGATAGATTGGTAACTGAAAAAATAATAATATAAACAGTTAAAATTTATATGTTGCAAAAAAAAAATTGTGTATCTCTATTTATACTGAACTTACTGAAGGGGTCATTACAAAGGAGGTAAAGTGCTTGCTTTCTCCTCCTTTGTAGCGTTCACCCGTTATGTCACTAGATTACAGTACAGCAAGCCATGATAACTGCGACTTGAGGCCTGATACTACCATCTTCACCATGGGTAGATTTGATTAACAATTATTGCTCGGGCAAATTAAATTGTCGGACTACTCTTTTCAGCTGCCACTGGTTCTTTAAGGGAGCCGCGATAGCTCAGTGGTTAGTGAAGTGGACTACAATGGACAAGGGGTAGGGTTCGATCCCAACCGACGGCTTCCGGGTTCACCCAGCCATAAATGGGTACTGGATTTTTATAATCTGGGAAAATAAAGCAGCACGGGCGTAATAAGGGTGTCCGGTTAGTGCAATCGATAGGCGGTTGGCTTACCACGGCAACAGCCGGGGTTCGTACCCTGGCGAGGACACCTGGGTTTTACTAATTCCCTAAAAATTAGTGGGAGCCGCGATAGCTCAGTGGTTAGTGAACTGGACTACTACGGACAAGGGGTAGGGTTCGATCCCAACCGACGGCTCCGGGTTCACCCAGCCTTAAATGGGTACCGGATTTTTTCTGGGAAACTAAAGCAGCACGGGCGTAATACCGACCACATTACCCCAAAATCATGTGCTGAAGGTCTGTAAAATATAGGGTCACTACACCATATTTCCCTAAATGCCACTTGGCGTGACGGGGGTACTTTACTTTTTTACTGGTTCTTTAACATGTGCTAGTACATACAGGAAGATGGTTGATGAGGAGAATATGAACCCTTAAGTGTCTGCTCCAGTGAAGATATATGAAGGTATAATTGTTGTCTTGTTAGAAAGGTGATGATGCACTAGATTTTGACTTGCAAAGTAAGTCTTCTGGATGGCAATAAATAACACAACACAGATCAACTAGTGACATAACACATAAGATACAGATAAAAAAATTACATAACAGATCAATAAACGATGAAATGCAAATCAACAAATATAACACCGATCACTAAATGACCTAAAACACAATTAAATAAACAGTATATTTAACAATACTAACACAAAGAAAAAGACATCACCTCAGTGCAGAATAAAGACAAGTAGAACAATATTAAAACAGGTAAATGAATTTAAATATTTGGGAACTTTGTTAACCTCAGACGGAAGATGTACAAAATAGGTGAGATGCAGAATGGCTCAGGCAAAAGCAGCTTTCCAAAAAATGAGGAAGATACTATGCAATCCATTTTTGACAATAGAAACAAGAAAAAGAGTTCTTAAATGTTGTGTAAAGCCAGTCTTAACATATGGACGAGAATCATGGACAATAGGACAACAGACAAGAAAATCACTGGAGTCTGTAGAAATGTGGTTTTACAGAAGAATGTTAAGAATACCATGGACGGCTAAGAAGAGTAATGAAAATGTTCTGAAAGAGGTCAAAGCAAAAAGAGAGCTAATTTCCAATATTAGGAAGAAACAATCACAATTTTTTGGCCATGTAATGAGAAGAGAACAACTGGGATATATTGTAACAAGTAGAAAAATTGAGGGACGAAGAGATAGAGGGAAGCAACGAGAGAGAAAAACCAGACAGCTTAAGAGAATGGCTTGGCAGAGGGCCAACAACAGAAATGATAAATAGCTGTCGAGATCGAAAGTTGCGGAGAGACATGATCACCTACGCCAGTAGGCCCGGTACTTGATGATGAACAAAGTATTACAGTTTGCTTGTTTGCGTTCACCCAATGACTAAAGAAATACACCTCTTTGTCATCCATCCTTAAAAGGACATGAAGTGGGTGTGCATCAAGTGTATGCATTGAGTTGTGGCTTGCAGTAAAACTAATATTTGTACCCTTCAGCACTACATATCTGACTTCAGCACAACACATCTGACTTCAGCCCTACACATCTGACTTCAGCCCTACACATCTGACTTCAGCCCTGCATATCTGACTTCAGCCCTGCATATCTGACTTCAGCCCTGCATATCTGACTTCAGCCCTGCATATCTGACTTCAGCCCTGCATATCTGACTTCAGCCCTGCATATCTGACTTCAGCCCTACATATCTGACTTCAGCCCTGCATAACTGACTTCAGCCCTACATATCTGACTTCAGCACTACATATCTGACTTCAGCACTACATATCTGACTTCAGCCCTACATATCTGACTTCAGCCCTGCATATCTGACTTCAGCCCTACATATCTGACTTCAGCCCTGCATATCTGACTTCAGCCCTACATATCTGACTTCAGCACTACATATCTGACTTCAGCCCTACATATCTGACTTCAGCACTACATATCTGACTTCAGCCCTACATATCTGACTTCAGCACTACATATCTGACTTCAGCACTACATATCTGACTTCAGCACTACATATCTGACTTCAGCCCTGCATATCTGACTTCAGCCCTGCATATCTGACTTCAGCCCTGCATATCTGACTTCAGCCCTACATATCTGACTTCAGCCCTGCATAACTGACTTCAGCCCTACATATCTGACTTCAGCACTACATATCTGACTTCAGCACTACATATCTGACTTCAGCCCTACATATCTGACTTCAGCACGAGTACAACAACACTTTAAATGGTGAGCTCAACACAACAATCTGTTATTATTGAATACAGCAAACATATTACTCACAGCAATTATAACTTCATCGTATTCTTTGGGAAAGTCTGTCTCGAAGTAGCCAATGACATACGCCAACCACACAGTCATAAATGAACCCACGCCAATGAGCCACTGAAACAACTTTGCAACCTGAGAAATAAAAACCCACAGAATGAAGATCATGATCAGCAACAACATAGACATATATGTTTGTTAACTCTTTGTATTTGCCAGCTTTATGTTTCTTAGCAAAGTTCCGATGGAAAAGATTTTGCATGCATATTACTTTTCCTAAATCATCATCATTGAGAGTCATCTCTGCATCAAAGGTTGGCTACCATGGAGCACTATTCCACTCTGTCTCTTGCTTTGATAGTGTAGATTGTCATAGGCTGACTTGTCCATCTTTTGATGTAACTCGTCCATGTTAGTCTTGGTCTGCCTCTTTTACCTTGTATTTTCCCTTCCAATATTACTTTTATTAGGCTGTTGTGTCTTTTAACATGCCCTAAAAATCTCATGTCTTGTTTGGATTGTGTTTAGTAGTTCTCTTTTCATTTTTAGTTGTTTTAAAACTTCTTTGTTAGTTTTCTTTTCTTTCCATTCAATTCTACCTATTCTATAAATCCACATTTCAAAGGCTTCAATTTTCTGTTCTGTTTTCTTGTCTAATGTCTTTTCCAAAAACGTTCTAATTTTCCAACATAAGGACAACCGCGGCTGTACCAAAAGGCAATATTTACCTAGATGGGAAGAAGGTGCAGGAAGTGGATTACCATATATATCTTGATAGCAGTATAGATCAAGGGAGAAACTAGAAAAGAGATCAAAATGAGAAAAGCAAAGGCGGCTTTAAATTTTAAAAACCTTGAAAAAATACGGTGATTAAAAATACTCAGCATAAAAACAAAACTTCAAATTTTCTTCAACTCAAATGTATTATCCACCCTCACTTAAGTGTGGGAAAGCTGGAAAACGGCAAAAGAGATTGAGAAAAAACTCAACGCATTTGAAGACAAATGCTTAAGAAAGGTACTTTGCATTAAAGGAGTGAATTCAAGACTACTGCTGAAATAAAAGAAATGGCCATACAATCATTCATCTATTAAGAAAAGAAGATGACAATGTATTTAGAAGAAACGACCAGAGAAATACTAAGCAGTCTCATCAAGGGAAACATCAGGTCAAAGGAAAAGAGGATGACCTCGAGAAATGGTGAAAAAAACTCTAACAAAAGAAGCAAAGTTGGCAGGTATAGACTTTATAATCTAACAACTTGCCCAGAATAGAGACAATTGGTGGGAAACACTACAAACCTTAAGCGTCATTTAACAGCATTGGAAGATATCAAGAATAACATCTTTTCCACACCAGCAGCATGTTCTCAAGTGCCCCTCACCATTTAGGCAGATACTCTCTAACCTCAGAAGTACTATCAATTTCATTATCAAAATTTTTACATTTTTTATTGATTTTATCAATAAAATAAAATGGCAGCAGCCATTTTGGTCTACACTTTTCATTTCCAACTACCAAGGATTTTTTTACATGCATAGAGTGCACATAGGACCCCTTTATACTTGTCATCATAATAATACTATTTTTCTGCATAATCAATTATTCAGTCATTGTAAACCAAAATAGTTATTTAAATTTAATGTGCATTCCTTCATGATTATGTGAAGTTAGAAAGCCATCTTCTTAATGTGGGGTTTTTTTTGTAGCAATTGAAATGAAAATGCAGAAAACCATAATGTTGTGACAATGTCTTAATTGATAATGGCAGCTTTTGAAAGGATAGCATGTTCATAAAATAACTACAATCTAACTAAACATGTTGATAAAATAACTACAATCCAACTGAGCATGTTGATAAAATAACTACAATCTAACTAAGCATGTTGATAAAATAACTACAATCTAACTAAGCATGTTGATAAAATAACTACAATCTAACTAAGCATGTTGATAAAATTACAATCCAACTAAGCATGTTGATAAAATAACTACAATCCAACTAAGCATGTTGATAAAATAACTACAATCTAACTAAGCACGTTGATAAAATAACTACAATCCAACTAAGCATGTTGATAAAATAACTACAATCTAACTAAGCATGTTGATAAAATAACTACAAAAATAACTAAGCATGTTGATAAAATAACTACAATCCAACTAAGCATGTTGATAAAATAACTACAATCTAACTAAGCATGTTGATAAAATAACTACAATCTAACTAAGCATGTTGATAAAATAACTACAATCTAACTAAGCATGTTGATAAAATAACTACAATCTAACTAAGCATGTTGATAAAATAACTACAATCTAACTAAGCATGTTGATAAAATAACTACAATCTAACTAAGCATGTTGATAAAATAACTACAATCTAACTAAGCATGTCGATAAAACTATTACAATTTAGTAAAAAAAATATTGATAATATTTTGTTTTCTAGTGCATTTTTCATTATAACTTGTACTATATGTGTACTATTTTTTGTAACTTAAAAAGAATTTCTGAAAATGATATCAATTTAAATTTAAGAGAAAGTACCTAGCTGAGGCTACCCTGATGCACAACCGAAAAATCATGTGCAGACTCACAGGCAATGACCCCTCTACATGGTAACGTTGTCACTAAAGTTGTCAGTAGTTTTAGTGTCACTTTCAATAATGAATACATAGAGTCATAGATTAAGTGATGATAGCGCCAAAATAAAGTGATCCTGGAGGGAAAAATACAAGGTAAAAGAGGCAGACCAAGACTAACATGGACGAGTAACATCAAAAGATGGACAAATCAGCCTATGACAACCTGCACTATCAAAGCAAGAGACAGAGCAGAATGGCGCTCCATGGTAGCCAACCTTCGTTGCGGAGACAGCACTCGATGATGATGAGCACCAAATAACTTCCATTACTTCCAATAATAACTGCTGAAAACTGAGTACAAAGAAAACTGTGAGACAGCAGCATTAAATTCACTGTTCACACATATAATTCGCCCACGATCAGAAATAATACAATTTTACATGACTTCTTCTTCTTTCCTTCCTGATTTGCCTTTCAGCATTTGCCTTTCACATGACTAACATTTAGTTCTGTTCAATGGCTACGTCATCATTAATGTGCTCTGTCAAGTAACTGAAGTATTTGCATGTAGGCTGCATCACTAGATAATCGGGAGCACCTACGTATACTTCGTATATCTAGACAGCCCATACGCTAATCTTATGGTCTGTTGTTTGATGTGCGATGGGGATAATCCGACGACTAACTGTGTTTTATATGTTCGGATTTGGAGTCAAAAATGATGTCCTAACATCATCAAGCGCTATACATTAAAAAAAAAAAATATGACGATCATCATTTTCAGGAGGACGTGAACTTCCAGTCTATATGGTGGATAGGCGGCATTAACCATTGAAAGCTATGTATGAAAAGTGTTCCTCATATTCCAAGTCCGGCTTGTTGCAGGAGCTACTGAGTTAAGTGCTCTGTGCACACCGTGAGCAGTGTCTCATCCGTTTTGATAATGTCTTCTTGACATTCCAATTGTTTACGATGAATGATGATATCGTATGACAGGGAACAGTTGCCTGTGTTTACTTTCTGTGCGGTTTCACCTTATGTCTTTTGGCGTGTGCTGGGACTGCTATGATGGGGACTACAGTTACCTTTGTTTGGAGATGAGTTTGTAATTCGGATGATTCCACTACTGGCACGGGCGGTTGGGCAATTAATTATGGATTTTAATTTGTTTGCAGTGAATAGTGATACCGGGCCTTCCATACCATAACCATGACTAACTATAGGTAGGTTACTATACTAAAGACGAAGTCTATAGTACAAGTAGATTATCACTGCCTAGTATAATTTAAATGATGAAATAATAATTTAAATGTCAACAATAACAAACAGGTCAACCGATACTTTAAGTTAAAGTTTACAGTGAGTTGAGTAGTAGTGAGACGCGTGCAACTTTTATTTTAAGTTAAAACTAAAAAAAAAACTTACAGCCATGTCAAAGTGAGATGATAAACGCTGTTTATTTAAAACGTACAGTGTAAGGTACACCTAGCGATAAATGACCAAAGGCAAAGAGCTAGAAATAAATTGCCTGAGATGTCAATCTAATTATAAAGTCTGGAAGATTCAGAACCACATATATGATATTGGAGAGACGTGGATAAATGAGAACTGAAATGTCAACAATTCCGGGTTCACAGAGTAACTTCCCTTGTCGATGGTGACTAAAGAGTTTCGTATTTCTCAAGCTCATTAAACAAACATTATTAATATTATTTTTCTTACAGTTACATAGGACAGAAAAGTGAAGCCTTTAAAAATGGATTTATAGAAGCATAGGAAGAATTGGATCGGGCGGACGTCATCAATGCACTCCGAGATGTGGGAAGAGCACAGGACTTCGACAAACACAGATCAACGTCGCTTCTTCGGATGATGGAAATGGGAGTTAAGATGGGCACAGCCAGAAATGAGAAACTTGGTGGCCGTGTAAGAAGACTTATCAACCAACATAGAACTGGAGTCGTCAGTCGCTGGACACTGAGGGAATTGCTGAGGAGGGGATCTGAGCACCTATGGACATGTTCGGAGTGCAATGATGATGACCCGCAAATAACTCAATAACTCAATAGGAAGAATTGGATGGAAAGAAAAGAAAAGAAACGATGAAGTCTTAAAACAACTACAAATGAAAAGAGAATTACTAAAAATAGTTCAAGACAAATTAGATTTTTGGGGCAAGACACAGCAGGCAACTAAAAGTAATATTGGAAGGGAAAATACAAGGTAAAAGAGGCAGACCAAGATTAACAAGGACGAGTAACATCAGAAGATGGACAAGTCAGCCTATGACAACCTGCACCATTATAGCAAAAAAACAGAGCGGAATGGCGCTCCATGGTAGCCAACCTTCGATGCGGAGACGGCACTCAATGATGATATAGTTACCTAAGAGTAGAATCGATGTAATTTCCAGGTAAGATGTTGTTAAAGTGTTTTTGTCACACCCCCACCTCCACCCCCTTTGATTCAATTCCTGAAGCTGACATTTCTATAGATTCACTGGATGTGGTACGTCATTGGGCCAACGGACGAGTTGGAATCTTTGCTATCGTTATGGTTAGTTGAAGGCCCCAGTATCATTGCAAACGAATTAACATCTATAATTGTTTAACCGCCGCCCGTGCCAGTGGAATCATCCGAATTAAAACTAATTTCATTGAAGGATCCAAAGAAAGAAAGGCGGCTGCAGTCCCCATCATAGCATTGTAGCAGCTACACCACACGCCAAAAGACATAAGGCCAAGCGGCAGCGAAAGTGAAAGCAGCTGAACTGTCCTTCGTCATACGATATCATCATTCATCGTAAGCAATCGAGATATTGAAACACAATCTGGATGAAAAACACAGCTTACAGTGTGCACAGATAACTAAACTCTGTAGCTCCTGCGGCAAGTCTGAAAAAAGAGGTTAAATAAGAGAATTACAAAGTTTTATTGGAAACAATTGCGGATAACGTACCAAAAATAAAAGCCGTAAAAACTGGATCATGTGTTTGTCGTGCCTGTATTTAGAGCTGTGTTTTGCGGCACCCGGTACGGAAAGGGTCACACACAAAAAAAGCACCACTAGTTGAAATAAACTTAGATGTACTTGAATGCGGGGTTGGTTTGGGGGGAAGCACCGCACACTGGGCTAGTTTTAATTCCTGCTGTAGACAAAGCGGATGACGAAATTTCAGTAAGTTATTACGATTGCACAATCATTGTGTATTTTCTTTCTCAGAGTGTGTAACTTATTAAATGACATAAACCGCGATAAACAATGGATACCGCAACATAGTTGTTATTGCTTCCTACCCTAACAGTGACATTTGTTATATTATTATTAGATTTCGTCACATTATGCTTTAGCACCTTGCGGTCAGCGCAACTGTCTTTGGCACTCATTAGTTCATGACTGGTTTCCCAGCTTTTTATTTTGAAGAACTTTATTACTTATCTTTGTATTCACCCTCAATTCACTTCTCACCCCACCCCAATCGGTGATGACATAAAAACCTAGTTCCAGGTCAGTACACACTCTGGTAACGACACTGTGCATGCGGCCTTCATTCACCGACGCCATCAGGGGGTATAAAGATAAAGGATAAAAGACTAGGTTTTTTTTTAGTTAGCATCATCGTCATGATCATCGGATTGCATGTCCTTTGCAGAACGTTGCAGTCATCGCAGCCTGTCGGAAAGAATATCTGTCTCTAGCTAGAATTCCCACTTCTTTTGTTACGACCTCTTTGATGTCTTGAAACCATCTTTGGTCTAGTCTTCCTGGAATCGTGCCTACCATTAGATTTTTTTAGCAACCAGGTCTATTTATTTTTGCACTAAATGTCGCAATTTGCTTTACTTTTTAATAAATTAAGATACCATGCACTTATCATAAACCATGCTAATTAACACAATTAGCATCAATAATGCAGGGAGAAAAATATAAATAATTAAAACTAGATTTAACTTGTTTTATTCGGACAAAAATGTTCAATAGTCAATGTTGTAAATGTCAGGACCGACTTATTTTCGGCAATAGAGGTGAAGGTCCTACAAGGCGACATGGGGCCGCCTGGTCGAGTTGAGATTTTTGTCGCCGCTTTGGCAACTACTGTTTCGGTTGCTTTTGTGTCTTATTTTCTTGTAAAGAGACGCTCCATTTCTGGTAATACTCGGCATTGTTTGTCTGTCGTTTTAAACTTTAATGTGACAGTTTGGGCATAATGCAACTTAATATTTAAATGTATTTTTTTAAACGTAAAAAATAAAATATTATTATAATTTTTATAAATAATGAACCAAAGGACACATCAATGACAGACTTTCGCTTTCAGTGTTCACTTTCAACTCAGCTTTCGTCTTTACTTGTGAACTTTGTCATTTTAATGATTGTGCCGGACAATAATAAGATATAGTTATATAATTGATAATAATAAATATTAATAATAATTAACCAGTTTTTTATTGTTTTAACTTTAATTTTCTGATAAATCATGATAAATGTACTTTCTGCTAACAATAATACTAATATTATAGTATTTTTAAAATCATATTATTATTAATTAGTATTTCACTATCAAATATCGTCATAATAACCGATAATATATTATAATTTATATTATAGGTTATAATTAGATTGTCAAAACAAACGAGGAAATTAGAGAAATCACCAATCAACCACTAATATCTTCAGTAATAAAGAAAAGATGATGGTCATATGTTGGACATGTGATAAGAAGAAATAATAACCGAATAGCAAAGCAAGCCCTCATATGGGAAACAACAGGTAAGAAAAAAAGAGGAAGACCCAGAGAGACACTGAGAAGAACATTGATGAGAGAGGCAAGAGCAGCAGGAATCGGCTCCCTCAATGAGATAGAGCTGCTTGCACAGAACAGAGACAATGGTGAGATTTGATAAAATATCTTTAAAAGAATTGAAAACTGCTAGAACAAAAGTTCAAATAGGAGAAGGAGTATCTTGGTCTACGCCCTATGGGCCAGCTACGGCTCAAAAGGTCAATAGATAGAATTAGATTGATTCTGATGGATTGATTATTGATGGCTGATGGCATGATATTTGAACATTTCTACTAAAGTTAACTAAAGTGAGACAGTGACTCACCTTGAAACAGTAAATACTGAAACAGATAGCCCTTCAAAAATTGCTGTTATTTAGTGTTACCACATCTGTATTTTAAACTGAATATTTTCTTATTAGGAAGAAGTTCAGCTGGTCAGAAAGACACTAGTGGAGACATTTCTACAGCCAGCAAGAAGGCTGCATCTGAGGTCTCTGTGTCACAAAGTTATCAGGTCAGTATAGTTGTACCTCCCTCCCTCCCTCCCTCCCTCCCTCCCTCCCTCCCTCCCTCCCTCCCTCCCTCAGCCTGTCTGCATTGAGGGGAGATATGATTCATGGTTTCTTGCTCTTTTCTTGCCTCTTCTGCTGTTCTACCTCTAAGTGTTTCCAGTATTCCAATTATCCACCTTTTTCTTGGCCTCTTCTGCTGTTCTACCTCTAAGTGTTTCCAGTATTCCATTTATCCACCTTTTTCTTGGCCTCTTCTGCTGTTCTACCTCTAAGTGTTTCCAGTATTCCATTTATCCACCTTTTTCTTGGCCTCTTCTGCTGTTCTACCTCTAAGTGTTTCCAGTATTCCATTTATCCACCTTTTTCTTGGTCTCTTCTGCTGTTCTACCTCTAAGTGTTTCCAGTATTCCATTTATCCACCTTTTTCTTGGCCTCTTCTGCTGTTCTACCTCTAAGTGTTTCCAGTATTCCATTTATCCACCTTTTTCTTGGTCTCTTCTGCTGTTCTACCTCTAAGTGTTTCCAGTATTCCATTTATCCACCTTTTTCTTGGCCTCTTCTGCTGTTCTACCTCTAAGTGTTTCCAGTATTCCATTTATCCACCTTTTTCTTGGCCTCTTCTGCTGTTCTACCTCTAAGTGTTTCCAGTATTCCATTTATCCACCTTTTTCTTGGTCAGCCAGTTTGTCAGGTGTTCTCGTATTGTTTGTTGGCAACTCATTTTATTAGATTAATTCTTTATGTCTTTTCACATGCCTGAACCACTTGATCTTTGGCTGCTTTATTCAATAACTGGTTCCAATCCTAGTCATTTTCGTAACTCTTCATTTCTAATCTTATCTCTCAGCCTGTTTCCTGTCATGCGTCTCACACACTTCGTAAGTTCTATGTCTGGCACTGGTAGCGGAATGTTGGGATAAAGATAGTCTTATAAATGTCTTAGTTTGTTTCTAATGTTACTTCTTTGTT
Organism: Megaustenia siamemsis; assembly: GCA_032433765.1. NCBI lineage: Eukaryota > Metazoa > Mollusca > Gastropoda > Stylommatophora > Ariophantidae > Megaustenia > Megaustenia siamemsis. Next base: position 3,475,474 of record JAVIAB010000091.1, on the reverse strand, counting down.
AGACAGTAGTGGTGCAATCTGTTCAATAACTTGACAAACTTTGTTACATCTTGAAACTATTTCTGTTGCTTGCATGTTTTTATAAGTCAGGGTGTTGCCTAAGTATTTAAATTCCTTCTCTTGTTTTAGGATATTGCCATCAATTGCTATTTTGGTGTCTTGTGTTTCTTTTGATATTGCCATTACTTCTGTCTTGTTTATGTTGATTTTCATAGTATGCTGTTTTCTGATTTAATAGTAATGTAATAGAAGTGTCATGTCACACAAGTCCTGGATCTCCTAAAGGAGAAGATTGACATCAAAGTTCACTTCTAGTGTTCAGGACCTGGAGAGAAATTGATGTGTTAATCGGATTCTATTACAGTAAATCAGGCTTCCCTTAAATCTTGAAACATGGGGAATATGGTATCAATACTCAGATTTTATTAGGAAGAAACAATCATCATTTTTTGGCCATGTAATGAGAAGAGAACAGCTGGAATATATTGTAACAACTGGGAAAATTGAGGGATGAAGAGATTGAGGGAAGCAAAGAGAAAAGATACCAGACAGCTTAAGAGAATGGCTTGACAGACGGTCAACAACAGAAATGATAAATAACTGTCGAGATTGAAAGTTGTGGAGAGACATGGTCACCTATGCCAGCAGGCCTGTTTGTTGATGATGATGATGATGATGATGACTCAGATTTTATATTAACCTACGTAACATTTTTATGAGTGAAGTTCATATCATGCCAGGCTTCCTTACTTTCCAAGAAGAAACCGTTGGTACCATTTTCAGAGGCTGGGTGAACCTTGAAGCCGTGTTAGTCCAATAAAACAATTTGCCGTATGTGAGAATTGAATTGAGACCCTTCTGTTTGTTGGTATGTGCACATATCACTCAGCCACTGTAGCTTATAATAGTAGGTTCCAATTTGCAATGTAGTTTTAATTGTTTGTCACACATTAGTCAAGTTTCAAATGTATCATTACATTAATTGTTCATCATCATCCGTCCAGTAATGTCACATCAGTTCAGTGTACCTTGACGTAAGACATTGTTCTGAAACCTTATTCATTGGTCAAACATAATAAAGTTCCAGCAATAACATTATCTTATTTTTTGGTCAAATATAAAGTTCCAGAACTTTATTACTTATTTTTGTATTCACCCCAAATTCACCGGTGATGACATAAAAACTCAGTTGTCTACGTCCCAGAACATGCGAGAGTGTGGGGAAATGAAAGAGCGGACAGGTTAGCTAGCTGCATTATCGTTGAGGACGGTCAACCAATGGATCGGGTGGACATCATCAATGCCCTCAGAGATGTGGGAAGAGCACAGGGCTTTGACAACCATGAGTCCACGTTACTCTTTCAGATGAAAGAGATGGGAGTTAAGATGGGCACAGCCAGAAACGAGAAACTTAGTGGGCGTGTAAGAAGACTTATCAACCAACATAGAACTTGAGTCATCAGTCGCTGGACACTGCGGAGGGGATCTGAGCACCTATGGACATGTTTGGAGTGCGATGATGATGACCCGCAAATAACTCAATAACTCTGCATAAAGTTCCAACAATAGTATTATCTTATTTGTTGGTCAAATATAATCATGTTCCAACAATAATATAATCATGTTCTTATTATCTTATTTGTTGTCAAATATAATCATGTTCCAACAATAATATTATCTTATTTGTTGGTCAAATATAATCATGTTCCAACAATAATATTATCTTATTTGTTGGTCAAATATAATCATGTTCCAACAATAATATTATCTTATTTGTTGGTCAAATATAATCATGTTCCAACAATAATAATATCTTATTTGTTGATCAAATATAATCATGTTCCAACAATAATATTATCTTATTTGTTGGTCAAAAATAATCATGTTCCAACAATAATATTATCTTATTTGTGGATCAAATATAATCATGTTCCAACAATAATATTATCTTATTTGTTGGTCAAGCATAAAGTTCCAACAATATGTCACCCAAGAACTATGCTTTCCATTATTACTCTTTCCAGCCTGCTGTGTCTTTTGCGTGGCCATTAGTATTTTAATTTCCTATGAAGAATGGTAATCGCCAGTTCTTTTTAGGTTTAAATCTTTTAGTATGTTTTCATTGCTCTTTTTCATTATCTAAGGTATGATAAGGATTTTTATTTAGCATTTTGTTTCAAATGAATCAAATTTCTTCCTTGCTGTTTGTGAGATTGTCCATAATTCACAACCATATGTTGCTATCAGGAAAACTCATGTCCTTAGTCATTTTGAGACCATTAGTGATGGGGAAATGGTACTTACCCTGGCTGCAGTATCTTATAGGAGGGTGTAGACCTGAGTGAGTGGGAACCACAAACATACAAGCACTGAGAGAGGAGGTTTGATTGTCGAGGTAAGGTATTACCCTTTGGACAAGAAGGTCTTGGGTTTGAATCCCACCAAGGGAGGTGGGAATTTTTTTCTTCAAATCTTTGTTCTCTTCATGGCTTTACCCTCCCCCTGTTTATTGATGATGAGATCAAATGTCTGGCCTCCATAGGTCTTGGTGAAAAACAACAGATCCCCTGTGCATTCTTGGCTGTTTAAAGTCTGAAAAAGTAGGCCGAAATGAGTGCTGCCTGAGTTGAAAGGTGCAAATTTTGCAGCTTTCCGTAAATGTGTAACACTACACATCCACGCCCACTTAATTGGTATTCACACTCATTTAATGGGTATTTACACCCACTTAATGGGTATTTACGCCCACTTAATGGGTATCCATGCCCACTTAGCAGGTATCCACGCCCACTTAACGGGTGAACACATTAGATGAAGATGCCAGCATAGAAAATGTCAGGCTTTATGACTTTAAGCCAAAGGGCAAGTGCCCATGGGCTGCTGTATCAGGAACCAACCAACTCATATTGTACTTTACTCGTGATACATCATAAGATTAACAGGACCAAAATGTTATACAGAACCTGGGGCTGAATGTTGTAATCGTAATTGACGACATGTGTCAGATGAGTGGCAGTGGGTTCTACTTCATCCTTCCAGCCAAACTGCTGGAAACAGACTTAATCTGTCAGGCCAGGTGAGTTGGGTTCAAGAGGAGAGACAACCCAGCCCCAAAAGTTCAGTACTAAAATTGGATATATTGGGCCAAAAGACACATGCATCATTACTTGCTGTAATTCACAACACCACACACCTTTGTACTTTTATGTCATTTTGTGGGTGAAAGATAAAGAGGAAATAATTGTAGGGTGAACATGCAGAAGAGGAGGAAGGAAATATTTATTTTATATTGTCTAGTATATATAATAATATATACAATGGTCGTTTAACAATATATAATGGTCGTTTCCGGTTGTTTCCAAAATGGAGGAATTATTTTTCTCCGGCTTGGTATATAACCGTTGATCAGAGGTTTAACAAGCCGCTATCGTAAAAACGATGTTGTTAATGAAACGTAGACCTGATACAGAATGTGTAAATTAGCAGTAGATAGTTGTGATAGTTTTTTCGGCCCTAAAACAACAACAAAAATAGGATTCTGGAATGTTCGAACAATGGCCGCTCCGACGAAACATGCACAGGTCGCGAGCGAGATGGATAGATACGATCTAGATATTTTAGGATTAAGCGAAATGCGCTGGCTTGGAACAGGTAGGAGATCTGTTGATAATAAAATAGTAGTTTTTTCTGGAAGGGAAGATGGAAAACACCGTGAAGGAGTAGGCATAATGATGACAGACATAGCTGCAAGAAGTTTATTAGAATGGGAACCGTAAATAGCCGTCTGATACGAACACGCTACAAAACAAAACATGGAAGACTTTCAATTATTCAATGTTATGCGCCTACTAACGAAGCTGATGATGAAGTTAAGGACGATTTTTATAACCAACTGCAACAACTTATAAACAAAATACCAAAACACGATCTTTTAATTGTAATGGGAGACTTCAACGCCAAAGTAGGACAAGATAACGCAGGAGTGGAACATGTGATGGGGAGAGAAGGCTGTGATAATACTAGTCAGAATGGAGAAAGATTAATAGAATTATGTTTAATAGAAAATTTAGTTATAGGTGGGACATTATTTCCACACAAAAATATTCACAAAACAACATGGATATCTCCTGATGATAGAACCTCCAATCAATTGACCACCTATGTATTAAACAACAATTCAGATCATCATTAATAGATGTAAGAGCTTACAGAGGTGCTGATGTTAATAGTGACCACAACCTGTGCATTGGGAAAATAAGATTAAAATTTAGAAACCAACAGAAGAGGTCAATTACACATAAAATTGATAGTCATAAACTGAAAGATGAAGCCATAAAGGAAAAGTTTAACATAGAGCTAAGTAATTGTTATACAGCACTCGGTGAAATAGACTTAGATATCAATGAGATGTGGGACTCACAGAGCAAAATACTAATGACAGCAGCAGAAGCAAGTGCTGGACTGAAGAAAATGGAAAAAAAAAAAAACGAGCTTGGATCTCAGACACCACGTGGAAATACATCAAAGAAAGAAGAGAAGCGAAGAGAGCCATGACTAATGTAAAGACAGATCTTGGAAAGGTTCTGGCAAAAGCAACATACAAAGAATTAGACAACAAAGTGAAAAGTTCAGCAAGAAGAGATACAAGAGCTTATATAGACAATTTGGCAGAGAAAGCAGAAACAGCTGCAATTACAGGAGACAGCAGAACTCTTTATACTGTGCAAAAGATGCTGACAAACACCTATACATCCAGTGGAACACCAATTCTAGACAAATCTGGATCAATGCTAACAACAAGCGCAGACATAAAAGCCCGTTGGGCGGAACACTTCAAAGAAATTCTTAACCGTCCACTACCCCACAGTTTAATAGATTTTGAAACTGAAACACCAGCAGCAGAATTAAATGTAAATTTAGATGACTTCACCTTGAGTGAAATAGAAACCACCTTAAAGCTTATGACCAATAACAAGGCTGCTGGAGAGGATAAGTTAACAGCTGAGATCCTCAAGGCAATTGATAGCCATAATCTAATACATCTCCAAAAAATGTTCAACATCATTTGGAAAACAGAGAAGACGCCTCATAAATGGAAAAAAGGAATCATTGTTAAGATCCCAAAAAAGGGCAATCTTAGAGATTGTAACAATTGGAGAGGCGTGACACTTTTGTCAGTTGCCTCAAAGTTATTCTGCAAAATCATCCTAAATAGAATACAGGATTCAATAGATACAGTAATGCGTGAAGAACAGGCTGGGTTTAGAAAAGGGAGAAGCTGTATTGACCACATTTTCACTCTACGACTTATATTGGAGGAACACATTGAAAAGCAAAAACCTTTTGTACTTAACTTCATCGACTTCAAAAAAGCATTTGATAGTATTCATAGAGATTCTTTGTGGAAAATTCTGAAGCAATATAGTTTACCATCAAAAATCATAAATATTATCAAAGACATGTATGATGGTTACACATGTGCAGTTCGAACAGAGGAAGGACTGAGCGAATGTTTCCCAATAGAAACTGGGGTTAAACAAGGATGTATTTTATCGCCCTTGTTATTTGGAATTGTTATGGACTTCATAATGAAGAAATGCTGCACTGGTAATAAAGGCATCGAATGGATACAAGGAGACCATTTGGAGGACCTCGACTTTGCTGATGACATAGTCCTCATCAGCAGTCAGATAAAAACGATGCAGGAAAACACAAATGAACTATCATCAATAGCCAGCAAAATTGGGCTTGAGATCAATCATGAAAAGACTAAAGTCATGACTAGTTTAATTCCAACAGGTGACAAAATATACATGGAAAACAAACAGTAGAAGAGATCGATCACTTTATCTATCTTGGAAGTCACATTGATCGAGAAGGGGATACGAGCAAAGAAATTAAAATCAGAATAGCTAAAGCAGCAATGTCTTTCAGAAGCCTTGAAAAGTTGTGGAAATCAAAACTTATCAGCACAAACACAAAACTTAGGCTATTCAAATCAAATGTACTATCAACCCTTACGTATGCGTGTGAAAGCTGGAAAACAACAAGAGATATAGAAACAAAGTTGAACGCATTCGAAAATAAATGTCTAAGGAAAATACTTGGTATAGCATGGAACGAATTCAAAACAAATGAGGAAATTAGAGAAATCGCCAATCAACCACTAATATCTTCAGTAATAAAGAAAAGACGATGGTCATACGTTGGACATGTGATGAGAAGAGATAATAACCGAATAGCAAAGCAAGCCCTCATATGGGAAACAACAGGTAAAAGAAAAAGAGGAAGACCCAGGGAGACACTGAGAAGAACATTGATGAGAGAGGCAAGAGCAGCAGGAGTCGGCTCCCTCAATGAGATAGAACTGCTTGCACAGAACAGAGACAGATGGCGAGATTTGATAAAATATCTTTAAAAGAAAACTGCTAGAACAAAAAAATCCATATAGGAGAAGGTGTATCTTGGTCTACGCCCTATGGGCCGGTTACGGCTCGAAAGGTCAATAGATAGATAGTATATATAATAGTTAGAGAGAATAAGGTTTACCAACCATGACTATTGTATGTTACGATGTTGTTATATTTTAGGCACCACAGGATCTTCAATATGAATCTGATCAGGAAAAACATGCACAGGGATCAGACAAAAACAGTAGTGATGATGATAAGAGAAGAGATAACCTGATTGACGATAGCCAAGATCAGACGAGTTTTATTGTTTTTGGTAATGGAGAAGGAACGGTGCCCACGTTTAATGGCCAGAATCAGAGAAAGTCAGATCGTAGTAGTGATGAGAGCTCGTATGATGTAATTGATGATGATCAGCTTGTGGAAGGGGAGGTTGGGGAGGATATTGAGAAGGATGAAGGTGGACATGCTCTAGATGATGGTTGTGAGCAGCGGCAACATGAACTGGACACTTTCCTGGACTCCAATGAGACCAGCATGGTCATCGTTGAAGATTTCAACCAAAGTGGCGTATCAAAATCGGAGTCTTCTTTGTATGCTTCAGCTGATGAAAATGTGGATTTGGAGAGACGACTAGAAGAACCAGATGATGGTGAAGGGAGGCGAGAGACTGTGGAGTTAAAGGAGGTGCTAGAAGAGAATGAATCTGTAGTAGAAATAGTAGAAAGCCCTTTTTCAGGAGGAGTGGGCACATTGTCATCCCATGAAAGCAGGCAGACTGCAGCTGGTGAAGTCTCTATTGAATTGCATCAAGCTGAAGTATTAATTCCCAGTGACCATCCAGTCCATGGTTCTGATCACTCTCACATAGAATGTCCAACTGCTCAGGAAACTGAAAGAATCTCATCCCCAGCCACGTCAGATGTCACACAGGTAACTACATCAGATGTCACACAGGTAACTACATCAGATGTCACACAGGCAACCACGGAGAGGAGTGAGGAGGAGCAACTAAACACCAGTGAGATCACAGAGGTCCTGACACTGTGCCAGAACTCCCCAAGTACCGTCACTAAAGAGAACATCCGCACCTTGGTTGTTCTCTTGGATAAGAAAATTCCAGAGTTGCATTCCACCGTGTTGAGTTGTGTCCTGCGTGTGGCTGCCTTTACCCAAAATGTAGTAAGTATTTTGTCTTGTATAATTTCCTTTATTCAGAATGCTGTGTTTTGTCCTGTTTTATTATTCCCTTTATTCAGAATGTTGTAAGTATTTTGTCCTGTTGTATAATTTCCTTTATTCAGAAGGTTGTGTTTTGTCCTGTTGTATCATTTCCTTTATTCAGAATGTTGTAAGCGTTTTGTCCTGTTGTATAATTTTCTTTATTTAGAATGTTGTATTGCCCTCTTTACTCAAATGTTGTAAGTATTGAAATGTATGCTGCAGCATATGACATCCTGCTGCCTTTACTTAGGCTATTTATTTGTTGACATCTTAGGCAAACTTGTACATCACATTAAAAAAAATTCTTACAAAACATTAAAAAAAATTCCTTGTACTTACATTTGTAGGGGTGTTACAACTGTAATACTTTTATTATTACTATTATTTGACATTTTAAAAAAAAGCAGCTTTCTAAAAAATGAGGAAGATACTATGCAATCCATTTTTGACAATTGAAACAAGAAAAAGAGTTCTTAAATGTTATGTAGAGCCAGTCTTAACATATGGATGTGAATCATGGACAATAGGACAACAGACAAGAAAATCACTGGAGTCTGTAGAAATATGGTTTTACAAAAATTGAGGGACAAAGAGATAGAGGGAAGCAAAGAGAAAAAATACCAGACAGCTTAAGAGAATGGCTTGGCAAGAAGGTCAACAACAGAAATGATAAATAACTGTCATGATCGAAAGTTGTGGAGAGACATGTTCACCATGCCAGCAGGCACGGTACTTGATGATGATGATGATGATTGTTTGACATTATATAAATCCATGTGTTCCTTGAAAATACACCTTTAGATAATTTCCATCATCATCAGGTTGCTTGTCCTATGCAGAATGTTGCACTCATTGCAGTTTGTTGACAAAATCTCTGCTGCTAGCCAGATCTCCCTTCTTCTACTTTTGTCGTGTTCTAGATCTCTGATCTTCTTCTTGGTCCCCCCATCTCCCAGATAATTTCCACTTTTAAAAAAATAGTTAATCTGGGAGTACTTAATTATCAACATCATGCATATTGTGCATGTTTTTATATAATTGCTTTCAAGTTATTTTCACAGTAAAGAAGAGCTGTAGATTCATTTGAAAAGATAAAACACTGAAAGTTTTGTAGAAGGAATTTCCATACAAAATCCTTTTAAAGTACCATTACATTTTATGTCCATTACAAAAAAAATCGTAGAAATTTAAGGAATGTTTACAAATTAGAAACTATGGGACTTGTATAGCTGGGATTATTGAAATATCCAATAACTGGGAAGTTTGTTTATACAACAATGAAAGGTTTGTCAATATTTAAGAATTTCTTACATATTTTCTTTAAATATAAAAAAAGCACAAAATTGAACAGGTTTTTGACTAGCAGCATTTGTCTGCCTACAGAAAAGCTTGCAATAGAATGGTTGCTTTAAAGATTGTGGCCGACCTTTAACCAGTGGTGTCTGTTGTAAAAAAAAATTTGTGAGAGAGTGGTGTTTGAAGATTGTTGCTGACCATTAATCGGTGGCATTTGTTACAGAAAAGTTTGCGAGAGAGTGGTGTTTGAAGATTGTTGCTGACCATTAACCTGTGGCATTTGTTACAGAAAAGCTTGTGAGAGAATGGTTGTTTGAATGTTGTTGCCGACCATTAACCTTTGGCATTTGTTACAGAGAAGCTTGCGAGAAAGTGGTTGTTTGAATGTTGTTGCCGACCATTAACCTGTGGCGTTTGTTACAGAAAAGCTTGCGAGAGAGTGGTTGTTTGAATGTTGTTGCCGACCATTAACCTGTGGCATTTGTTACAGAAAAGCTTGCGAGAGAGTGGTTGTTTGAATGTTGTTGCCGACCATTAACCTGTGGCGTTTGTTACAGAAAAGCTTGCGAGAGAGTGGTTGTTTGAATGTTGTTGCCAACCATTAACCTGTGGCGTTTGTTACAGAAAAGCTTGCGAGAGAGTGGTTGTTTGAATGTTGTTGCCGACCATTAACCTGTGGCATTTGTTACAGAAAAGCTTGCGAGAGAGTGGCTGTTTGAATGTTGTTGCCGACCATTAACCTGTGGCGTTTGTTACAGAAAAGCTTGCGAGAGAGTGGTTGTTTGAAGATTGTTGCTGACCATTGACCTGTGGCATTTGTTACAGAAAAGCTTGCGAGAGAGTGGCTATTTGAATGTTGTTGCCAACCATTAACCTGTGACATTTGTTACAGAAAAGCTTGCGAGAGAGTGGTTGTTTGAATGTTGTTGCTGACCATTAACCTGTGGCATTTGTTACAGAAAAGCTTGCGAGAGAGTGGTTGTTTGAATGTTGTTGCCGACCATTAACCTGTGGCATTTGTTACAGAAAAGCTTGCGAGAGAGTGGTTGTTTGAAGATTGTTGCCGACCATTAACCTGTGGTATTTGTTACAGAAAAGCTTGCGAGAGAGTGGTTGTTTGAATGTTGTTGCCGACCATTAACCTGTGGCATTTGTTACAGAAAAGCTTGCGAGAGAGTGGTTGTTTGAATGTTGTTGCCGACCATTAACCTGTGGCATTTGTTACAGAAAAGCTTGCGAGAGAGTGGTTGTTTGAAGATTGTTGCCGACCATTAACCTGTGGCATTTGTTACAGAAAAGCTTGCGTGAGAGTGGTTGTTTGAATGTTGTTGCCGACCATTAACCTGTGGCATTTGTTACAGAAAAGCTTGCGAGAGAGTGGTTGTTTGAAGATTGTTGCTGACCAGATACAGGAGGCCTGCAAGACTGTGACCGGAGGTGAAGGACAGGCTGACATTTTGTTGAACTCTCTATGCCAAGTGTTGACAAACCTGACCCTTGACCCAAAGTCTCAAGATGAATTGGAGGTGAGATTGTTATCAGTATCACTTTTTTGTCTGGTGGTTAGTTGCAAGTGAAGACATAAATTGCATTCCGTTGTATGTTAATTAGGTGTGGTTAGTTGGAAGTGAGAGTAATCAGCAATCTGTTGTCTGTCAAGTGAGTCTTGTTAGCATGAGGTCAGAATGTTATCATCCTTGTGTTGTATGTTTAGTGGATGTTGTTAACTTGAGGTCAGAATGTTATCATCCTTGTGTTGTATGTTTAGTGGGTTTTGTTAACTGAGGTCAGAATGTTACCATCCTTGTGTTGTATGTTTAGTGGATGTTGTTAACTTGAGGTCAGAATGTTATCATCCTTGTGTTGTATGTTTAGTGGATGTTGTTAACTTGAGGTCAGAATGTTATCATCCTTGTGTTGTATGTTTAGTAAAAAAAAAAAGTAAAGTGCCCCCGTCACGCCAAGTGGCGAATAGGGAATATGGTGTTAGTGACCATAAATTTTACAGACTTTCGGTACATGATTTTTGGGGTAATGTGGTTGGTATTATGCCCGTGCCAGTTTACTTTCCCAGAAAAAAATCTGGTACCCATTAAAGGCTGGGTGAACCGGAAGCTGTCGGTTAGGATTGAACCCTACCTCTTGTCCTTTGTAGTCCAGTTCACTAACCACTGAGCTATCGCGGCTCCCTTGTATGTTTAGTGGATGTTGTTAACTTGAGGTCAGAATGTTATCATCCTTGTGTTGTATGTTTAGTGGATGTTGTTAACTTGAGGTCAGAATGTTATCGTCCTTGTGTTATATGTTTAGTGGATGTTGTTAACTTGAGGTCAGAATGTTATAAACATTTTGTTCCTATTTGATGAGGACACATTATTGTTATTGCTGTACTACATATCAGTCTTTGGTTATGGAAGGCCCCGGTATCACTGCAAACAAATTAAAATCCATAATTGCTCAACCGCCCGTGCCAGCGGAATCATCCAAATTACTAACTCATCTCCCAAACAAAGAAAGGTAGCTGTAGTCCCCATCATAGCTGTCTCAGCACATGCCAAAAGACATTAGGTGAAACCGCACAGAAAGTGAACACAGCCAACTGTTCTCTGCCATACGATATTAGTCTGTGATTGACATGTCACATATTATATCACATATTGTGATGTATTTTTATCTTCTTATGTCAACGTTTAATGAAGGCTCATTGTGTAGTGTTTTCATCTTTCTGTTATATTACAAGGTCAAAACATTTTATCTGTTGTTTCTTTATGTATCAACAGGAATTATTCCCAGCTCTTTTTCTCAGTTCTTCATTTCTGATCCTATCTCTCAGGTTGTTTCCTGTTATGCATCTAACATATTTCATTTCTGTAGTGGATATTTTCTTATTATTCTTGAGTTTAGTGTCCAGGTCAGACATTGGTAGGCTCAGTGTTGGGATGTTCTAACCATACAACTCAGAATCCAAACTGGCATATTACTTACATTTGAATTCATACAGAACACCTATTTTATATGTATTCATTCAGTCAAACAAGCAGAAGAAAAAATTGGTACCTGGTCTTTGACTAGGAATGGAAATCATTTGGGGAAAGAACACTAGGCTTGACTGCCAAAGAAAAGTGAAAACCCTACACTCCATTTCCTAATTAACATAATGTTATTGGATTGCCTTTACATTTTAAGACAAACTGGCAATAAATGTGAAAAGCCTAATTGGCATGAACCATACTGATATTGTCTTCCCTCTAGGGCACGGTGCCTTCACTTGTTGACCTTCTGATCAACACAGACAAGGAGTCTGTAAAACTGTATGTGCTGCGCCCCCTGATCAACTTTTCATCACAGTCCAAGTTTCACAGCTACTACACACGTGCTGTACAGAGTTTGTACACACTACTGGAGGTCGGATCCCACATGGTCAGAGTTCAGAGTATGAAAGTTTTGGTCAACCTGTCCCTGAACAAAGACATGGTACCATACATGCTAGCAGCCAAGGTGAGGGTCACATCATCTGTATTGCTTGATATGTTTATTAGTGTTGGGCGTGTCTTCATATAATAAATAGGCTCAAGATGTCCAACGACAACTGGGCATGAAGTGGCACTTGTAGCTGGTTGTTTAATCTAGGATCTGGTTGGTCTCGAGGCAAGACACCGGACTCGAAACAGCTTGGGTTCAAATCCTGACTGCACCAGTTGGGATTTTTATTTATGATTTCTCTCTGCGGCAACCACCCCTGGTCTCAGCAGCGAGGCCCGGCTTGAAATGTCAATTACTCATCGACGGAAAAAATATGAGTACCTCCAAAGACGGAGTTAACTGCCTGTGCGGTGAGGGACCCCTGTGCACACAGCTGCCAAGGAAAAATGGATTAACACGCAAAATTCAGTTCCTAGTCTCTAGGAACATCGTCAGAGGTAAAAGCTGGCGTACGAAAAAAAAAAATCTAGGATCAGTGAGCCAAAACTAGCCTGGAAACAAACTAGTCAGGTGAAGTGAGCATGGATTGAAGAGAGACAGTAATCTGGTATCCAAAAATGCCCCACTAAGTGCCCCACACTTTCGTATTCTGAGGCATTGCAGTTAGAGCATTTTTTTTTTTTAATGAAAGGGGGGGGGTGTCTAGAAGAAAGATGCCACCCTCTTGACAGAAAGGTCCAGGGTTTGTATCCACAGCACTTTTACAATATGTTAGTCTTTTTTTGACTAAACGCATATGTTTGAAAAAAAAATCAATTCTTCAAATATTTCACTTATCATTCTTTTTTGGAGGTATTCCTCTACCTTTTCTTCGTCTGCATACACCTTTCGGTGTCGATATTTATAAGTTCAAAGAAAGCTTTTGTCTGCTCAAGGCTGGTAAACATCTCCATACAGCTTGTCCCGAAATCTCTACCTTTTCAATTGTAAAAAAAAAAAAAAAAAAGTAAAGTGCCCCCGTCACACCAAGTGGCGAATAGGGAATATGGTGTTAGTGACCATCAATTTTACAGACCTTCGGCACATGATTTTTGGGGTTGTGTGGTTAGTATTACGCCCGTGACGCTTTACTTTCCCAGAAAAAAATCCGATACCCATTAAAGGCTAGGTGAACCGGAAGCCGTCGGTTGGGATCGAACCCTACCTCTTGTCGTTTGTAGTCCAGTTCACTAACCACTGAGCTATCGCGGCTCCCTTTTCAGTTGTTGTATCTCATAGTTAATGTTTGTTGTGTGAGAGGGAACAGGCAATTGCAGTGCTGCGGTAAATCTGGTAGTAAGGAGCCAGTAGTAATTTATCTTTATTTAATTTTTAGTTGATTTTTTCGTCTTCCGAAGAAGGCTGCATGTAGGCCGAAAACTCATTAGTTTTGTTATTTTCCTTTTATGTAATGCTGTCACCATACCTTTTAGGAGTGTACGCTACACATCACTACTGGTTTTTTGTGGTGTGGTAACCATGTTAAGTGTCCAAATGGGGCAAAGACATCTGTTAGCACTAAAGCTTAAAGTGTTCAGTGACTCATAGCTGACCTTTTATCCAAGATCAGTGAACCAGAACTATCCAGAGCCTTCCTCTTTGTGGTGCCCCTAAAAACAGACTAACCAGCCTGGCCTAATGAGTATGGGTCGAGAGGGAAGGCAGTCATGTACTCAAAATAGTATGCTAAAGTAAGATGTGATGGGCTGAAAGTTGCAATTATCATAGTTCGACTGTAAACCACAACACGCCCATTTCATGTTTTTTAAGGGAAAACAATGAACAGGAGTTTGGATTGCTTTGGTATGTTAGGTGAACTAAAGAAAGAAAATGTCCAAACAATAAAATGTTGTTAGGTGAACTAATGAAAGAAAATGTCCAAACAATAAAATGTTGTTAGGTGAACTAAAGAAAGAAAATGTCCAAACAATAAAATGTTGTTAGATGAACTAAAGAAAGAAAATGTCCAAACAATAAAATGTGTTATCTCTGGATATAACTCTTAGATAGTATCATTTGTACTCTTTTCATTTTTCATTTTGCCTTTTATTGTCATATTAAGCAGCCTCTAAAAACATCTCATTTGAGTAGTTCCTGTAAGCAAGACAACTAAAATGTCAGTGACAAACAGCTGTGTGGTGCAGAACATAGTCATTAACTTTTGTCTCCTTTATCTCCCACCTGTCTCAATCTTTATTACCTCCCAACTGTCTCAATCTTTATTATATCCCACCTGTCTCAATCAACCTCCCAACTGTCTCAGTCAATAAAATTACCTCCCACCTGTCTCAATCTTTATCTCCCACCTGTCTCAATCTTTATCATCTCCCACCTGTCTCAATCTTTATTATCTCCCACCTCTCTCAATCTTTATTATCTCCCACCTGTCTCAATCTTTATTATCTCCCACCTCTCTCAATCTTTATTATCTCCCACCTCTCTCAATCTTTATTACCTCCCACCTCTCTCAATCTTTATTACCTCCCACCTCTCTCAATCTTTATTACCTCCCAACTGTATCAATCTTTATTACCTCCCACCTGTATCAATCTTTATTACCTCCCGCCTGTCTCAATCTTTATTACCTCCCACCTGTCTCAATTTTTATTACCTCCCACCTGTCTCAATCTTTATTACCTCCCACCTGTCTCAATCTTTATTACCTCCCACCTGTCTCAATCTTTATTATCTCCCACCTGTCTCAATCTTTATTACCTCCCACCTATCTCAATCTTTATTACCTCCCACTTGTATCAATCTTTATTACCTCCCACCTATCTCAATCTTTATTATCTCCCACCTGTCTCAATCTTTATTATCTCCCACCTGTCTCAATCTTTATTATCTCCCACCTGTCTCAATCTTTATTATCTCCCACCTGTATCAATCTTTATTATCTCCCACCTGTCTCAATCTTTATTATCTCCCACCTGTCTCAATCTTTATTATCTCTCAAATGTATCAATCTTTATTACCTCCCATCTGTCTCAATCTTTATTACCTCCCACCTGTCTCAATCTTTATTATCTCCCACCTGTCTCAATCTTTATTATCTCCCACCTGTCTCAATCTTTATTATCTCCCACCCGTATCAATCTTTATTACCTCCCACCTGTCTCAATCTTTATTATCTCCCATCAGCCCATCAAGATTGGAAACATTGCATTCTCCTAGTATAGCTTTCTTTTTTTCTCCAGGCTCCGACCTGTTTAGTGGAACTGCTTGACCTGCCAACATCTATAGATTTGACTCTCCGCACCCTGACAATGCTCACCAACATTAAAACGGCCATGCATGGTGGAAGTATCTCACTAGCTTCCCTGCCTGTTGAGGACAAGGCTGCATCACATGAGACTATGTATATAGCACTGCATGGTGTGAACAATATATCCACACTCCGCAGTAAAGTTTTCCGTTTGACCAGACACGCTGATGAAGATGTGTCTCAACAGGCTTCTAAGCTTCACCAATTTCTTCAGCAGACGAGTGAGTGAGTGAAATAATGGATGAATATAACAGTTAAATCTCTGTTGGTAGGAGATTTCATTATCATCATCATTATCATGTGCCTTCTTGTAGCAATTAACTACAAAGATATTAACGCTGAGGTGTTAACTTTTCATCCAGAATAATATGTCAGTTCCTTTCATGGCTACAGGTTTTGTGTGAGTGGAGTTTACAAACACTTCACCTCCAGAATGCCAGCACAGCCATGACTGAATACCAAACAGGGTGGAATGATATCTTGATAATGAAGGTTCACTGTGGGCAGTGAATGACCAAGCTACTCTGGGCAGTGATCCAAAAAAAATTTACTGACAGCAATGTTGCCACATATCACTATGTGAAAATGGTATTCACACAAAGTCCCAGTGTCACCTGGCACTTGTGTGAAAATGATATTCACACAAAGTAACAGTGTCACCTGGCACTTGTGTGAAAATGGTATTCACAAAATCCCACTAATGTTTATATGAAACTGGTAAATGTAAGATAATTGTCTCACTGATCACAGAACATTAAAGCAATAAAGGCAAGTCCCAAATTATCATCATTTTTATTTGCAACATGTCTAATAGTGGTTAGCTTAGAAGATGATGGACTTGGTGTTAATTTGTAGACAGGTTTTTGAACTGTCTCTATATATAACAAGTTGATTAATGTGTACCTGACTTGGTACTAGTCAGAAGATATGTAAATAAGTTTCTGAGCTGTCTCTGTAAACAAGAAGTTGATTGTTGACCTAACTTGGTGGTCAGATTTGTAGATAAATCATGGACCTCTCTCTGTAATCAGGAGCTGTATATGTATATGCACATTTTGTGGCCAGTCTGTAGATGTATGTCTAGACAGGTCTTAGAACTGTCTCTAATAATCAAGAAGTTTATTATACATTAGGGCTTGGTAAACAGACCTGTAGAGGTCTTAAAACTGTCTCTCGGTGGACTGGATGATCTAGAGAAAGTAAAGTAAAGAGTTCCCGTCACGCCTAGTGGCGTATAGGGAATATGGTGTTAGTGACCATAATTTTTACAGACCTTTGGCACATGATTTTTGGGGTAATGTTGTCAGTATTATGCCTGTACCCCTTTACTTTCCCAGAAAAAAAATCCGGTACCCATTTAAGGCTGGGTGAACCCTACCTCTTGTCGGATGATCTAGAGGCAAGATGTTGAATCTAGACAAAGATGACCTAGATTTGAATTCCACCACGGCAGGAGTTTTTCTCTTCATGTCCATGTTATCTTTGTGGCTTTACCCTACTTCTGGCCTCTGGGTAGTGAGGTCTGATGTCTTGCCCTTTCAGATATTGGCAAAAGGCAAGAGTTTCTGTTTGCACTCTGCCCATGTTTGAGGAACTCTCAGCATTTAAAAATCTAAAACAGTAGGCCAGAATGGCTGCTGTCTGGGCATAATTGTTAAGCAATTAAAAATCCACCTGTGCTGTAGACAGACATGTCAGGCCCTATGGCACAGATATTGGGATGTGACACTTTCATGCCCATTAAACAGTTAAACACTTTAGTAGAATTACTATCTCTATAATTAGAATGTGTATTGTACACTTGGACTTGGTAGCTAGACTTGTATGTGGATGGACAAGTCTTTGAACATTCTCTGTAATGAAGAAGCTTATTGTACACCTGGACTTTGTAGGTGGATGGACAGGTCATTGAGCATTCTCTGTAATGAAGAAGAAATGTATTGTACATTTTGACTTGGTAGCTAGACTTGTAGGTGGATGGACAGGTTATTGAACTTCTCTGTAATGAAGAAGAAATTTATTATACACCTAAACTTGGTAGCTAGGCTTGTAAGTGTATAGACAAGATTTTGAACTATTTCTGTGATCAGAAAGTTTTTTGTTCACCTTGACCGTGTGACCAAACTGTGTAAATTAGTTTTAGAGCTGTCTCAGTAAATTGTATGATTTGATGGTCTTCATTGCTCAGATACAATTGTCTCACTGAACCTTTAAAGATTGGTGTATGTTTAGCTTTAACAAAATATCTTGATCCTCAGTTTTTAATAAATACTTTTCTTGTATGTCCCACAATGAGACCTATGCCGATATATTTTTACGTTGTCAGAAATCCTACAAGATAGGTAAATACTAGGAGGATCATTTCCATGAGAGGTTCAGAAACATCTCTCAGTGACATCAAACACTCATCTGTCATTTTACAGCAGTTGTCAAGCTCATCATCCACGAGAACTACCTGATATCATTTTACACCTGTAGCCAAGCTCATCATCCATGAGAACTACCTGATATCATTTTACAGCTGTAGCCAAGCTCATCCATGAAAACTACCTGATATCATTTTACAGCTGTAGCCAAGCTCATCCATGAGAACTACCTGATATCATTTTACACCTGTAGCCAAGCTCATCATCCATGAGAACTACCTGATATCATTTTACAGCTGTAGCCAAGCTCATCCATGAAAACTACCTGATATCATTTTACAGCTGTAGCCAAGCTCATCCATGAGAACTACCTGATATCCCATATTTTTGTATTTTCTTCTTTGGACATCTGAACATGTCAGTTTTTTTCTTTAGTTCTTTCTCTTCTCAACATCCTCCTCCTTCCCCCTCTCCACACACACACACACACTAAATTATCTTGGACATCAACCTTTCTTATTTCCATGTTCGCACAACCACAGCCAAGAAATGACTACTTTCTATATATTTTTTAAATTTTCCCTGTGTATTTTGACTTCCCTGTAGCTACCTTTAGCTACTGTTGTTTGATATGTCTTGTGTTGTAATTCCAAACTGTAAAGCTGTAATGTTCTCTTTTTTATATTTATAAAAAATACCTTGTTCTTCCTATTAACTCTAACATGTATTTAGATTAGATCAGAGCATGGTTTTATCATTTCATAGCAAGCTTGTCCTGGTGTAGCTATAGTGCAGGCAAGAACAATGTGTACTTTTTTATTCTGAATATATTTCCATGTACAGATAGTGTAGACTTAATTCACCACAGAGGGGGAGGGGGGGGGGGTCGGATCATACATCAATAGAAACAATTCTAGTGCTCAAGGCTCACTAGAAATAGTAATTAAGAAGGTACACAAAGTGGGGGAAAAGTTTGACCATAGCAAACTGTCAAGTTTGGAAGAATTTGTTTTGATGAGGTCATTTTTATGACACTATCATAATCTAAATTCAAACTGTGATCAACAATAAATCCTCGATCATTCATTCTCTCACATTTTTAAATGGCCTCTGTTGAAAATGAGATTAGAAAGATCACTACTGACTTGTAAGGGGATCTGGTTGATGAGAAGTTAGACATCAGTATCTGGACAAGAAGGTCTTGACTCTGAATCCTGCCAGGTTGCAATTTTCATTTAAAATAGGTAGTTTCTTCATGGCTTTACCTTCCCCAGATCTCTGGGTAATGAAATCTCATGTCTAGCCCTCTCAAATAACTGTGAGAACTGGAGGTCCTATGTGCAATTGCACACGTTATAGAACTCTTGACAGTTAAAAGTCAAAAAAAGAGTAGCCCAAAAATGGCCATTGTCCAGACAAAATTGATGGGATAAATCTAACCAAAAAAATGTAAAAAAACTTTGATGATTAAATATAAAAAAATGAGAGTACCTCTGAAGTTGGAGAATATCTGCCTGTATAGCAAGGAACACCTGAGCATACAGCTGCCTGTGTAAAACTGGGATAAAGAGATGTTCACACAAAAATTCAGTCCTTCAGAGGACTAGAGATATAGATCTGGCATTGCCAGACAACCAACTACTGAGCTGTTGGAAATCAAAATGACAAGCCTTTTCAGGGTTGATCTGTGAGTAGGATGCATCATAACACTGAGATATTTTGTACAATGTATCTTTAATATCTTTACATTTTTCATTTCTCAAAGATTCAGTCCTAAATATGAGGATGTCATCTATACAATTAGGCATGCAGATTTGATTTTAGCTATTTTTAAGATGCATATGACCCTTGTATAGCATAATCTGATCACTGACAAAGAAGAGTTCCTAAAACTTTACAGGGGCTTATTCATCATTTTAACTTGTATGACCACAAATTTCAAAAAACATTCTTGATCTTTCTGTTTTCATGATCTAACCGATGGAGTTATGAATGAAAGATATAGATTAATCTACAACTTTTTCTGTTTATTTGTTGAAGAAATTGTCCAGATCTTTCTAAGAAATTATCTAAATGTTGCTAAGATATTATCATTACTTACTTGATTTGTGAAAAGCTGAAGTGGCTGAAAGGTTCATGCACTTACTGCAGAGAGAAAAAATGTCCAGATCTTTCTCTTTCTGGCATTCACCAATGACTACTAAAGAAATGGATGGTTATCTTCATCCATTCTTAAAAAGACGTTACGTTGGCGAAGTCATCTAGTTGTGTTGTGGTTTATGTGCACCTTTTGACCTAACTTCAGCACCTCATTTTTGAATAGCAGTATCTCTTCGACCCCTACCTGTTTGACCAGACTAGCCTGGTTAATCTGCTGCTAGAAATATCATAAAGACGTGGAATAGGGTCTGGATGTTTCTGGTGCAAGCCATCAGCTATGTGTCGCTGACAGCTCCCAGCTCTATTGCTGTCTGGCACATTGCCTCCATCCAGGCTCGGCGACCAGATGTGTACAATTGTTTGTGTGTGGTCAGCATGGCTTCAGGCAGTCCAGCCTCTGAAGATGGGTATCAGAGGTATTTTTTTTACATAGGGGTGGTAATACCAACCACATTAACTATAGCATATGCAGTTGGTAGTTGGAAAATATGAGGACTAGCACAATTATCCTCATGTGCCTTATAATTAAAGCATGAAACGAATACTTATTTACTGGACCTTCAATTCCGTGGATAACTCTTTTAAATGAGTATCTGCCCTGTGTCACTGTTTGTTATTTTTAGATTCCTCAGTCATCACTCAGGCCTATTTTCTAGTCATGTAGACTGTGTACAAGTTAAATATGTACATCCTATTAGCAAAGTTATTTTTTGATTAGTTCCCCTGTGTCAGCGTGCTGTGCTATATGGTATGGGTTCAAATCCTGGTTCTGGCTGCCTGTTATTTTCTGTTATCGTTTGGTGAAGTTATCCAAATGTGAATCAAATATTTATGTTTTTGTATCATTTATAGTATCGAAATGCACATCATCATTGAGTGCTGTCTCCGCATTGAAGGTTGGCTATCATGGAGTGCCATTCCACTCTGTCTCTTGCTTTGATGGTGCAGGTTGTCATAGGCTGACTTGTCCATCTTTTTATGTTACTCGTCCATGTTAGTCTTGGTGTGCCTCTTTTACTTTGTATTTCCTTTTCAAGATTAGTTTTAGTAGGTTGCTGTGTCTTTTGACAAGCCCCACAAATCTCATTTGTCTTGTTTGAATTGTAGAAATGCACCATGTTGGATGACTTTATTCATATGGAAGTCCCTAGAGACTAGTAACTGAATTTTGTATGTTAATCTGTTTTTCCCTGGCAGCCATGTGCACAGGGTCCCTCGCCGTACAGGCAGATCCGTTTTCGGAGGTACTCATATTTTTTCTGTCCATGAGTAATTGATGTTTCAAGCTGGGCCTCGCTGCTGAGACCAGGGGTGGTTGCCACAGACAGAAATCAGAAATAAAAATCCAAACTGTGCAGCCAGGGTTTGAAGCCACAACCTCTCTGTCTTGAGGCCGGCGTCTTGCCTTGAGACCAACCAGTTCCCCATATTGACCTTTAACTAAGGAAAATGGACAGATTTTGTCACTGCCATATTTAGTGAAATAAATGTAAAAATAAATCTCAGTATATGTGTATATGTTCTATTAGTATGGCTATAGTAATATATAGCAACATTAGCTGTGTTCTTTCTCCACATTTGTCTTGTTATACAACATTCATGCTGGTATTGTTTCATGCAATTTCATTCTTGCCAAAAAATGTATTTTATTTTAACAACTTTATTTGTTTTAATAAAAGAGACTGGACTTAAATGAATATCAAAATATGAGAAGTTACTGCAGTCACCAATTTGGCATAACAGACTATAGACTCGCGGCTTTGTTGGCAATACAGACATATCCAGAGTTACAATATGATGGTGCATGATGGGAATATTGAGAGGAAATGCTAAGTTATTTTCTACTTTTAGCCAGTACAGTATAATAACCTGTGTAATGCAATGTTACATAATCTATAATCTTACTCTGTAGTCTACCTTGCACTGTTTCCAAAATTATGATGGCTGCTCGTAATCTAGATTGGGATATCATATACTACTTTCAGCTTACGATATTTCAGATTTACTACGAGTTTTTGTGAATGTGACCCCCATTGTAAGTCAGGCTATGTCTGTGTATGAAATCAAGTTCCATTCCATGAAAAAGTTGGTTAATCTAGATAGTTGGATTTTAGAGATCCAAGATGAGGACTTGACTATTTATATCAAATGTTTTAACATTAATTTTGCCAAAAAGACTAGCCAGGCAAGCCTAGTAAATGTTATTTGTCTGTATTTTTTGGCTTGCTAATGTTTTATTTGAAAGATGATTTGAAATAAATCTGGACAGCATAACTTCCAGTGTTCATTTGTTGTAAAAGAAAAACACACACACAAAACTAATAACGAAACATTAAAACAAAAATATTCTAAATATATTAAAGAAAATAAACTAAAAATGTCTATCCTGGGTGTATGAAAAGGAACACATTCACGACAGCCACACTTTTGTTACCATTTCCTTTTCATACACACAGGATAGACATTTTAGTTTATTTTCTTTAACATATTTCGAATATTTTTGTTTTAATGTTTCGTTATTAGTTGTGTGTGTGTGTTTTTCTTGTTTGTTCCTGCTGAAGGCCTATTGGGCCGAAACGTCGTTTAGTCTGTGTCGTCCACTTATCACGTAAAGCTTCTAACATACCATTTTTTTGTATTTTTTAATTTTTCCTGATTATGGAAGGCCCCGGCCGGTATCACTGCAAACGTATTAAAATCCATAATTGTTCAAACGCCCGTGCCGGTGGAATCATCCGAATTAATATCTCATCTCCCAAACAAAGAAAGCTATCTATAGTACCCATCATAGCAGTCTCAGCACACGCCAAAAGACATAAGACGAAACCGCACAGAAAGTGAACACTACCGTCTATTCCCTGTAATACGATATCATCATTCATCGTAAACAATCGGAATATGATTAAAACGGATGAAACGCACAGAGCACTTAACTCAGTAGCTCCTGCAACAAGCCGGACTTGGAATATGAGGAAACTGCAATAAGGAACACTTTTCAGACATAGCCTTTAATGGTTCCTGCTGGCTATCCACCATATTGACCGGAAGTTCACATTCTCCTGAAAATGATGATCGTCATATTTTTTTAATGTATAGCACTTGATGTTAGGACATCGTTTTTTACTCCAAATCCAAACATATGAAACACAGTCATCGGATTATCCCCGTCGCACATCAAACAAAAGACCATAAGATCTCCCTGCAATGTGAATTTGTGAAACTATAAACCAGTTCACATGTCTACCCTCTATCTCACAGCAGCACTTTTGAATCTAGACAACATCCCTTCTGACTAACATGAAACTCCGAGAGTCACCCCGCTGCTCCAAAGTCATGAACAAAGCTCCGTCATTTCGCCTTTCATCATTAGCGTATGGGCGGTCTAGGGATATACGATCAGCCATCAAGTTGACGTAGCACACACAACAATGGCTGCGCCCATAAATTACTCTAGTGAATGCAGCCAACAACGCACGCAAAGCAGTGCAGGATCCCTAAAGTGAAACCTTCGGTTGACTTGTCAGAGCAGTCCATATTAATGAGTTGTAACATGTAAGTATAATTGGCGTCAAACAATTCCAACGACGGCCATTGAAGAGCACTCAATATGTTGACGTAAACCGCATATCAACTCTAGACAGGGGAAGGTCGCATTCACAACACTTGACTTGTCAAAGAGGAATATTGTCCAGTCTACGACTCTGCATCCTCGGCGCAAATTTGTTATGTGGAACATCATATTGACTTTAACACAGAGAATTGCACTGGAGAGCCGAAATTAATCAGTCCTCAAATGCAATTCCCGCAGCGGTCGAGAGAACATGAACTTCCTTCCACCATCTTGGAACCAGAAGTTGCATGACAAGCTATAGGGATCCAGTGAAGACCACAAACACACCGTCTTGTTCGATGCTGGTCTAGAATGATTATGGTTAGTCGAAGGCGGCCAAGCGGCAGTGAAAGTGAACGCAGCTGAACTGTCCTTCGTCATACGATATCATCATTCATCGTAAGCAATCGGAATATCGAAACACAGCTCACGGTGAGTACTAAACTTAGTTGCTCCTGCAGCAAGCCGGACTTGGACTATGAGAAGGCTGCAACAAAGAACACTTTTTAGACTGAGCCTCGATGGTTCCTGCCGCATATCCGGCACATTGACCGGAAGTCGCCTGGTCTAGAATCTAAATGCATAGCTAAAAGCTCGTTTGTAGATGAATTATCGGGTTACTGAATAATTAAATGGCTCACTTTGTAATAATTATATCAGATTTTTAAATCTCCTTGTCCCACAACAAGCAGGCTTTAGACAGTGTTACTCTACCGAAGATCAGACAACCTATCTTTCCCTGGGAATTGAAGATGCGTTTCAAGAAAAGAAACTGATACAAGGAACAAACAGCAAACACACAAAATATATAGGCCTATATAAGGATATGTAAACAAATCTAATTCATCATCATCATGTGCCTTACCGGTTGGCGTAGGTGATCATGTCCCTCCACAATCGTCTATCTACAGTGCATCGTATCAGTTCTGTTGTTGACTATTTTCCATGCCATGACACCAAGCTATCCAGTATTTTCTCTCTTTGTCGTTCGCGATCTCTCTTTCCTTTTATTTTGCCAGTTGTAACCAAGTATTCCAACTTTCCTCTTCTCATGATGTGCCCGTAAAATGTTGATTGCTTCTTTCTGATGTTTTTTAAGAGCTCCCTTTTTGTGTTTGCCTCTTTGAGAACTTCCTCATTGGTCTTTTTAGCTGTCCAGGGAAATTTCAACATTCTTCTGAGAAATCCCATCTCTGTGGCCTCTAATTGTCTTTTCATTTGTTCAAATCTATTTACATGGCGATAATATGCTAGATACTTAAGAAAGAAAATTTAAAAAAAGGGTCACTTCCCTGTGGTCAGCCTCAGAATGGACTAAAGTGATATGGCAGGATGACCAACTATAAAATTATAAATTGTATATAATATTTTTTTATAAAAAAATTTTTTTTATTTTAAATATAGTCTATTCTAAGGCTGACCACGCTCTGGAATACAGGGAAGTGACCCTTTTTTAAAATTTCCTTTCTTGAGTATCTAGCATATTATGGCCATGTAGTTAGATTTGTTTACATATTCTTATATATATTGTTTGTGTTTGTTGTTTGTTCTAGCTGAAGGCCTACTTGGCCGAAACGTCGACTTTTGTTTTGTCCATTACGACGTAAAGCTGTCACCATACCACTTTTTTTTTCTTCTTTTTTTTTTTTTTTTTTTTTTTTTTTTTTTTTTTTTTTTTTTTAGTATTGCTATTATCATCAGCTTTACAGTAGCTTCGCATCTCTCCTTTACCTCGAGTAGTGGATACCGGTGCCTACAGCATTCAGAGGCACATGCTCGTGTATTGTCACAATCGACTGGAATTTGCAGGGAGCAGAATCCAGTCGTCGATGCGAAGGGAGGTCAATGCTCTAAATCTGGGAAACAATGAAGAAGATGCAGTCATTTATACAGACGGATCCGTAATACGACACCAAAGGAGTGCATGGACATTTACATCACGCTCTGCGTCCAGAATAGTCAAAGTAGAGAACGGTGCATACGTTATGACCACCAATAGGTGGAGGTGATGGCTGTAACCAGGGCATTTATCTGGTTAGAGTCACAAGACTACACCTACGCATGTATACTGAGTGATTCGATTAGCATGATAAAAAAAGTGAAGGCTGGTTCTGTGCGCAGACTGGATCTAGTCGTTACAGAAGTCGACGAAACTCAGAGTCACCTTTGTCTAAGTCCTTAGACATGCGGAAGTGCGGGGAAATGAAAGAGTTTGGCTAGGTGTGCTGTCATCCAAGATGGTCAACCAATGGATCAGCGGACGTCATTAATGTCCTCCAAGAAGTGGGAAGGGCGCATGACTTCAACAACCATGAGTACACGTCACTCCGTTTCAATTACTCAGGCGATTATCGAGGATTTACCATTGAGTTTAAAATATACGAGATACCTGTAAGAATTAGCACTGCTGCAAGCAAAATGGAAAGCAATGGCCGAAGGTCCATTTAACTCTATTTGCCAGATTTTGTCTCTGGACGAACATAACATAACACATTGGGGGCCTCGGTAGCCTAGTTGGGAAAACCACCCGACTGAGCTACCGACGTTCGGACAACCCGTGTTCGATTACCGCTGGAAGCAGTTTGAATTGTACTCGTGGTTGAAAAAAAAAAAAATACCCCCGCGGTCGACCCAGCCCCTGCCAGAAATGGGCACCAGGGTAGTACTCTGGTAAGGTGAGGAATGCCGCTTCGCATTGTGAGTTTCGATGCCTGAAGCGACACTACCCAGAAGTCTCCGAATACTTCTAGATAGGCGGCCGAGCACATATGGGTGAAAACTAACGTGTTAAGACGCCGATTCAAGTTTCGTTCTGAACATTCACATAACATAATAATATTGTGTTGGCCAAACTCTAGGCACGCAGTACAAATCATTGTTCTCCACCTGGGACACAGTAACATTATTATTGCAGATTGTTCGGTGGCGTGTTTGCAGTTGCCTTCTTGAAACCTTACATAGCGTAATGTAGTACAAGAAGTAACAGAAACAAGGAAACGAGAAAAGGAACAGCAGTGCAAGGTCATACCAAGAAACAACAAATCAAATAGTATGGACATGTAACACGATCACTGTCAGATAACATCCTTCAGAAAACCTTAACACTCAGAAACATCTGGAAGATGGGAAAATGAAGACATAGAAGATGCTGGATTAATTAATGAAACAGCATACAAGATGATGAGTTGGTGGCACGCTACAGAGACTGTAGAACCAGAACATTGTTTCCCATCATAATAAATAATAGGAAAGTAAGTAAAATTAAGGGAGCCGCTCTAGCTCAGTGGTTAGTTCACTGGACTACAAAGGACAAGAGGTCGGGTTCGGTCCTGACCGACGGCTTCCGGCTGCACCCAGTCTTAAATAGGTACCAGATTTTTCCTGGGAAAGTAAAGCAACATGGGCGTAATACCGACCACTTCATCTTCTTCTACCTTTTTTAGTTCCCTGTGGAGCATATGTCTTCAACAAACACCTTTCAAGTAGTTCTGTTTTTTGCCTTTTTTTAAAGATCATTCCATGTCTTCCCCATCATCTTCATCTCTGCTTCTATCTGTCTTCTCCAAGAATTCTTTGGTGTTCCTCTTTGTCTTTTCCCTGGGGATTCTAAAAAAGGGCCTGTTGTGTAATACTCTCAGTTGGCTACCGCACTGTGTGTCCTATCCAGCGCCATCGTCTTCGCTGTATCTCTTTATCCACTGAATACCGACCACATTACCCCAAAAATCATGTGCTTAAGGTCTGTACAAATTATGACCACCAACACCATATTCCCTATACACCACTTGGCGTGACGGGGACTCTTTACTTTTTTAAAGTAAAATTATATACAGGTTTAGCTGATGGCTTGCGCCAGGATCGGTGAACCAAAACCATCCAGACCCTGTTCCACCTCTCCGCGGTGCCTCCAGTAACAGACTAACCTGTCTAGTCTGGTCAAGCGACCAGGGATCGAAGAGGGAAGACAACCCGGTACTCAAAATGTGCCGAAGTCGGATGTGTTGGGCCGAAAGGCGCAAATATAACAGTTATACTGCAAACCACAACACAATTCAGACACACCCACTTAACGTCCTTTTAAGGGCGGACGACGAAGAGGAATTCTACAGTCTACGAATACTCTAGAATACTTTAGTCATCGGGCGAACGTAAGCAATCAGCAATATACAGGTTTATAGTAGCTTCTCTTGAAGTATGTTATGATGAACTAGCAATGGGTATGAGTTCTGAATCGTGACAAAATGTTGACATGGTAATTGTCTGAATAAGAGGACGGACAGCATCTTCGGTGGCTTTTTTTTTTTTTTTTTACATACATTACATTAATAACATAACACATAACAAAACTCATAAAATAACCACAAACTAATCTGGCCACCCACGATGTGACAGACCTGATTACCTGGCACCGTTGACAGCAGACGACTGGTGACGTCACGAAGTGGACAGTGGTCTAGCTCCATCATACCGGCCTCTACAGGTAATAATATTGTCACATCTATCCGTTTATGGACATTAACGATGCCAGCAATGGTGGTTGTTGTTTCCTAAATGTTGACTTACCGTCTACATTGTGCAACAGGCGACGCCCCAAGAACGACGTGTCCCACGTGTTGACAGTCAAGGGAGGGCACTAGCAGCTTCGGCTCGACGACAAGGTCTGGTCATTGATGAGGAGATAGAATCATTGTATTTTTGTGCCAACTTAATTTTTTGTATGTATGGAATGTAGTAAACGGAATTTTGAATTTAATTTAAAATAAATTATTTTGGTTCATGATACTGGAAGAGAAATTCTAGCAACAATATATTTTATTCGACATTTTATTTATTGAACTTGTTAAAATTAATTCATTTATTTGATGAACTATCGACCTAGTGAGTCCTCTATCTGACCCTCTACAACGGTCAGTGGTCACAGTTTCCTGAGTTTCTTCTGTGATCATGGCACTTTCAGACTAGGACTCCGGACTCTCTTACTTATGCAGGTAGCTGTCTGTTCTAGTGATTCGGTTGAGTGTAGAGTTTCTCTTGCAGGGAGGTGGGTGTGGGCGACGCACTCCCAGAATTCTGTTGAACGTGTTTTGTTGTCATGTCATCCACTCTCCAGGTTACAGTGGCATTGGCCTGTTTTGAGTTTCGTAAACTTGTGGCTTCTCATTCTGTTGTGGCCAGTGCACAGGCGAAATATGATGACTTGGTCCCTCCTTGATGATAGTTAGAGGTATTCGTCCCTCTCATTATACTTTGGGTGTCCATTTTTCATGATCCTGGCCTATAATAATGATGGGTTTGACCTCATTGCAGCTGACCACATGGTTCTCTTGTGGTAATCTCCCTCCCTCTTTATCAGTAGCTTGTTTGTCTGCACATTCGTTTCAGTTCCTTGTAAATCACAGATTGAATAGTGCAGTCCAGCAACACTGGACTGTTTTAACATTAGCATCATGATCAATGATTATATAGATAATGCTTATGTTTTGTTAGTGAGTAGGCCTATAGTATACATACATACATAAAAAAATCATATATATATTGTATGTGGTATTGTTGTATCAGTAACTGGCTACATGAGTACTACCCATTAGGACAGATATCACTGTGTCCATAAGTATGAAACCAACATTTTAAAAAATATCACTTGAATCTGACATGAAACAATGAGTACAAAGTAATTAATAGCATGTAAATGTGCACTCCTTCACTTTCCAGCATTTATTAAATAAATTTTAATCCGAAAAATAGTTATTTTGCTGCTATTTTTTTTGGCATTAATATTGTATTTAC
The DNA here is from genome assembly GCA_032433765.1 of Megaustenia siamemsis. NCBI lineage: Eukaryota > Metazoa > Mollusca > Gastropoda > Stylommatophora > Ariophantidae > Megaustenia > Megaustenia siamemsis. Next base: position 3,445,894 of record JAVIAB010000091.1, on the reverse strand, counting down.
TGCTTTATTGTTTGTATTATAATCAGACATAAACCTGCTGTTATGTGATGATGCACAATCACATAATGTTATTTCTATTTTAAAATATTTTACATAAGAAACGGAAGAGTGGTGTTTGTTGCAATCACTTATACCTAATGAATAAGTTTGAGACCTTCTTTTACGATACCCAAAGGTCAGATATTTCAACATTCCCAACAGATGCCCAACTTGGCATTCAAGGATCCACAAGAAGCATTCCATATATGTACTCATTATTGCATGCTGTTCATTAGTCAGTTATTCATTACAAACCATGCTTATTTATCATTATCATGTTGGACGTTTGTTTACGTTTGAACAAAGCCCAACGGCCAAGATCTGAATTTGTAAAATTTCGTTCATTCTCAACGGCGGCCGTTATAGTTTAGCTTTTACTAGCACAATGCCTGGAGTATAAGCTCAGAACATAATCTTGTCGTGCTTTCTCCCTGCTTCGAAGGTTGACGACAATGGAGATTCATCTCACTCTGACTTTTGTGGATGCTGTCTTAAATGAACCAAATTAGTAAACAACCATGCATCCACTAACGCAGGAGGAGATCAACACCTTCTTTGACAAACTATCCAAATAGTAAATTACATGTTTCATCATATTTTGTATATATCTGGTAGAACTTTTAGTTTAAAATACTTGTCATAACATGACTTCTCAGCATCGTGAGACTCCCGGAAGTTCGTGATAGTTGGGAGGGTCTTATAGTCTGTTGCTTGGTGTGTGATGGTCTAATCACCAACTAATTACTACACCAAGCTTGGGCAGATGGTGCTCATAAGCCTGGGAGGGCCGACCATCTAAGGGCAGAATCTCCCCTACAGAAAAGACAATCTGCTGCATTTGCAGGAAGATTGGGGACAATCAAAGGCTAAGGAAAGCAAACCTGAATAAAATGCTGGCTGAAATCGGATGCACTGAGCCAATGGCGCAGAACACAATGCAACGTTTTAACAAGTAATCAATCAGACTGGATCAAACAGACTATAATTATGATAGGCAGCTGACTTCATGAGAGAGTCTGGAATCCTACTCTGATTGAGTCATGATCGCAGAGAGAGAGATTATCATGTTGTGCTATCACCTCAATGAAGGTTGACTATCATAGATTACAATTTTGCTCTGTAATTTGCCTTTATGGTACACTGTAAATTGATTCTTGAGTCTACCACATAAATTGTTAAAATTTTATTTTTTTCCTGCCTGTTTTTTTTTTTTAACTTCTTTTTCTAAGCTGACTTTCATTATGTTACTATAAATGAAAAAGTAACATTTCTCTAACATGTCCAAGATATTTTATTAGTCTTGTGTTGAAGTTTGCTACATCTCCGAGAGGGGCACATATATGTATGGTCTTTGGAGTCTTCACCAACAGTTGGTAGTAAGCAATCATGACAAGTCAATAGTTTGGTAAAATATTACTGTCTTATGCTGGATGCTGTTTTGTTGAACAGCTTCTCTCATGGTTGAAACTGCCAAATTGGATAGACAGATTTGATTGCAGAATGAAGAAGCTTTATTCATGGTGCCTGGCCTCATCTTTCTCCAGCGCCTTTTGTCATCTGAATTTGATATCAACGCTTGCTGCTGTGCCGTTTTTAATTTTTGTTCTCCATGTACTACATTCAGCAGGCAGATCGTCCCAGTTTCTTTCACTGATAGAAAATTCACTCAAGGAATCTTTATGTTCCACTGGAGTGATAGCAGGAGAATAAAAGTGAAGAATGAGTGAAAGGTTAATAATTGTATTAAAGAAAAGGGGCCAAGACGCCTGAGCTGACAGTTGTTGGTGACCCACAGCCAACTGCATGCATCAGAGATGATTAAGACCGTACTCCACCTCCTAGCAGCGCTCCTGGAAACAGACTATCCAGTCTGGCCAAGTGTGTAGGGAAGGAAGTCAAGTGAGTACTCAAAAATGTCATGTTCAAGTTGGATGTGTTGGGTTGAAAGGTGCAAATAAACCATAACACATCTATGCCCATTTGACTTCCTTTTTTGGGCAGACGGCAAAGAAGACCATTCATTCCCTTGGCATCCATTTGGTGAGTGGCAGAAAATAAGAAAGAATGAGTGATGGAATAACAGCTGAATGCAGGTGAACCAGTGGTGAAGTAATAGTTCTGTGAAAGTAAATAAAGACATCAATGTTAGACTAACAGATTGGGTAATTAATAGGTGAATGAAAGTTAAATAAATAAATTGAGTAATGGATGAGTGAAAGTGAACTTACATGTTTAGGTAGTTAAAAGTTAGTTCATTATTATATGTATTTATATTCATATATGTGGGTAGAACTAAGTGACTTCATTATTATATGTATATATGTTCTGTGTGGTTTGATGAAAGTTAGTTCATCAGTGAATGCATTTAAATTCATCTGCATGGCAGTTGTTTGTTTTATTTGATTTATCTGTTACTGTTTGTTTGTGCCTTCCATTCCTTGAGACCTTTTATCTAATGAAACAGTAACATGTATGTATTAGTAGTAGTAGTATGTGTTTGTACATCTTGCATTAATTGATGTAAATCATAATGTCGCAGAAACTCCCATGCTGTAAGACCATATTAACTTGCTAAATGTGAGAACATGTAACCAGCTCTTGCATGAGGGCATGCTGCACAGCTCAACCAGACGTTACCACTTGGAAGGCTGGTCTCTTTTGGTGCATAGATTTTTTGTGCACATGTCTAGCACCATTTGAAATCAGTTTTCTCAGATGGTGCCTACCTCACTGACACTCTATTTTACAAGTGCATGTCCACCTTCCTATTGTATGCTAAAGCTGTTTTTACATCATTTCCCCATTAATAGAATCTGCTGGTTGGACTTAGAAGATTGGAGAATAAAGGCCGCTTGTCCAATGTAGTTGCCATGAATGATTTAATGTGACACCAAGTTTTCTGCTTACAAACAGGCTTAGTCGATTTTAGTGGTAATACATTTATCATAGATGCTTTTTTCATAACAATTTGTTATGATGTTGAAATAGCCATGCTAAAATTTGTAATGCAATCACTAGAGAATCAAGACACTGAAAGTTCTGTATGCCAGTCTCTAGCTAAATCTGTTAGCTCTTTTATTCTTACCCATGTTGTCGGGCTTATACCACAGTGGATACCTGGACACACAGACATCAAGAGAAATAAAACTCGACACTTCATTCAGCTCCAGATGTTAGAAACACTTTTTGAACAAAAATCATCATCATCATCATCATTGAGTGCCGTCTCCACATCGAAGGTTGGCTACCATGGAGCACCATTCCACTCTATGTCTTGCTTTGATGGTGCAGATTGTCATAGGCTGACTTGTCCATCTTTTGATGTTACTCGTCCATGTTAGTCTTGGTCTGCCTCTGCCTCTTTTACCTTGTATTTTCCCTTCCAATATCATTTTTATTAGACTGCTGTGTCTTTTAACATGACCAAAAAATTTCATGTCTTGCTCTAATTGTGTTTAGTATCAAATTCTTCCGCCCCATCCACCGTCACAGACTTTTCACATACGGGTTGAACACACCCGGCTAACGACATCATTGTTGTCGAACCATGTGCTTGCCTATCGAACCGCGAACACACGACACAAAAGAAGAATAAAAATACCACAACTAAAATTGATGTTGCTTTGCTACATCAGGTCAAAGAGTCTATGTTCAAATAACTGATAGATCAGGAAGATGAAATTAAATAAGTGGCACATATATCATTGGCCACACTTCTGTCTTCCAATTCCTTCTCCACAACAGTGGGCATCAGCTCCGTTGCTGAGATTGAGAGGCTCAGTCAGAACAGGGACTTGTTGCAAGATGCAATGTGGGTCCTGTGCAAGGACACTTGATAACAAAAATCATCGGACATGGAATCTAAAACTCTACCCTATTTGCTTTCATCAGCTTGAAAGGACAACAGATAAATTATTATTTATATGTATTGTCTATTCTACTATACTTTTTAATCTTCATTTTGGAATCATAGTAAGTAAAGAGCCCCCATGACGCCAAGCGTATAGGAAATATGGTGTTAGTGACAATCAATTTTACAGACCTTCGGCACATTATTTTTTTTTTGGAGTAATATGGTCGGTATTACGCCCGTGCCGCTTTACTTTCCCAGAAAATAATCCGGTACCCATTAAAGGCTGGGTGAACCCGGAAGCCGTCGGTCAGGATCGAAACCGGCCTCTTGTCCTTTGTAGTCCAGTTCACTAACCACTGAGCTATCGCGGCTCCCATTTTGGAATCATATATAGTGTCTATTGGTTGCTTTCTATTGTTGATGGTTGCATTATATACATCTTTACAGGTGTGTGTGTGTGTGCCAGGAAATTATAGACAAGGGGGAAAAATCCATACCTACTCATATTCTAAAAGTCTTACACAATAGGAAATCTCCAACCACTATGTTGTGGTAGCAGAGGAGTGCATTTGTTGTGTCTGTATGACGTAACTTGAGTAATAATTGATGCATTATGTGAGCTTGTAGCTTGTTTTATCACTCTTGTTCTTAAGCACAAATCAATCTCCACAGAGAGAGGCAGAGGTGTGAACAATTCGTTCATTTTTCTTCTAGAGATGAAGACAGCAAACAGGGCAGAAGTCACAGTTCTCCATGATTGACATTACTAGTTCTTGGTTGTTTCTTAGTCCCATGGTTGAGTCTTGCGTAGTGATTGTCTGGGCCTGTCTTGTTTTCTTTCACTGGATGGTTTCTACGTGCATGCGTGGTAGGAAAGTCTTTCTTCATTCATTCTCAGCACATAACCGATGTATTTTCAATGCCTTCTTCTTATAAAGCTTGACACATATTCTTGTTTAGATTCCTCTCTTATCTGTTCATTTGGAATGTATTTTCTCCAGCTTATGTTTGAGATCTTACGAAGACTGTTTTCAAAAGCACTTAATTACCTATCCAAAGTCTTGGTGGACTTCCAACTTTCACAGCCATATGTTGGGCACTGGTATCACACAAAATAAAATGTGAAAAACAGAATACAATAAATTTATATTAAAAATATTACTTGTAAAACTGGCTTGTTTGTGATAAATTATATAATATTGTGAATAAATAAAAAATGAACTGAAATATTTACATTTCTTCATTATTTATTTGTCTGTTGCTCTTTTTTTTTTTTTTTTTTTTTGTTTGTTACATTTCTCATCAGAACTAGTCTCAACATTTTCACAATTATGGGAAATGATAACACATTCAGTAAATGATCTCTTACCAAACCCAACATTTGTGTAGCATATTTCATGTGTGGGTAGCCTACTTTTACACTAGGGTCTGATAACAACTATCAGGACATGATTTTACATTTCACATTTACTAAAAATTTGAGAGGAACTAAAATACATAAAGTCTCTCTACAAAGTTTTTTTTTTGGCGTTCACCAGCTTCCACCTCTGGCAAAGTCCCTAGAGACTAGGAATTGAATTTTGCTTGTTTAATCCATTTTTTTCCCTTGCAGCCATGTGCGCAGGTGTCCCTTGCCATAAAAAGTAAAGTACCCCCCGTCACGCCAAGTGACGTATAGGGAAATATGGTGTTAGTGACCCTATATTTTACAGACCTTGATTTTTGGGGTAATGTGGTCGGTATTACGCCCGTGCTGCTTTACTTTCCCAGAAAAAAATCCGGTACCCATTTAAGGCTGGGTGAACCCGGAAGCTGTCGTTTGGGATCGAACCCTACCCCTTCTCCTTTGTAGTCCAGTTCACTAACCACTGAGCTATTGCGGCTTCCTGTCCCTTGCCATACAGGCAGATAACTTTGACTTTGGAGGTACTCATATTTTTTCCATCGATGAGTAATTGATGTTTCAAGCTGGGCCTCACTGCTGAGACCAGGGGTGGTTACCGCAGAGAGAAATCATAAATAAAAATCTCAACTGGTTCAGTCGGGATTTGAGCTCACAACCTCTCTGTCTCGAGGCTGGTGTCTTGCCTCGAGACGAACCAGTCCCCTCTACAAAGATGAATGTGTTCTAGACAAACAATGGTCAAAATAAATATATTAAATAATATCATATTTGTTGGTATATTAGGTGCATCCTTTGTTTGTACATTTCTGTGAGGGAAGAGAACGTTCTCACTGAAAAATAAAATGAATTTACAATATTTCAAATATGAAAGAAATATGTGGGTGTGAAATTTCAACAATTTCATAATCTAACTAGGCAAGAATACCTTTTAATCTTCTTTTGTCAAAACCTAGAAATTCATTTCCTGAGCTACATGAGGAGTCACTTGGGTCCTCATACAACAAATTGTTCTCTGTACCATCCAGTGCATTACAAATGCTCCACACTCATTAATGAATTAACCACTGTGTTAGATTTTAACAGCATCCCATGAAGTTCTGATCATTCACAAGCTTGCAAAATGCTAGATGTCTTCCTGATGGCGTAACCTCAAAATTGGAGAACTGCCTCCAACTGTTCCACTTCTCCATTATAATAATATCTATAATGATATATTAATGAGGAAAGTAGAGAAATTGGCAATCAACCGCTAACGTCCTCACTCAGTAGTTAAGAAAAGACAATGGTCATATGTTGGACATGTGATGAGAAGAGATAATAACCGAATAGCAAAGCAAGCCCTCGTGTGGGAAACAACCGGTAGGAGGAAAAGAGGCAGACCCAGAGAAACAGAAGAACATTGATCAGAGAGGCAAAGGCAGCAGGAATCAGCTCCTTCAATGATATTGAAATTCTTGCACAGAACAGACAAATGGTGGGGTTTAATACATTTTTTTTGCAAGGATTGAGACTGCTAGAAAGTAAATTTAGAAAAAGAGATAGACTATCTGAGTCTATGCTGTATTGACCGGCCACGGCGAAAGGTCAATAGATATATTATTATAATCTCTGACATGAATTCATTAAAACAAGCATCTAAAGGCTGAAACTGATTAGTTAGACCTCCTGTAATTACAGCTGAGTTTTCTATTCCTTGATTTTATTTTTATCTTATCTATCTATCTATTGACCTTTCGAGCCGTAGCTGGCCCATTGGGCATAGACCAAGATACTCTTTCTCTTATAAGATTTTTGTTCTAGCAGTTTTCAATTCTTTTAAAGATATTTTATGAAATCTCACCATTTGTCTGTTCTGTGCAAGCAGCTCTATGTCATTGAGGGAGCCGATTCCTGCTGCTCTTGCCTCTCTCATCAATGTTCTTCTCTGGGTCTTCCTTTTTTCTCTTACCTGTTGTTTCCCACATGAGGGCTTGCTTTGCTACTCGGTAATTATCTCTTCTCATCACATGTCCAACATATGACCATCGTCTTTTCTTTATTACTGAATATATTAGTGGTTGATTGGCGATTTCTCTAATTTCCACGTTTGTTTTGAATTTGTTCCACGCTATACCAAGTATTTTCCTTAGACATTTATTTTTGAATGCGTTATTTTTATTCTGCAGAAGTAATTTTTAAAAAATATATTGGTATGTAAGATGCACTCTCATTCTTTAGATCTATTTTCAATGGGAAAAAAAGTATGTCTTATTAGGCAGAAAACATGGTAAAATAAAAATAAAAAAAATCTAGGCCACAACAGGTTGAAGTACCACCTTTTCGACACCCTAAGTATAGGAACCTATGATGAGTGTGACTGTGACTCAGGCAAAATAACTGCAGAACATCTGCTACAATCATGTTCAAAATGTAATAAGTGAGAAAACTCTTGTGGTCATCACCCCGGTACCATACCAGGACAAGTAGCAAGAAGATGTAACGAGCCTTGAGCAGTCAAACACTTTCTTCAAACTTTAATATTGACATCTAAAGATGTACACAGAAGAAAAAATCTAATGAAATCAAAACAGGACAAATTCACAATGATCGTTATAAAACCTAGGATTAATAAAAAATTAGAATATGTTCAAGGTAAAAAAAAGGAAAAAAAGGTGTGACAGAAACTAATCATGGCTAAATTTAGTGATAAGAAACATTAAAAAAAAAAAAAAGGGCAAAAACTGATACATTTGTCTTGTTTGAAGCTCTTGATGTGCTTACATTGTGATCTTTAGTTAATGAGCACTTAACTCTGGTGTCAAGCCATTAAAGTCAACAAATACAATCTCTACCAGCCATTAAGTGAACAGATACAATCTCTACCAGCCATTAAGTGAACAGATACAATCTCTAATAGCATTAAAGTGGACAAATACAATCTCTTACCAGCCATTAATGTGAACAAATATAATTTCTAATAGCCATTAAAGTGAACAAAAACAATTTCTAATAGCCATTAAAGTGAACAAAAACAATCTCTAATAGCCATTAAGTGAACAAATGTAATCTCTAATTTGTGAGTAGTGCACAGATATGATCTCTAGTTTGTTGGAATATATCTGTGGTCCTTGCTTGCGAACACACAACTGAAGTTTTCAGCGTAAAAGTAAATATTAGAGGTCAAGTTATCAAAAGCTAGAATTTGAGATCTTGGTGGGACATTTACAAGAAATTGTGATAGTTTTAGAGGAAAAGTTGTTTGTTTAGATACAATGAATTTGTGGATGTGGAAGGGTTGTAATGTTCACTTAGGAAGTAGATGCCAGATGTTAAACAATTATTTGTGCAATTTCAGATGTATGCACATAGTAATGGTACATATATAACAACTTGTTATCAAGTGTATAAGATCATAGCCAGCTTGTCACAGTAACTGACCAATTGAAGATCTAGGCATATTAAAATATCACAGAACACGCTGGCAGATGTTCTATGACAGTATGAAGTCAAGTTGTATTTTTATCAAATCTCATTGCCATGCAGGAAATGCAGCAAAATCTAGAACAGATTTGGCTACTGAAAGGCCATCTGGCAAGAGATCACAACACTTTTTGAGACTAGCTCAAGATCACTATGAGAACATTCCTTCTTGATGTAACCCCAGACACTGTAGCATTGCCAGGAATTCTTTCTGTGGAGGTGCTGTTATAACCAGTGGAAGTGATGACCGAGTGGGGAACTGATTAAGAACCACCTTATGACGATGTACAAATAAGGGAGCAACTCCTTCAGTGAAGTCAGGGCTTGACTTCAGCAAATCCTGTATGCTTGATGGAAGTCTCTGCAAGACAAATATTAGAAAATATAAATTTACTTTTAAACCAAAAAAATCATGTTTTCTCACACATCCCAATATTAAAGACAAGTGGACCACGATCGTGGTTGTGTGACATTGGGACTGGCAATAAACTTTAATAATCATCATCATGTGCCATACCGGTTGGTGTAGGTGATCATGTCCCTCCACAATCTCCTATCTACAGTGCATCATATCAGTTCTGTTGTTGATTGTTTTCCATGCCATGACACCAAGCTATCCAGTATTTTCTCTCTTTGTCGTCCGCGATCTCTCTTTCCTTTTATTTTGCCAGTTTATAACCAAGTATTCCAACTTTCCTCTTCTCATGATGTGCCCGAAAAATGTTGATTGCTTCTTTCTGATGTTTTTTAAGAGCTCCCTTTTTGTGTTGGCCTCTTTGAGAACTTCCTCATTGGTCTTTTTAGCTGTCCAGGGAACTTTCAACATTCTTCTGAGTAATCCCATCTCTGTGGCCTCTAATCGTCTTTTCATTTGTTTGTCTACTGTCCATGATTCGCTTCCATAGGTCAGAATTGGTTCTATATAGCACCGATGAACTCGGGTCCTTTAATAATAAAAGAAAATAATTTAATACTTTAATAAATAAAATGTAGTAAAAATTGATTTATTCACAAGACTGGATAGAGAATAAAACTAAGACTGGATAGGGCCATTATCTTTAAAACGAACCCAGAAATAAGCACACAAATTGTGAAGATGAAGGAAGACTGGACAATTCATTGTGTTGCTACCCCAAAGCCTTTCAAGGGAACTGAATAATTAGTTACCCTAAAAAAGTATAATGATACAACATGTGTTAATATAAATGGCTTATTGGTATGCTATTTTTGTTTTGTGGTAAAAGTCTAACTTCATTAGCATCATATTTCTTCAGTGATACTACATATCCACTACAAAGATGCCTATAAATGTGATATGGGAGAACTTGGAATGATTATAGCTGACTAAGAGGTGCTCTCTAAAGACAGATCTTGCTGATTGTGAATGAGAGCTTCAAAGCAGATGAAAAGTTGCCAATTCCAGAGGTGCACAAATGAAGGGAAAAAAACCTCTGACAAGATCCTTAGATGGGCCACTAAATTTATTATCTCTCAAGAGAGGATCCCAACAGTAGTAGCCCGTGTCAGTTATAGGTAACTATGGATTTTGCAGCACCCCTAGGAAAGGTGAGCTGCGATAGCTCAGTAGTTAGTGAACTGGACTACAAAGGACAAGAGGTAGGGTTCGATCCCAACAGTAGTAGCCTGTGTCAATTATAGGTGACTATGGATTTTGCAGCACCCCTAGGAAAGGTGAGCTGCGATAGCTCAGTGGTTAGTGAACTGGCCTACAAAGGGCTAGAGGTAGGGTTCGATCCCAACAGTAGTAGCCTGTGTCAGTTATAGGTGACTATGAATTTTGCAGCACCCCTAGGAAAGGTAATTTTTTTCCCCTTTTCAGTGTTTTCTCTTTTTCTATAAATCTGCTTCTTGCTTGAGTTAGAACTTGAGAGTGTGTTTCCAAAGATTGCAGCCTGCAGCTATCTCTTCCCCAGCTGCAGGGTTTATATTCAGAGCCTTCATGTCACGTTTAGACACGTCTATAAATTGAAGCTTTGGGTGACCCCTAGTTCTTTTGCCATCTGCTGGTTATCCATAAAGTATATCTTTTGGTATGTGGCCATCTTCCATACTATTAGTGGCCAAGCCAGCATTGCCTACATTTATTGAGTGGCGTGTAGATGTTCGGGAGGCCTGTATGAGTGAATGCATTCCATATGCGATGTCAACACTTGGTATCACCTAGAAGGATAATGATGGGATCCAACTACTAGTTTTTTTGCTTTTTTTTTTTTTTTTTTTTTTTTTTGTTTGCAATTGTCAGCTTTCACTTCTGGTGAAGTCCCTAGAGATTAGGAACAGAATTTTATGAGTCAATCCATTGTTTCCCTGGCACCCGTGTGCACAGGGATCCCTCACAGCACATCCAAGTAACTCCATCTTCGGAGATACTCAAATTTGTTTCCTTTCCATGAGTAATTGACGTTTCAAGTGTGGCCTCACGAGTCCAGGGGTGGTTGCCGCAGAGAGAGATCACAAATAAAAATCCCAAATGGTGCAGCCAGGATTTGAACTCACAACCTCTCTATCTCAAGACCAACCTGTCCCTCCAACTACTAGTTTGATTAGTCACTGGCCAGAGCTTCAAACATACCTCATGATGTAATGAGAATTAGGTCAAAATTAAGACTACCTGTTTCCCTGGCATGGCTACATGCGCACTGGCAGGGCAAGGAACTCCACAAACCATCTGAGTCCTGCTGGAGTAGATGTGATCACAAAGTACAGGACTGAGGTAGTGACTCAACAGGACCTCCACAGCTTCCCATCGATCTGTTGATAAAAGAAAACAATGAAGAAGGTTAAAACACAAATATTCAAGTTCTGCTCAAGTAAATTGATCAAAATTCAATGATTTTCCTCTCGAGCCAATGATACATAAGGTGAAGATCATAGTTCTCCACAATTGAAAATTTGCTGCTAGTTCTTGGTTGATTTTTATCCCATGGTTGAGCCTTCTCTAGTAATTATTCTGTGTAGCAATCCTCTTGGTCTGCCTTGTTTTCTCTTACCAAATGGTTTCCACATGAATGCCTGATGGAGAAATCTTTCTTTACCCTCAGCACATGACCAATGTATTTCCAACACCTTATAAAGCTCAAAATGTAGTCTTTAGATTCGTCCCTTATCTGCTCATTTGAAATGTATTCTCTCCAACTTGTTTGAGATCCTCAAGTGAAATTTGTTTTCAAAGACATTTAATTTTCTATCTAAAGTCTGAATTCTGTCCTATAAATGAAGCAACTTAAGAAATAAATAAATTATGTCTGTAAGTTCACAGAAGGAAATCAACAAGAACTCTAATTTTAAAATTGACAAACCAACTATTAAATAAGAATTAGAAAGAATTATACAGTTCCGGTCCAAAATGGATTTTTTTCCCCCCCCAATTTTGCTTTAAACAGTTGATTGTTGACCTAACAAGCCACCATCGTGAAACATCCATTTTGTAGAAACAGAAATCTCCACTTTTAAACAGAAATGACAAATTCTTATTAAGATCTCACGTTTTCAACCTTTGGACCAAAAATTGTACTTAAAGAAAAAAAAGGCTGACCTAGAGAAACACTAACAAGGCCATTGAAGCAAGAAACAACAGCAGGCATCAGCTCCCTTGCCAAGGCTAAAAAACTAGCTCATGACAGGAATATATGGCAAAACACAAGGCAGGTCCTATTCTAGGGGGCGCCCAAAACTTTAATTTGTAGACGTGTGTAAACGTGACATGAAGACTCTGAATACAAACCCTGCAGCCTGGGAAGACATAGCTACAGACCGCAATCTTTGGAAACACACTAAAGCTGCAACTCAAACAAGAAGCAGACAGATTCATAGAAAAAAGAGAAAACATGGTGAAAGAAAAGAAAAAATAACATTTCTAGGGGGGACTGAAAAATCTATAGTCAACTATGACTGATGGAGGCTACTATAGTCAACTATGACTGATGGAGGCTACTATAGTCAACTATGACTGATGGAGGCTACTATAGTCAACTATGACTGATGGAGGCTACTATAGTCAACTATGACTGATGGAGGCTACTATAGTCAACTATGACTGATGGAGGCTACTATAGTCAACTATGACTGATGGAGGCTACTATAGTCAACTATGACTGATGGAGGCTACTATAGTCAACTATGACTGATGGAGGCTACTATAGTCAACTATGACTGATGGAGGCTACTATAGTCAACTATGACTGATGGAGGCTACTATAGTCAACTATGACTGATGGAGGCTACTATAGTCAACTATGACTGATGGAGACTACTATAGTCAACTATGACTGATGGAGGCAACTATAGTCAACTATGACTGATGGAGACTACTATAGTCAACTATGACTGATGGAGGCTACTACCACTACTTCTACCTATGCAAGGGTTGACACTTGATAGCAAAGATTGTTGGACATGGAGAGATAACATTTCAGCCCTATGTGCCATCTTTGGCTTGAATGGACAATAAATATAGATAGTACTAACTACAACTAATTGCTATAACACATCTCATCTCTGCTAAACATTCTGAATTACCATAGCAACAACGGTCATGTAAGATGTTACCTTTATTTATTGTGACCTGAACAAGTGCGGCTCCCACAGATTTGTTCACTGCCAGGGGCTTGATGTTAAAGCAGATCTGTATCATAGTACCTCTCTTACATGCTGTGTAACACAACGTGTCACTGACAATGCTCTGATAATTGAAATGAAATATAAACTTTGATATGTCAATGACATAAAAATAAACCGTAACATGCTCACAAAGCAAAATATAAACTTTGTTATGTCAGTGAAAGAAAAAAAAAGTTAGATTATTAAATTGTGTTTCTTTGTACATTAGATTGTATTACACTGTGTATAGGGTTACTCAGTGTATGTTCAGGAGCCTTGGTAGCATAGTTAGGAAAAGTTAAACTGGGCTACCGATGTTCGGACAACCATTGTTTGATTCCCGCTGGAAACAGTGTGAATTGTACTCGTGGTTGGGAAAAAAAATACCCCTGCAGGTGACCCAGCTGCTGGCAGAAATGGGTACCAGGGTTTATATTCTGGGAAGGTGAGGAATGCTGCCTCGCATCGTGAGTTTTGATGCTTGAAGCGACACTATACAGAAGTATAGTGCGAACACTTCTGGATAGGTGACCGAGCACATATGGGTGAAAACTCGCGTGCTAAGATGCCGATTCAAGTCTCATACTTTATCTTTACCTTACACTGTGTTTTATATCTTGCAGTTTTCGCTGCCTAGGATCAACAGCAGTCTGTTTTTAATCTGAAAGTGACATTTTAGCTATAATCTTGACCACTCTGCAGTATTTATGGATGAGGATGTCATGAGACTAGCACGTCTCCCTCATTCTTCAAATTGATATTTTTATGGGAGTGGTTTCAATTAATGACATCACACACAGAAAGTAACATTTCTAGATAAAGTAAATATTTATGTGTGAACGATATTTTAGTTGTTAATGCTCATATCAAAAAGATCAAAGATCGGCAAATGTGAGAGTTTTGGGGGATTTAATATTCAATTTGTAAACAACAAAACTTTTTTTTAAATTTTAAGATACAGCTTCTTCTAATCACTTTGAATTAACTCTCCATGTTTTGACCCACTGTTCGCTATGCCAATTTTGGCCATGTATATTTCGTCGCATAGTACGTCACTCTCAATTTGATTAGGGTGAACGGTAATCAAACCATATTCTTTTTACATGTCTTGTATCATATTGATATTGGTGAAATCTAATTCCTTGTTCAATTATCTAAAAATTCATATATAATATGTTATATGTTAGATAAATACGTAGTTTGATTTTTAAAGCCATAAAAAATTTGGTCTCTGAAATCTCTTCCGTTGCTTTGATAAAAAGTTTCCATTCATAAATAGTTAAAGAAGCATGTGTATGTAACTTCTTGGAAATAAATGAACGAATCAACAAAAGTATCAATGACAAGAGCCGCGATAGCTCAATGGTTAGTGAACTGGACTACAAAGGACAAGGGGTTGGCTTCCGGGTTCACCCAACCTTTAATGGGTACCGGATTTTTTCTGAGAAAGTGAAGCAGCACAGGCGTAATACCGACCACATTACTCCAAAAATCATGTGCCGAAGATCTGTAAAATTTATGGTCACTAACACCATATTCCCTATACGCCACTTGGCGTGACGGGGGTACTTTACTTTTTTTTTTTTTTAATATAATACCATTGGCTAGAGGGAGGAAGGGGGGATGGCCAGATTCCAGAGCACTGCTTTCTGGAGTGTAACACCATGCCAAACTTTGATGCTTAAAGACAGAGGAATACAGCAAAAATAGGGTAGGACAACAACTTGGTATGGACTGTGAACTTCATTCTGGCATAGAGGAAAAAGACATAAATTAAAAAGTTCCTGACACGTCTTGATAACTGTACGAGGAATATGTGTTAGTGATCATTTATTTCTCTATGGGGGACTGATTGGTCCCAAAGCAAGACGCCGGTCTTGAGACAGAGAGGTTGTGAGTTCAAATCTCGGCTGCACCAGTTGAGATTTTTATTTGTGATTTACCCCTGGTCTCAGCAGTGAGGCACGGCTTGAAACGTCAATTACTCAACGATGGGAAAAAAATATGAGTACCTCCGAAGATGGAGTTATCTGCCTGTGCGGTGAGGGACCCTTATTCACACGGCTGCCAGGGCAAAAAGGGATTAACACGCAAAATTAAGTTCCTAGTCTCTAGGAACTTCGTCAGAGGTGAATTCTGGCGAATGCAAAAAAAAATATTTTTCCATAACCAACAACATGTTTTCTAGTTCGTTCGTTCGTTCGCTTTCGTCAGCTTTGACCTCTGACGAAGTCCCACCCACTCAATTTGTGGGACTGAATTTTGCGTGTAAAGTCTGTTTTTATCCCATTACAGGATGCCCCTCGCCATGCAGGCAGATTTACTCCGACTTCAGAGGTACTAATTTTAGGGAATTAGTAAAACCCAGGTGTCCTCGCCAGGGTACGAACCCGGCTGTTGCCGTGGTAAGCCAACCGCCTATCGATTGCGCTAACCGGACACCCATGTTTTCTAGTGATGTGGTCAGTATTATGCCAGATTGCCCTTACTTCGCAGGAAAGATATAAAAGAAAGAGTCATGCCACACAGTAGTGTATAGAAAATATGGTGTAAGTGCTCTTATTTTTTTAGGCTACCAGTGAGCACACTTACCACTCAGCCACCGAGGCTCCAGAAAAGACATGGCATGCCCAAAAAATCTTGAATTAAGAGAGAGAGAGAGAATCTTGCAGTCCATTAATCTATTTCTAGCCTCCATTTATTCAGAACTGTAACCCTGACCTTTGATTTTCCTTGACCTACTTGGTGGCTAAGTGGTTAGTGTGCTTGCTTCCTGATCAGAAGGCCTGGGTTTGATCCCCAGAAGTGGCACATTTTTTTAATGACAAAATTCTGGGGTTCACCCAGTCTCTAAAAATGGGTACTAGAGATTTTTCTGGGAAGTAAATGAGGCCTGGTGTGATGCTGACCACATCACCCAAAAACGTACCAAGGTCATAGAAAAATATGGTCTCTAACACTATATTTCCCATACACCTAGCAAGACGTGGAGGGAACCTTTAATTTGTTTTGTACTTGCAAGTTAGCAGTTGCTTGTACAAGTCGAGAGTTGTCTCTCTTAGGAAGGCCATCTTACAGAACCAATGAGTCCTTCCTTCCTTCCTGCTTTGTGTCCAAGTTTGCCTTCCATTAGCCGAGTTGGCAGTTTTCCCTAGCATTTGGCTTTTCGTGGCAAGGAGCTGTGCCAAGGAGTACGGGTTCAATCCTGCTTCAGACCATATATTGTTCTTTGTTTTTTTTTCTGTTGATTATTTGTCATTTTATCAGAGTGCTGTAAACATACCTCTTCCTCTGAATTGATTCGCTGATTATCGCCTTGGAAGTTTCCCTCTATAATAATATTCATTTATTATTATTTGTCTCTTGCCTTCCGTTAGGTGGATTGTCCCCCCCTTGACCATCACACACATTCTACTCTATTTTTTTATATTTAAAACCTCAATAAGGATAAAGGTAATGAACAAGTAAACAAGATGATATCAGAGACAAAACATTGGGTCATATTCAACATTCTATAAGCTTTGTCAAACAACATGTTCTAGACAGACAAAACATGAGACTTAATTCAACTTTCTATAAACAAACAACTTGTTCCTGGCTCAGGTAGCTCATTGAACCATATTCAACATTCTAAATACCATAACAAACAGCATGTGTCCAGATACAGAGAGCTCATTGAACCATATTCAACATCCCAGATACCATAACAAACAGCATGTGTCCAGATACAGAGAGCTCATTGAACCATATTCAACATCCCAGATACCATAACAAACAGCATATGTCCAGATACCCATTTGATCACATTCAACATTCTAGACACTACAAAGACAAGCAAACTGACCATTTCTCTGTTGTGTAGATACTCTCGTTTAATGTTGGCAGTCAGGTCTACTCCATAAGGACACTGGGGCTCACCCACTGTGATGGCTCTGGATGTGAATGAGAACAGCACAGTGGTTTGTCATTGATACTTTGATTTGCTCATTGGTTTCTTTCAAGTAAGATATGCTGGGAAAACTGATTTGTATGACACTGTGCTGTGGTTTGCAGTAGAACTGTGACATTTGTGCCTTTCAGCCCAGCACATCAGACTTCAGTATGACATTTTTTGAGGACCGGGTTGTCATCCCTCTTCGATCCTCACTCGCTTGGCCAGATTAATCAGGTTAGTCTGTTTCTGGACGCACCATGGAGAGGCGGAGCAGGGTCTGAATGGTTCTGGTTCACCGATTCTGGCACAAGCCATCAGCTGTGGGTCGTGGACAACTTCCATCCCTGCTGCCAGGGAGGTGGCTTTGCCTCTGAACATGTTGTATAGTTGATGCTGATAACATTTTCTCTTTCTTCTTTCAGGCATTCACCTGACAACTACCGAAGGACTGAATGGACCTCTTCAACATCCGCCCTTAAAAGAACATTAAGTGGGCATCACTGTGGTGCTGCTAGGCTGTGATATTTGTGCCTTTAAGTCAAACACATCCAACCTCAGCACACCATTTATGAGTATCAGGTTGCCTTGTGAATGTGTGAGGAAACTTTAGCCCTGTAGCCACTGACAGGCTTTTCACAGTCTACATTCCCAAGGGAGTGAATTGGGCTGACTGAGGATTTCTGTTGTTTTCTCTCTCTCTCTCCGTGTTTTCTTACTGGATAACACACTCACATGCCTTCTCTATCAAACTAATCAACACAAGACTCAAGGTATGATGAAACAACTGGTGAGGGCTTTTATTATTTCTAGTGTAGTCTCAAGTCTGTCTGCATCTGCTCTTACCTGACTATTTCTAATTATTCGGAGAGGGTCCATGGGCTATCTCCAGTCTAAAACCTCTCTCCTCACAATAGTGGTGAGTATTTTCTCTTTAATCTATCATATAAAAATTTGTCTACAGCTGCTGCTACTTTCTGAGTCTCTTAGCTAGCGTTTCACATCTGAAGTGTCTCAGGTTGCTGTCACTACTACTACAGCTTGATGTAACCCTACATCTTCCACCTATCTATCTATTGTCCTTTCGAGCCGAAAGGACAATAGGGCAGAACCACAATCTCAAAAACAGAAACCTTGCATGCCAAAATGGCACATATTGCGGAGATCACTGCTTCTAAAATCTATGGCTCTGTTTCCATTACAAAACTTTTTACAATGACAGCTTGTCAAGCCATCTATCAACCTCCTTAGTCACCTCTTACGACATGCCTGGAAGGTCACAGTGTCACTATTCTTTACTTCCCTCATAATGAAGCCCTGGTAACACACAGGAAACCTATCTCTACAACTAGAATTTACATTTCTTGTCACCTCTATATGTCTATTCGTCAGCCTAAAAATCTATGAAAGAGAGATCCTTCACAGGGATTTCTGGGGTAATGTGGTCGGTATTATGCCTGTGCCGCTTTACTTTCCCAGAAAAAATCTGGTACCCATTTAAGGCTAGGTGAACCTGAAAGCTGTCAATCAGGATTGAACCCAACCTCTTGTCCTTTGTAGTCCAGTTCACTAACCACTGAGCTATTGCGCCTCCCATATATACTGGCTCTAAATTCAAGAAGGTGTCTCTTTCACCATGACACCCCTACAAGTCCAGCTTTGGTTTATGGAGTCCGACCTAAGGTCCAGTCTCAATACATCAGCCTGCATACACACTTTGGTGCTTCTATTGTTCGTTCTGGTTAGCTGGTCCCGCCTGCATCATGGGAATAAAGTTCCCAGTCTAGATTTTTCAGTCACTTTCAAGCCTGTCTCTTTATGCTGTTAATCTATTCCATTGGTTATTTGGGTTCTCCCCGCAATGGTCTGTCCATCATGATCCACAGGGCACGTCCTGGCACAGCCTTCCCTCTTGATCCTTACTATCATGGCCAGACTAGACTAGTTAGTCTCTTACTAGAGGTACAGGAAACGACATTGAAGATATAGACAATACTTCAGGCGAACAAAAGATAGATAGACTAGAGGTACAGAAAAGAGGTGGAGTAAGGTCTAGATGGTTCTGGTTCATTAATCCTGGTGCAAGCCATCAGCTGTGAGTCACAGACAGCTTTCCAGCTCTGTTGCTGTCAGGTGCCTCAGTCCCCGGTAACAATTTCAAGCTTGCATCAAGTATAGACAGAAAAATATAAAACACCTCAGCTCCCACAACACATCACGCTGAATAGGACAAGCCATGATAACAATGTCATTTGATTTAACCTTTTCCCTTCTTAACATTTATTTTTTACTATCGAGTTATGATTTACTTATTGCTATAATCCTTGTAGGGTTTATTGAGATGCATTATCTATGAGCTTGAAAATAATTTAGTTGACATCAGATGAGTTTAACTTACAAATAGGTCATCAACTGTGTCTTCTCGGTTTGAGATCGAGCAATAACCTTCTTTAACTTCTTCATAGATTCCTTGTGTGTAGACAGTATCACAAGACCAGAGTAAAAGCTGACAAATAATCAATTTATACAAAATACATTAGTGGGAAAATGACACATCTTATGTATCAAGAATCATCACACACAGCAGATGAGTCTGTAGGTTCAGACGACAGAAATGACAAATGTACTTAGAGTGACATTTCAGTTAAGGTGATAAATATAACATACAAACTTGATGAGATGACACAATGCACATTTAGATTAACAATCTCCCAACTGCATTAACAATTCTTTACCAATTAATACAAACCGCCACTCATATCACCAGCTATTTACTTTGTTTGGGTAACAGATTTTCTGCTCTTTATTTTTCCCATCTTATCTTCTTCATCTTCCTTCAGTTGCTAAGTTCAACAATTGATATTTGTTTTGTTACCAACCAGGTCTCTTGTCTGTGTGTTCTGAAGCCATGGGTGTTAGAATCTTTGAGACCTATCTTGAGAAGATGAGTTCTGAAGCCATGGGTGTTAGAATCTTTGAGACCTATCTTGAGAAGATGAGTTCTGAAGCCATAGGTGTTAGAATCTTTGAGACCTATCTTGAAAAGATGTGATATGTAGTCATGGGTATTAGAATCTTTGAGACCTATTTTGAGAAGAAGTGATCTGAAGCCATGGTTGTTAGAATCTTTGAACCTATCTTGAGAAGATGTGTTATGTAGTCATGGGTATTAGAATCTTTGAGACCTAACTTGAGAAGATGAGTTCTCAAGCCACAGTACCCTATTCTACATTTTAAGATCTTGGTCTGCTAATGTCCACTGAGCAAGTTTTTACAGTGTTGGTATTTTTCACAAGACACTATATGCAGATACATATGTCATTAGTTGTATGTAGGATTGTATGTCATAAACTCATTCAAAATCAAATACGCATTAACATATTGTTCAGTCTCAAATGAAGCTGAAGGTTGATGTCTAGAACGCATAACCCAAGCAGGCCATTCGCTCTTTCTAGAATGTCAAGTAGTTAAAGGACTAAAACACTTGCTTGATGGGTTCCCTTCTGATGATCAGATTGCCTCCTGTTGTGAAATTCTGTATTGTTTCCTATCATTACTAAAGCACATTAATCATAAGTTCTTCTTTTCCTTGGCTGCAGACCAACAAAAGAACCATTCAGTGACAACTTGTGTAACATCTTTCAATAGAGCTTGCAGCTAGAGGTGATCTGGTCATCAGAAGTAGCCTCCCGTTGAGCAAGTGCTTGGCCCTTTAGCTTCTTGACACCCAAAAGGATGCAGACACTCATGAGGCACTCTACTTTCTCAGAAAATAAAATCACAAAGAGCTTTATTTAGAGGCCCAGTGAACTTCAAAGTTCTATACATCTGGGAATATATACAAAAGATGTGTTAGCAACATATGTCATGCTATATACAGAATAAAATAATATGTCTTATATGGGGTGGTGTAGCTATTTTGACATGATTGTTCAGATCAACTGATACTATATAAGAACATATTTCAACCAATTCAATTAGTCTGAAATATTTCCAATGTGAAACATATTTAGCATGTGAAACAAGTTACCATTTGAGGGCCTGGGTGGTCTAGAGGTAGGCTGTCAAATTTTGGATGGGATAGGTATCAAGTTCAAATCCTGCCACTGATGGTGGGAATTTTTCATTTAGAATCCATCAAGAGTTGCAGATATTGCAACCTTGCCATAAACTAGTAACACAAAACATGTCCACTTAATGGGTATGCAGATATTGTAACCTTGCCATAAACTAGTAACACAAAACATGCCCACTTAATGGTTATGCAGATATTGTAACCTTGCCATAAACTAGTAACACAAAACATGTCCACTTAATGGGTATGCAGATATTGTAACCTTGCCATAAACTAGTAACACAAAACATGTCCACTTAATGGGTATGCAGATATTGTAACCTTGCCATAAACTAGTAACACAAAACATGCCAACTTAATGGGTATGCAGATATTAAACCTTGCCATAAACTAGTAACACAAAACATGTCCACTTAATAGGTATGCAGATATTGTAACCTTGCCATAAACTAGTAACACAAAACATGTCCACTTAATGGGTATGCAGATATTGTAACCTTGCCATAAACTAGTAACACAAAACATGCCCACTTAATGGTTATGCAGATATTGTAACCTTGCCATAAACTAGTAACACAAAACATGTCCACTTAATGGGTATGCAGATATTGTAACCTTGCCATAAACTAGTAACACAAAACATGTCCACTTAATAGGTATGCAGATATTGTAACCTTGCCATAAACTAGTAACCCAAAACATGCCCACTTAATGGGTATGCAGATATTGTAACCTTGCCATAAACTAGTAACACAAAACATGCCCACTTAATGGGTAAAGGCTAAGAAGAATAAGAACTAACCTTTTAAGTGAAATTCCAACATCCAGCAGCTCTGAACAATTTATTTTATCACTCAATTGAGGCAGAATACTGGTCAAAGACACATTTTTGCTAGAGACCCCAGTACACTCTTCAGATTTCTCATTCTCTTTGTGAGACGAACCTGAAAACAGCAACCACAAAATCACTGACAACAGAATAATATAACGGAAATGTCATTTATATTTCTTCCTGTTCTTTTAAATTTTGATACAAACATATTTTTTAGATTAACAATTCTTGGCATTTTTAAATAAAGTTCTACATAAATGAATTTGACAAAGATATTAATTTTTTAATTCTTCCTTTGTTCCATGGTTACTTTTCATTTTTACCTCCTTAAAAGGGCATTATTAGCATTTTGTGCACACACAGCAAGCTGCGACTTCTTTAACACATCTGATTTCAGCACAGCTTTTTTCTGAGGCACGCAATTTGTCCTCTTTGATCCCTACTCGCTTGGCTAAAATAGTCTGTTGTCACGGCTGTCACAGCGATGTGAAATAGGACCTTGATCAGTTTTAGTTTACTGACTCTGACAACTGCTAAGAATTGTTGATCCCTCTCAGCTCACTCATTGTCCTCAGTCTTTTATGACAAACAACAAATAATAAAACAACTACATCATTCTGGTTTGCATTTACAATAGTTCTTGTTAAGACTTCTTTGTACACGTAAGGTGAAGGGGAAAATTTGAAAATATGACAACAGGAAAGATTGAGAGGGAAAAAAAGGCATAGGAAAACGACATAGAAGATGCCAGACATTTTAACAACATGGCATAGAAAAAAAATCAGCTGGGGAATTAATAAGAAGTACTGGAGAAAGAGAGAGGGAGAGACATCAACTTTGGGAATAGCACCTAATGATGACAGAGAACTCTTTGGCAGGTCTCAGATAAATGCTTAGATGACACTTTACGTATACTACAACATTATGTCATAGCGAAGACCTTAAGAGCTGATTCATCCTGCTGGAGATTCTCAGCTAAACAAGTAATTTTACAGCACCACAAATATGACTTTACCAAAGACTGACATTCCATATGGCTTGTTCACTGCTATGATATTATCTGAAATGTGAAACAAAAATAAAAAATGAGATACACAAGTGCACACTGATAGGATCTATCTATCTTTCGTTCACCACACTGATAGGATATATAGTATAACTTTTTAACCATCATAACTGTTAATTTAATAACAAAATTATCTGGTAGCAAAGTGGTTATTATAGTCTGTTCCAAAACTCATGATGTCCTCAAACTTCATCATTAATCCCGGAAACCTCTGGGCAGACTACCATGAAGTTTTGCAAGTGGTCTTATATTTTTCATGATGTTATGACTTTATAATTTTAAATAATGCAGGTAATATGGTTTCCATAAAGCAGCAACTTTCTTTGATCTTTGTTGGTTTATTAACTATTTTGTCCCTATAAATTAGATTTGACAGTAATTGAACATTTTTTTTTATAAGCCATATTAACAGACACTAAGGTTGCACCACTTTCTTCAACAGAACTGCCTTACACGCATGCTAAGGTTTTTATAAATGCACATGTGATATTGATGAGTTCTTCTTCTTCTTTCCTTCTTCATATGCCTTTTAGCATCGAGAGGAGATATAATTTGCGATCTTTTGATCTTTGCTTATATATAAATAGGCCTCTCTTCTATTGATGAGTTAAACGTGTAAAGATTCTATTATTTTCAATCACCTTTGAGCACCGCCTCTGCATCAAAGGTTAGGTACATGGAATGTTATTCCTGTCTGTCTCTTGTTTTGATAGTGCAGGTTGTCATGGGCTCACTTGTCTATCTTTGATGTTACTCGCCCACGTTAGGCTTGGTCTGCCTCTTTTACCTTGTATTTTCCCTTCCAAGATTACTTTTAGTAGGCTGCTGTACCTTTTAACATGCCCCAAAAATCTCATTTGTCTTGTTTGAATTATGTTTAGTAGTTCTCTTTTCATTTTTAGTTGTTTTAAGACTTTATCATTTGTTTTCTTTCTTTCCATCCAATTCTTCCTATTCTTCTAGTTTTGAAATGGAGTATACTTTGTCTCTCAGGTCAAAGATGGCTCACAGGACAGAAACTATAACTCTCCATGTCTAACGATTCACTGCCAGGTCTTGTCTTGTTCTTAAGCTCATAGTTGAACCCTGTCTGTTCATTGTTCTTCTCAAAGTTTCTTTTCGTCTTCCTTATTTACTCAATATGAAGGCCTGGCATGGAAATCTTTAGATCGAATCTGGGGACAAAGGCACCTGTCAACACCAAAGCTGTTAGCAATTAGCATCTTATAGCTGACTGCTTGCGGTAGGATCAATGAATTAGAACTTTCTATATTCTAATCCACCTCTTCGCTGTGTCCTTAGCAACATACTAACCAGTCTGACCAGTGAATAGTGTTTGAGAGAGTAGGCAACCTGATACTCAAAAATACCATGTTGAAGTGAGATGTTGCAAGGCACAAAAATCACAGTTCTACTACAAGCCACATCCATGCCCACTTGGCATCCTTTTGGGTGTTAAAGATGATGAGACCTTTTCATTCCTTTAGTAGCCATTGGATGATGGCAAGAAAGAAAAAAGAGAAAAGAAATATAGAGTCTGTGTTGGATTAATTACTGTCAAGTGGTTACTGTGCTCATTTAAAGTAGCTATTTTTTTTATTTCTGGCTGATATGACTTCAGGGTCACCTAGTTCTGAACTAGAAGAGAAACATTTCTGTGAATAATCTAAAGTAACCATTGAGAAACAACATTATGTCATGATGCAGGGCATGAACAGTCGCTGGTACCAAACATGAGTCAATCTTCATGGTGGCCAGACACAATATTTGTATCATCTTGTGACAGAGGGCATAGTTTTTCCTAATCTGTGCCATATCATATTGATTCACCATTACATTCTTCCAGTATAACTGTATATAATGACTTTTATCTGTTGGCCTTTCAAGCCGTAGCCAGCCCATAGGGCATAGACCCAGATACTCTTTCTCTGATCTCAATTTTTACTCTAGCAGTTTTCAATCCTTATAAAGATATTTTATCAAATCTCGCCATTTATCTCTGTTCTGTACAAGCAACTCTATCTCATTGAGGGAGCCGATTCCTGTTGCTCTTGCCTCTCTCATCAATGTTCTTCTCAGTGTCTCTCTCGGTCACCTCTTTTCCTCTTACCTGTTGTTTTCCACATGAGGGCTTGCTTTGTTATTCGGTTATTATCTCTCCTCATCACATGACCAACATATGACCATCGTCTTTTCTTGATTAATGACTTAGCTACATATTAAGTCACATAGGAACAGAAAAATACAGTGAAATGAATACAAGATATTTTTTGGCAGATACTAAACACATTGTTAATGATTACATAAAGTATGAGGACAGACATATTACCTTTACGTTATAAGGTAATTTCATTAAGGTAAACTGGTAATTTAAAAAATGTTTAACGAAGACAAAGCCTGTCATCCAAGGGCCCATTAAAAGTATACAGTTGAAGCAAGACCATCCAAAAAACAACATGGGAGATGAATATTATAAAATATCCAGAAGGGTTCACATCAACGATACTTTGCCTCTATATTTGCCACTACAAAAAGAAATGATATCTGTACTTTATTTTCAATACGGGTTTCACGAACTTGTACAATCATCCCCCAGCAGATAGACAACAAGGGAGCCATGATAGCTCAGTGGTTAGTGAACTGGACTACAAATGACAAGAGGTTGGATTTGATCCTGATGGACGGCTTCCAGATTCACCCAGCCTTAAATACGTACCAGATTTTTTTCTACAAAGTAAAGCAGCACGGGTGAAATACCAATCCAATTTCCCTAAAAATCATGTCCCGAAGGTCTGTAAAAATTATTGTCACTAACACCATATTCCCTAAAAGGCATGTCTGGGCTCAATTTTTTTTTTTTTTGAGACAGACAACAAAATATATTCTAACAAAGATTGTCTCCAAAATGCAGACCTGAAAAGAAAAATGTGGATCATGCTCTGAAGCAACTTTTAAACAGAAACTGTATGATGAAAATGAGACTGACAGCAGTTAAAGAATACAGAATCCCAGTTTCAATAATAAAAAAGTGTCCTGTAGCAGTATTTTACTGCTGTAAGGGAGTGGAGTGTACAGCTTCTACTTATCATTGGCACATATTTTGAGGAACTGTGTGTGACAACAAACATCCCACAGTCACTATATATATATATATGATATGTATATTTATTCCTGCTTTTGGTATTATATTATAATCAAAATGAAAAAGAAAATTGTAAAAAAAAGGTACCATCCATGAAAACAATTTTCTTGTACACATCATCTGCACAAACATCCTCATCTGATGAATTAGTTTCATCACACACCACATGACTCTGGTTGCTCAGGCTCCGCACAGCTGTTCCCTGAGTATCCAAGCCACTATAACTATTTATTATTTTGAAGTTTAAACCTTCCCTAAAACCAAACAATGTTTTTATTTTCAATATGTTTACTTGTTTGGGGTTAGACTGTCTCAACCAACGTCTGCTACAATGACAATAACCTCGAGTACCACTTCCATGAGTCTCTGATGAATCCTTTACATTTAAAGCAATATTCTGATGTCTATTTTTCCGAATGAAGCAAATCGTAAATGGAGAAGTTTGTGAGACGGAGACGAAACTTCGGCTAAGCGCTGTTGCTTGTGTTTCGTGAGTTGTGGTAGAAATGGGTACAACAGCGAGTTTATGGCTGAGTTGCACCCCTGTCTTCATGTGTTTGGACAGAGGCAACGACAATTTAACTGCCATGTTGGGCATAAAGGCAGTGCTCCTAGTTTATACCGCACGTATCCAAATTCAAAATGAATGTCTGTCGCTGTAAAACTCAGTCAACTCTAACAGAATATAAAGTTGTTTTGCTTTTCGAGCCAGCCAAAGTCATGCTCTGCTGCTAGATTCCGTACTTCCGTTGTGCACTACGTCACCAATTGTGTGGCTACTGTTGGATATTGTATCATCATCAAGAGGCAAGGCGCCCCACAGCAACAGAGTTGGAACAACGCCGGCCCACTGGAAAGTTTTGATTGCAAGATGTCAGCGAAACACGAGTGATGGCTTGCGCCAGGATCAGTGAACTAGAGCCATCCAGACCCTACTCAACCTCTCCGCTGTGCTTCTAGAAACAGCCTAACTTGTCTAGTCTAGACAAACGAGTAGAGATCGAAGAGGGAAGACAGCCCTGTACTAAAAAATATCGTGATGAAGTCGTATGTGTTGGGCCAAAATTAATTAATTAATATGATTATGTGTACATGATACATACATTGGGCAGGAAAGTCCCAGGTTCAGTTCCACCAGTGGGAATATTTTTGTTTGAAAGTAAGGAAAACTGCCGTCTAAAAGTAGTCATGGAGGGGAAAATACAAGGTAAAAGAGGCAGAGGCAGACCAAGGCTAACATGGACGAGTAACATCAAAAGATGGACAAACCAGCCTATGACAACCTGCACCATCAAAGCAAGAGGCAGAGCAGAATGGCGCTCCATGGTAGCCAGCCTTCGTTGCGGAGATGGCACTCGATGATGATGATGATAGAAAACTGAACTGGTGGCTTCTGCGTCGCTTTACCTCCTCTTGTGAGACCCGATATCTGGCCTTCCCAGATAACGGCATAAAACTGAAGTCATGTGTGCACTCTCGCACGTAAAAGAACCCTTGCATGTAAAACCCAAAAAGTAAGCACCAAACATAAGAGCCAATTTAGGGTAACATTGTCAGCAAAAATCTACACACGCCAACAGATCACTGCCTGTGAAGTACGGAGTTCGTGCACACGAGTTTGGATTTTCCGAGGATTTTCGGATTTTCCGATGTTCGGATTTGTCTGGATATTTTGAGAGGAAAATCTGAATACCTATGGGTTCATCCGGTGTGCGGTGATGATGATTATAACATGTTAGTTCATGAATAAACTCTAAGATTATTGGAGGTAGCTCATGGATATACTGTTAGATTATTGGAGGTAGCTCATGGATATACTATTAGATTATTGGAGGTAGCTCATGGATATACTGTTAGATTTTTGGAGGTGGCTCATGGATATACTGTTAGATTATTGGAGGTAGTTCGTGAATATACTGTTAGATTATTGGAGGTAGCTCATGGATATACTGTTAGATTATTGGAGGTAGTTCATGGATATACTGTTAGATTATTGGAGGCAGCTCATGGGTATACTGTTAGATTATTGGAGGTAGCTCATGGATATACTGTTAGATTATTGGAGGTAGCTCATGGATATACTGTTAGATTATTGGAGGTAGCTCATGGATATACTGTTAGATTATTGGAGGTAGCTCTTGGATATACTGTTAGATTTTTGGAGGTGGCTCATGGATATACTGTTAGATTATTGGAGGTAGTTCGTGAATATACTGTTAGATTATTGGAGGTGGCTCATGGATATACTGTTAGATTATTGGAGGTGGCTCATGGATATACTGTTAGATTATTGGAGGTAGCTCATGGATATACTGTTAGATTATTGGTGGTGGCTCATGGATATACTATTAGATTATTGGAGGTAGCTCATGGATATACTGTTAGATTATTGGAGGTAGCTCATGGATATACTGTTAGATTATTGGAGGTAGCTCATGGATATACTGTTAGATTATAGGAGGTAGCTCATGGATATACCGTTAGATTATTGGAGGTAGCTCATGGATATACTGTTAGATTATTGGAGGTAGCTCATGGATATACTGTTAGATTTTTGGAGGAGGCTCATGGATATACTGTTATATTATTGGAGGTAGCTCATGGATATACTGTTAGATTATTGGAGGTAGCTCATGGATATACTGTTAGATTTTTGGAGGTGGCTCATGGATATACTGTTAGATTATTGGAGGTGGCTCATGGATATACTGTTAGATTATTGGAGGTGGCTCATGGATATACTGTTAGATTATTGGAGGTAGCTCACGGATATACTGTTAGATTTTTGGAGGTGGCTCATGGATATACTGTTAGATTTTTGGAGGTAGCTCATGGATATACTGTTAGATTATTGGGGTAGCTCATGGATATACTGTTAGGTTATTGGAGGTAGCTCATGGATATACTGTTAGATTTTTGGAGGTAGCTCATGGATATACTGTTAGATTATTGGAGGTAGTTCGTGAATATACTGTTAGATTATTGGAGGTGGCTCATGGATATACTGTTAGATTATTGGAGGTAGCTCATGGATATACTGTTAGATTATTGGAGGTAGCTCATGGATATACTGTTAGATTATTGGAGGTAGCTCATGGATATACTGTTAGATTATTGGAGGTGGCTCATGGATATACTGTTAGATTATTGGAGGTGGCTCATGGATATACTGTTAGATTATTGGAGGTAGTTCGTGAATATACTGTTAGATTATTGGAGGTAGCTCATGAATAAACTGTTAGATTATTGGAGGTAGCTCATGGATATACTGTTAGATTATTGAAGATAGCTCATGGATATACCGTTAGATTATTGGAGGTAACTCATGGATATACCGTAAGATTATTGAAGATAGCTCATGGATATACTGTTAGATTATTGAAGATAGCTCATGGATATACCGTTAGATTATTGGAGGTAACTCATGGATATACCGTTAGATTATTGGAGGTAGCTCATGGATATACTGTTAGATTATTGAAGATAGCTCATGGATATACCGTTAGATTATTGGAGGTAGCTCATGGATATACCGTTAGATTATTGAAGATAGCTCATGGATATACCGTTAGATTATTGGAGGTAGCTCATGGATATACTGTTAGATTATTGGAGGTAACTCATGGATATACCGTTAGATTATTGGAGGTAACTCATGGATATACCGTTAGATTATTGGAGGTAGCTCATGGATATACTGTTAGATTATTGGAGGTAGCTCATGGATATACTGTTAGATTTTTGGAGGTGGCTCATGGATATACTGTTAGATTATTGGAGGTAGTTCGTGAATATACTGTTAGATTATTGGAGAATAATAGAACAAATAAGTATGTGTTAGCACTCGGAAAAATTAACAGACAAACAACAACAGAAAAAAACGAAGAACAATATATGGTCCGAAGTGGGATCGAACCCGTACTCCCTGGCACCGCGCCTTGCCACGAGAGGCCGAACGCTTGGCACACTGCCACTCAGCTAACTAAAAAAATGGCTATTGTAGTAGTGTCTTCCACGAAAGGCGCTCTCAATGACTATAGCATAGGGTAACGATCTCAGACCGGAAATAAATTGTATATTTGTACTTTCCTATTAATGCAAGTATCTCCCAGTAGGGCTGAATACTTGTGTTGTAGACAAACATTTATTGGACGAAACAGCACGAATAGTAGTTTCCAGTGGTTATATACTGGTAACAAATAATAATACATAAATATTATTATATGGGGAACTTCCGAGGCGATAATAGGGAATAATAGAACAAATAAGTATGTGTTAGCACTCGGAAAAATTAACAGACAAACAACAACAGAAAAAAACGAAGAACAATATATGGTCCGAAGTGGGATCGAACCCGTACTCCCTGGCACCGCGCCTTGCCACGAGAGGCCGAACGCTTGGCACACTGCCACTCAGCCAACTAAAAAAATTGGCTATTGTAGTAGTGTCTTCCACGAAAGGCGCTCTCAATGACTATAGCATTGGGTAACGATCTCAGACCGGAAATAAATTGTATATTTGTACTTTCCTATTAATGCAAGTATCTCCCAGTAGGGCTGAATACTTGTGTTGTAGACAAACATTTATTGGACGAAACAGCACGAATAGTAGTTTCCAGTGGTTATATACTGGTAACAAATAATAATACATAAATATTATTATATGGGGAACTTCCGAGGCGATAATAGGGAATAATAGAACAAATAAGTATGTGTTAGCACTCGGAAAAATTAACAGACAAACAACAACAGAAAAAAACGAAGAACAATATATGGTCCGAAGTGGGATCGAACCCGTACTCCCTGGCACCGCGCCTTGCCACGAGAGGCCGAACGCTTGGCACACTGCCACTCAGCCAACTAAAAAATTGGCTATTGTAGTAGTGTCTTCCACGAAAGGCGCTCTCAATGACTATAGCATAGGGTAACGATCTCAGACCGGAAATAAATTGTATATTTGTACTTTCCTATTAATGCAAGTATCTCCCAGTAGGGCTGAATACTTGTGTTGTAGACAAACATTTATTGGACGAAATAGCACGAATAGTAGTTTCCAGTGGTTATATACTGGTAACAAATAATAATACATAAATATTATTATATGGGGAACTTCCGAGGCGATAATAGGGAATAATAGAACAAATAAGTATGTGTTAGCACTCGGAAAAATTAACAGACAAACAACAACAGAAAAAAACGAAGAACAATATATGGTCCGAAGTGGGATCGAACCCGTACTCCCTGGCACCGCGCCTTGCCACGAGAGGCCGAACGCTTGGCACACTGCCACTCAGCCAACTAAAAAAATTGGCTATTGTAGTAGTGTCTTCCACGAAAGGCGCTCTCAATGACTATAGCATAGGGTAACGATCTCAGACCGGAAATAAATTGTATATTTGTACTTTCCTATTAATGCAAGTATCTCCCAGTAGGGCTGAATACTTGTGTTGTAGACAAACATTTATTGGACGAAACAGCACGAATAGTAGTTTCCAGTGGTTATATACTGGTAACAAATAATAATACATAAATATTATTATATGGGGAACTTCGAGGCGATAATAGGGAATAATAGAACAAATAAGTATGTGTTAGCACTCGGAAAAATTAACAGACAAACAACAACAGAAAAAAACGAAGAACAATATATGGTCCGAAGTGGGATCGAACCCGTACTCCCTGGCACCGCGCCTTGCCACGAGAGGCCGAACGCTTGGCACACTGCCACTCAGCCAACTAAAAAAATTGGCTATTGTAGTAGTGTCTTCCACGAAAGGCGCTCTCAATGACTATAGCATAGGGTAACGATCTCAGACCGGAAATAAATTGTATATTTGTACTTTCCTATTAATGCAAGTATCTCCCAGTAGGGCTGAATACTTGTGTTGTAGACAAACATTTATTGGACGAAACAGCACGAATAGTAGTTCCCAGTGATTATATACTGGTAACAAATAATAATACATAAATATTATTATATGGGGAACTTCCGAGGCGATAATAGGGAATAATAGAACAAATAAGTATGTGTTAGCACTCGGAAAAATTAACAGACAAACAACAACAGAAAAAACGAAGAACAATATATGGTCCGAAGTGGGATCGAACCCGTACTCCCTGGCACCGCGCCTTGCCACGAGAGGCCGAACGCTTGGCACACTGCCACTCAGCCAACTAAAAAAATTGGCTATTGTAGTAGTGTCTTCCACGAAAGGCGCTCTCAATGACTATAGCATAGGGTAACGATCACAGACCGGAAATAAATTGTATATTTGTACTTTCCTATTAATGCAAGTTCCCCATATAATAATATTTATGTATTATTATTTGTTACCAGTATATAACCACTGGAAACTACTATTCGTGCTGTTTCGTCCAATAAATGTTTGTCTACAACACAAGTATTCAGCCCTACTGGGAGATACTTGCATTAATAGGAAAGTACAAATATACAATTTATTTCCGGTCTGAGATCGTTACCCAATGCTATAGTCATTGAGAGCGCCTTTCGTGGAAGACACTACTACAATAGCCAATTTTTTTAGTTGGCTGAGTGGCAGTGTGCCAAGCGTTCGGCCTCTCGTGGCAAGGCGCGGTGCCAGGGAGTACGGGTTCGATCCCACTTCGGACCATATATTGTTCTTCGTTTTTTTCTGTTGTTGTTTGTCTGTTAATTTTTCCGAGTGCTAACACATACTTATTTGTTCTATTATTCCCTATTATCGCCTCGGAAGTTCCCCATATAATAATATTTATGTATTATTATTTGTTACCAGTAGATTATTGGAGGTAGCTCATGAATACACTGTTAGATTATTGGAGGTAGCTCATGGATATACTGTTAGATTATTGAAGGTAGCTCATGGATATACTATTAGATTATTGGAGGTAGCTCATGGACATACCGTTAGATTATTGGAGGTAGCTCATGGATATACCGTTAGATTATTGGAGGTAGCTCATGGATATACTGTTAGATTATTGAAGGTAGCTCATGGATATACTGTTAGATTATTGAAGGTAGTTCGTTAATATACTGTTAGATTATTGGAGGTAGTTCGTTAATATACTGTTAGATTATTGGAGGTAGTTCGTTAATATACTGTTAGATTATTGGAGGTAGTTCGTTAATAAACTGTTAGATTATTGGAGGTAGCTCATGGATATACTGTTAGATTATTGGAGGTAGCTCATGGATATACTGTTAGATTATTGGAGGTAGTTCGTTAATATACTGTTAGATTATTGGAGGTAGTTCGTTAATATACTGTTAGATTATTGGAGGTAGTTCGTTAATAAACTGTTAGATTATTGGAGGTAGCTCATGGATATACTGTTAGATTATTGGAGTTAGCTCATAAATAAACTGTTAGATTATCAGATGCAGTTCGTGAATAAACTGTTAGATTATTGGAAGTAGTAAGAGTCCAAAGGCAAAACAGTTAGATGCAAACTGAAAAATTGTAGTCCCAAACACAAAAAGTTTAGCCCCAAAGTCCAAAAAGTTAGCTAGTCCCAAAGGCAAAATAGTTAGTCCCGAATTCCAAAATGTTAGTCCCACAGTCAAAATAGTTAGTCTCGCAGTTAAAAAAGTTAGACACAAACCCCCCAAAATTAGTCCCAAAATCAAAACATTTAGAATCAAAAGGCCAAAAATTTAGGCCCAAAGTAAAAAGAGAATTAGTTCCATAGTCAAAAATTGTAGTCTCACAGTCAAAATAGTTAGACCCAAAGTAAAAAAAAAATAGTAAAATAAATCAAGGATGCAAACTCAAAAAATCAAGTAGGTTACGCCCCTGATATAACGATACTAAAAGCAAGTAATACCATTCATGAAGGTTACCACCACCTGGCCTGGCTCCATTAAAACAAAGTACTGCTCATGAAGGTTATGCACCTGTCATAACCCCACTAAAAGAAAATGGCACTACCACTCATGAAGGTTACCCCATCCTGTCCCCACTCTAGGAAAAGAAAGTACTACTACTCATGAAAGTTACGCCCCTGTCATAACCCCACTAAACGAAAATGGTACTACCAAACATGAAAGTCACGCCCCTGCTATAACTCTGCATAGAAATCGTAGCATCGCAAATCCATTAATTTACAAGCCGAGCGCATCTTTAACAGAACAGTCGCATTTCCCCAGTGATGTTATTCTACCGGTCAGCGGTTGAATTTCTTAGCGCCCCCGTTGTTTGTCTTGATAGGTGTCAGTTGGTCAAGTGAAGAGCCCATGTTAATCTCGGAAGCCTCCACGGTAAGTGCTTAAAGAGTCAGATCCAGCAGCTTGACCACTTATGATCGCGCCCGTGCATGGCTACGCCGGTGTCACGGTCAAGCGCTCATATTACTCGCCCACGCATTAGTCGGCGAGTTCCAGACATTAAAGAGATTAATTTACCGTCTACGTCTCTTTAAAAACAACCGCTGAACACTCTTGTTTCACCAAGATTCCTCGACTTCTACATTCCACCACGGTGGCTGCGTTCATCTCGCCTGCCTCCTTCGAGGGGCGCAACGTTTCCTATCTGTCTTTGCTAATGACGTTCTAGTCTGTGTTCTCATAGTGGAATGTGTTGAACTTGCATTTCTCGCTTCTATTTCTGTCTTTCTCAATTAGGAGAACACATGGATAGTGATCACTTCGGTGGAATCCTAGTACACTCCACTTGTAAACCGGTGCGAAGGCAGAAGACACCAGGTCTATGACACTATCAGAGTGCTCTGTTCGAGTAGCCATTTTGGTTGCTCTTCCATCATTCAAGCACACTAAATCGACCGATACTAGTGTGTTCTCTAGGTCTTCTCCCTGCTTGTTGGTTATGACGTTACCCCACTGGTTGCCTCTAGCATTAAAGTCTCCACAGAAAATGACGTTCTCCTCCTCGAACGCGAAGAGATTCTTCTATTGTTGTGTGTCCACCTTTCCATTACAGGGATACACATTTATAACCACGAAAGGAACTAGGTTCTGCACCCTAACTGTATCTACCTTCAATTCTGAACTGTCCCACGCAGACATATCAACCTCAGCTACCACCATATTGTTTCGCACAAGGATGACCAGTGAAATCCAGGGACACTAACTGTGCTATCACAAAGAGGTGTTTCTTGCAAAATCATTTTATCGGTGCCACGCAGACATATCAACCCCAGCTGCCACCATATTGTTTCGCACAAGGATGACCTTCCCACGGAACTTTTACCTTTTCCTGTTTTTTCTTCTTTAATGTTGCCGTTTATGCTTCATCTGAATACTTCTTGTCGTCATAGTTGATTTTGTCGCTGTAACTCGCTGCTGTGGATCGTCTAGACTCACGTCTATTTCCACTCTAATGTCATTCCACCGTTCAGCTGTTAAATTCATCAAAATGTTTAGTCACTAAGTCCGGAAAGTTAATCACAGAACCCGTCAAGTAGGTTACGCCCCTGATATAACCCTACTAACAGAAAGTGGTACTACCAATCATGAGGGTTACCCCCTCCTGTTCTAACTCTACTAAAAAAAGTACTACTACTCATGAAAGTTACGCCCCTGTCATAACCCCACTAAAAGAAATTACTACTACCAAACATAAAAGTTACGCCCCTGTCACAACCCAATAAAAGAAAGTATTACCAAACATGAAAGTTATGCCTCTGTCATTGTTCAAGGCTCTTTAAAAACAACAGCCGTTCAGCTGTTAAACTCATTATCGCGCCTGTGTGCATGGCTAGGCAGGTGTCAGTTGGCCAAGCGTTCATTTTCTCCACTAATGGCTCTTTGCCGTTCAGCGGTTAAACTCATTAATACGCCCGTGTGCATGACTAGGTAGGTGTCAGTTGTCTTAGATGAGATTTTAGTCTTTAGACTTTGATTAGTCAATTACGATTAGATGTAAAGAAATTTTAGGCATACATACATTAAAGTTTTCTTGAATAAAAAAAAATTATTATAAGAATATTGTCTTGAATAACATTTTTTGAGAGAATGTACTAGACAAAGTACCAGAGATGAAAGCTATTTCACACCGATGACGGAAAAATTTCCGACCCCATCCGACATAAAAGAAAAAAAAATGTCATCCCGACGGCGGCACACCGGAGGCAGCGGGCGCCTAACCAGAGGCACTTGGCGACACCAGATTTGCGTAACTAAAACAGAATATAACGCTGGACTCTTACTACTTACATACCAAAAGATATACTATATAGACAACTAGCAGATAGCAAACAAACTAGGAGGCGCCCAAAACTTTGATTTGTAAACGTGACATGAAGACTCTGAATATAAACCCTGCAGCCTGGGAAGACATAGCTGCAGACCGCAATCTTTGGAAACACAATCTAAAGCTCCCACTGAAGTAAGAAGCAGACAGATTCTTATAAAAAGAGAATACACGGCGAAAGAAAGGACAAAAATAACATTTCTAGGGGTGCTGCAAAATTCATAGTCAACTATGATTGATGGAGGCTACTATAGTCAGCTATGACTGACGGAGGCTACTAATAGTCAACGATGACTGACGGGGGCTACTATAGTAAGCTATGACTGACGGAGACTACTATAATAAACTATGACTAACGGAGGTTTCTATAGTCGACTGTGACTAACGGAGGCTACTATAGTCGACTGTGACTAACCGAGGCTACTACTACTGATTGACCAACTCGCCCAGAACAGAGGCGTGTGACGACATACATTGCGGGTCATTGTCACGGTTTTTTATTACCATATGTGCCGTTTTCGGCTCGAAAAGACAATAGATAGATATAACAGGCACCAGAGATTATAATTACTTCATACTTAGTGTGGTCAGCTCGCTTTGCGTTTCTTTGTGATTTGCTGGAGTTAGTGCAACTCCAGATATGGCATGTTGCTGTTGGGAATCCTGGTCATTGATGGGTGACAAAGTGGGCGTCAACAGATCAGGTCGTATTCATACTTTAGTATCACTTCCATGAAACGTCACTTCCCATTCATACTTTAGTATCTCTTCCATGAGACGTCACTTCCATTTATACTTTAGTATCCTTTCATGAGACGTCACTTCACATTCATACTTTAGTATCGCTTCCATGAGACGTCACTTCACATTCATACTTTAGTATCGCTTCCATGAGACGTCACTTCACATTCATACTTTAGTATGGCTTTCATTAGACATCACTTCACATTCATACTTTGCTATCACTTCCATGAGACGTCACTTCACATTCATACTTTAGTATCACTTCCGTGAGACGTCACTTCACATTCATACTTTACTATCACTTCCGTGAGACGTCACTTCACATTCATACTTTAGTATCACTTCCGTGAGACGTCACTTCACATTCATACTTTAGTATGGCTTTCATTAGACGTCACTTCACATTCACACTTTAGTATCACTACCATCAGACATCACTTCACATTCATACTTTAGTATCGCTTTCATGAGACGTCATTTCACACTTTAGTGAGACGTCACTTCACATTCATACTTTAGTATCGCTACCAAGGCCCCCAAATGCATTCAAATGGTTAGAGTCACAAGACTACACCCACGTCTGTATACCGAGTGATTCGATGAGCATGATAAGAAAAGTGGAGGCGGGAATTGTACGTATGCAATGGGTCGAGTCATTGCAGATGCCAAAAATACATAAGGTCACCTTTGTCTACGTTCCAGAACATGCGAGAGTACAGGGAAATGAAAGAGCGGACAGGTTGGCTAGCTGCGCTGTTGTTGAGAACGGTCAACCAATGACATCCGGGAAGGACACAGGACTTCGACAACCATTAGTCCACGTCACTACTCCGGATGAAAGAGATGGGAGTTAAGATGGGCACAGCCAGAAACGAGAAACTTAGTGGCCGTGTAAGAAGACTAATCGACCAACACAGAACTGGAGTCGTCAGACACTGCGAGGCTTGATGAGGAGGGGATCTGAGCACCTATGGATATGTTCGGAGTGCAATGATGATGACTCGCTAATAACTCAATAACACATTCTACACAAACATACACTAACAGCACACCAATAATCAACGAACTCTTGTCATAATAACACAACTTTATTGACGTAGATAACAGGCATAATGTTTCTCACCTCGACAGTGTTCAAGGGGCTGGATGCTCTAGAGGTAACGTTGGCCTCTGGAATAGAAGGTCTCAGGTTTGAATCCTGTCACAGGATTTTTTTTACCTTGAATTTGTGATTTCTTGGCTTTATCCTCCCCTGGTCTCTGGATAGTGGGATACGATGTCTAGTCTCTCTAGGTAGTAAGATACGATGTCTAGCCCTCTCTAGGTAGTAAGATACGATGTCTAGTTCTCTCTAGGTAGTAAGATACTATGTCTAGTCTCTCTAGGTAGTAAGATACAATGTCTAGTCCTCTCTAGGTAGTGAGATACGATGTCTAGTCCTCTCTAGGTAGTGAGATACGATGTCTAGCCCTCACAAGGTAGTAAGATACGATGTCTAGTCCTCTCTAGGTAGTGAGATACGATGTCTAGTCCTCTCTAGGTAGTGAGATACGATGTCTAGTCCTCTCTAGGTAGTGAGATATGATGTCTAGTCCTCTCTAGGTAGTGAGATACGATGTCTAGTCCTCTCTAGGTAGTAAGATACGATGTCTAGTCCTCTCTAGGTAGTAAGATACGATGTCTAGTCCTCTCTAGGTAGTGAGATACGATGTCTAGCCCTCTATGGGCAATAAGATATCATGTCTAACCCTCTCGAATAATGGAAGAAAAATAGGTCTGTGCATTCAGCGCATCCTAAAGAACTCTTGGCAGTTGGAAATCGAAAAAAAAAGCAAAAAAAATGGCCGTTGCCCTGCAAAATTAATAGGAAAACAAAATCTACCAAAAACGTTACAACTCTCGATGACAAAAATGAGAGTACCCCTAAAGTTTGAGAACATCAACCTGTAAGGATATGGACACATGAGATGCGCTGATGGTGTGAAAATTTTTTTGAGAGGGTGGGGGGAGGGTGTGTGTCATGTGTTTTATATGTCATATGTTTGACATCTCAATAGGTTACCACACACAAACAATTGTTGTGGAAATCTTAGTGTTCACCCCGTTAAGTGGACGTGGATGCGTTGTCTTACTAGTTTACTGCAAGCTGCGATATCTGCACGTTTTAATCCAACACATTCATCTTCTACATAGATAGGTTTATCATTGTAATCATTCTTGCTCTGACAGCGGCCAGTTTTTGGTCCACTCTTTTTTCATTTGTAAGATTTCTTTAACGTGTGCAGACTACACTTGGGACCTCCTGTTTTTTTTTGTTTTCCAAGAGGGCTAGACATTGAATCTCACTACCCTGATAGGGCTAGACATTGAATCTCACTACCCTGATAGGCTAGACATTGAATCTCACTACCCTGATAGGGCTAGACATTGAATCTCACTATCCTGATAGGGCTAGACATTGAATCTCACTACCCTGATAGGGCTAGACATTGAATCTCACTACCCTGATAGGGCTAGACATTGAATCTCACTACCCTGATAGGGCTAGACATTGAATCTCACTACCCTGATAGGGCTAGACATTGAATCTCACTACCCTGATAGGGCTAGACATTGAATCTCACTACCCTGATAGGGCTAGACATTGAATCTCACTACCCTGATAGGGCTAGACATTGAATCTCACTACCCTGATAGGGCTAGACATTGAATCTCACTACCCTGATAGGGCTAGACATTGAATCTCACTACCCTGATAGGGCTAGACATTGAATCTCACTACCCTGATAGGGCTAGACATTAAACTCACTACCCTGATAGGGCTAGACATTGAATCTCACTACCCTGATAGGGCTAGACATTGAATCTCACTACCCTGATAGGGCTAGACATTGAATCTCACCACCCTGATAGGGCTATACATTGAATCTCACTACCCAAAGAGGACTAGACATAGAATCTCACTACCCCGAGAGGGCTAGATTTGGAATCTCACTACCCAAAGAGGGCTAGACATTGAATCTCACTACCCAAAGAGGGCTAGATATAGAATCTCACTACCCTGAGTGGGCTAGACATTGAATCTCACTACCCTGAGTGGGCTAGACATTGAATCTCACTACCCTGAGTGGGCTAGACATTGAATCTCACTACCCTGAGTGGGCTAGACATTGAATCTCACTACCCTGAGTGGGCTAGACATTGAATCTCACTACCCTGAGTGGGCTAGACATTGAATCTCACTACCCTGAGTGGGCTAGACATTGAATCTCACTACCCTGAGTGGGCTAGACATTGTATCTTACTACCCAAAGAGGGCTAGACATTGAATCCTACTACCCTGAGAGGGCTAGATATCAAGACTCAATAAATTGCAGAGACACAGTCAGCAGACACAACCTCACTGATGTCTGTGATTTGAAGATGAGACCTTCTATTCCTTGAGTTTGCTATTCCAGTTATTCCCATTTGTCCCTGCATCTTCCCCATATCAGATCCTTCTAAGACGGTCTTAGCCAGACCCAAGTAGAACACTAGAATGGCCTAATTCTTCACAAACTTATACCAAGATGAAGGCACAGCAGCAGAACAGTCAGTGGTTAGTGAACTAGTCTCCTGAGGACAAGTGGTCAGGCTCCGTGCCCCCAACTGACCAATTTCTAGGATCATCCAGTCCTAAATGAGTTCTAGAGCATTTTCTGATTTAAAAAAAAACAAAAAAACCTGGAATATGGCTGACCTCATTAAAAAAAAAACAAAAAAACCTGGAATATGGCTGACCTCATTTAAAAAAAAAAAAAAAAACCTGGAATATGGCTGACCTCATTAAAAAAAAAAAAATGACCATAGGAAAAATTACCATATTTCCTAAATGAGAAATGAAAAAAAATATATATATAAAAACAGTATGGTTAAAGCATTACGTAAGAAGTGGACAACACAAATTAGAACAACGTTTCTACTCAATAGGCCTTCAGCAGGAACAAACATACAACACACACATACAGATAAGTATTTAAAACAAAAATAATAATTTCAAACTAGAATAAGAAATAAAAATAAGAATAAAAGGTTTTCCCTGCTAAATGTGTTGTGATCAAAAGGAAAATCAACGCCACGATACAGCACAGTTTGCAGGAAAGACCTTTAATTCTTATTTCTTATTCTAGTTCAAAATTATTTTTTGATTATTTATTGTTTTAAATACATATCTGTGTGTATGTTTGTTCCTGCTGAAGGCCTATAGAGATGAAACGCTGTTCTAATTTGTGTCGTCCACTCATTACGTAAAGCTTTAACCATAATCGCTTTCTTTCTGTATATTTCTGTCATTTTTCCTTACAATTAGATTTACTGCAGCTTTGCATTTTTATGCTTTTCTTTGCTTTGAGCCTACTATATTTCCTAAACAAGGCCTAATGGGATTCTTTCAAGTTATAAGAAAATGTGTACAGTGGAGAGATAACGTCACTAAAAATGAATTAATACAATAATAAATAACTGGACTACTACGGACAAGGGGTAGGGTTCGATCCCAACCGACGGCTCCGGGTTCACCCAGCCTTAAATGGGTACCGGATTTTTTCTGGGAAAGTAAAAGCAGCACGGGCGTAATACCGACCACATTACCCCAAAAATCATGTGCTGAAGGTCTGTAAAATATAGGGTCACTAACACCATATTTCCCTATACGCCACTCGGCGTGACGGGGGTACTTTACTTTTTTTTTTTACAATAATAAATACATACACAAATTTACTGCTTTCGCCCACCCTTCCCAGCAGTCACCACTTCCAGCTCATCATCAAAGCGCTTCCTCTTGATCAGTCTTCCACTTCTGCTGTGACTCACAAGACTCAACTCAGACTGTTTGCCAGATTTTCCTGCAACTTTCAAGGCAGGACAATGTTTTAAGATTTTGTTTTGTACTTGGGAGACAATGTCACAAGTTGATGACATCCTGCCTGAGTTTGTTGTTTGTGTGAGCTGGGAGGACCTAGATGTGGGAGGTTCACTGAGAGTCATCTTCTGAGGACTGCTAAGTTTAGACTGTACACTTGTAATAGAAACCAAAGAGTTGCCTGCTGATCTTTTCCTCGGAATCTTGTTAATAACCTTTTCTCCCAAGCTCTTTGTTGATGTTATTTGGAGAACTTTTCCGTTGTCATATTGCTGCCCTTGACTTGCCATTTTTTTCTCTGTCTCCTCAACATTTGTGGTGACAATGCCATCATCCATGCTAGCTTCTTCCATTGCAGTCACTGGAGGAAAAACTTCATTGATTATATTGTTCACAACACCTGTTTTGGTAACTTGACTTAAGTTCTGGTGTCCTAGTCTTGGCACACTATCTATATATACAGCACCAATATCTTTTACTGACATGACAATTGGGGGTTCTAAAACTGGAGAGTGTGGTGACCTCTTTACTGCATTTGTTTTCAATGTGATCATCGGTGTTGTGTTGGTACAATCAATACTGACAGCATCTGCTTGGTGTGTGTCAACTGTGTCACCTCCCTTCTTCCTTTTGATAACCTTACAGGCATTGTCTACCAACCCTGACTGGTTTCTTTTGGAACTGTTTATGAATATTGCTACAGGTTGTGAAGTGGGCTCCTTGCTGCCTAGAAGCTTGTCACTGCCAACAGTGATCGGTGGACTAGATTCTGCTGACGCCGTTGTGTCTGCTGGCAACAGTGGGGATACTGTTGTTGTTGTATTAGTGTCAGGTACTACTCTCAGTACGTCAGATGCACAAGACGCATCAGAAGATGATGTGATCTGTATGATGTTATCTGAGTTCATATTTATTATGGAACATGTTTTCTCTGGATTTTCCCAGGGCACAACAATTTCAGTTTTCACAGAATTCACTTCATCTTTAATTTTCACAGATTTTGTCTTGTCAGACCCAACAACTTCAAAGATGACCTCCTGGCCATCTGATTTGAAGATCTGTAAGTTGTCGGTGTCACTAATGTCCAAACTGATGTAGGTGACATTATCATGCACAGAGTTTCTCAACTTTGTTACTGGTCTGTTTGACTGCTCTACAAATGTCTGCATCTTGTCCTTTAAAACAGAAGAAGAGGTACTGGGGGCATGCATTGATGAGGGAGCTGGCTTGACAAAGATGG
The DNA here is from genome assembly GCA_032433765.1 of Megaustenia siamemsis. Classification (NCBI taxonomy): domain Eukaryota; kingdom Metazoa; phylum Mollusca; class Gastropoda; order Stylommatophora; family Ariophantidae; genus Megaustenia; species Megaustenia siamemsis. The sequence continues at coordinate 3,402,378 of JAVIAB010000091.1, read as the reverse complement.
GGATGCTGGATTCTCCTCGAATCTTTATCTCCCACTTATGCAGGAACTTCATGTGCCTATACACTGAGCTTTGCTGGAAAAACTCTCGATGGCAGATGGAACACACATAAATTTGTTTCACGCCATGGAACTTGAGAATGTGTTTAGTGACTTGTTGAGTGTTCTTCATTACGCTGGCACATTGATCACAACGGTGCAGACCCACCCCCTCCACATCCTCTTCACTATGAGACTTGAGGTGCTCATCCAGGCCCGTCTTGGAACTGTATCTCCTGTAACACACCAGACATCCATAAGGCATGTTCATATCTAATGGCTCATCAACACACTTCTTGGAGTCATCGTACACTACAATTTTAATGTCTGCAGGCACTTCCACAACCCCCTCTTTAGATGAATCTTCTACAGTCACTTCTAGAGGTTGAACTTCAGTGCTAGAAACACCTGTACTCTCAATGTTCAAACAAGTGCTATCATCTTCACAAATGTAAGACACATCCGACTGGTCAAGACTTTTCTTGTGAACTTTACGTAGGTGGTATCTAAGGCTGGAAATGCCCTTGAACTGCATGGCACATGTGCCACAAAGTAGCCTGGAGAGCCTCTTGACAGCTTTCACACGTGCTAAAGTCCCAGATGGTTTGCTGCCCTCTTGAGTTACATCAGAAGCTGGGACAGCTAGAGTCTTAAAGGCTGAAGTAGATGCCTCAACTGAAATCTCCTGGTTGAGATCAGACTTGGTACCCGAAGAAGCTGATGGACCAGGAATGACTGGAGTGAAAACTTCATGAATAGCTTCCACAGTGGCCGAATTTATTGGAGCATTTAAATGCCCAGTTGTTTCAGTTGGTAGATGTTCATAAACTGCTCTATTTTCTTCAGACAGCATCATTGCTTCTGTCCCTGAGGCCAGCAATGACACTTTCACAACATACTTGTTAAGTGTTTCTGGTGCCTGATCTGAATCAAGTTGTTGGTCGGACTCTGAACACATTTTAATCAAAGGGGTTGAGTCATTACATCCAGTGTTGTCAGACTTCGATTTTTTGTTCATTTTTACAAAATGAGTGTTATTGGTGTTGAGCTCAAAGTTGTCGTCAGACCAAACGGCATCACCAACTGCCCATGCCGGATTTAGATTCTGACAAAATTTGATCTGAAATAGGGAAAAAAAACCATTGACAAGTAATTTAGAACATGATGTAAAAGAACACAGAACAAGAACCAATATGTTCATCACCATCACCAGTATGTTCATCATCATCATCATTGTCCCTATTGTAACTTGGCTCCCATGATAACTATTCAGAAGTTATCCCTGTCCTGTTGGTGATATCCAGCATCTTAAGCAGCCAACCGAAGCTCTTCTTTGCTATTTTGTACCCACAACTCTTTTAGTTCTGATCTCTCTTGCTTTCCTGGAACTATGCACTCCATAATTAATTTTCCACTATCATTTTACGTGATCAAAATATTACATTTTCCTTGTTTTCCTTATGGTGTTACGTTCTTTATCAATTAGATTTCTGAAATATAAGTTTGTGTAAAATTGACTTTTTATTTATGGTTTTCTAAGTACTTTTATACCAGTACGCGCTCTTATACAGTAAGCGCTCTTAAATTACACATCACTCTGTAGCCTGCTGACCTCAACTAGAACTTATGCTCGAATTGAATACCCTTGACCTCAACGCTTGTTGTGGCGTTGCAGGCACGTAGATTGCCAGTGGCGTCTTGCCCCGGACAGCTCGTCTTGACCCCGTATCAGCCCACTTGATACAGGCCGGTCCTCGTTCCGTACGGATTGACCTATTCGTGGACTTGATGTTGGTTAATCTTGAAGTTCGCCTTGCCTGGACACTGCACTGCCCTCTCGGTACTGACACCCGTCAGCTCGGCTAAGGGCTGTACTGCTGCTTGGCCCCCTCCCCTTGACCGATGAGGTTGTATACTCTGGTACTTCGCGCTGTTTGATGTGACGACTGTTTCTGCTTCACGGGCCTGTGCTTGGTGGCCCACCCAGTTTCGTTCTTCACTAGGCACATGCTAGGAAATAGTTAATGAACACCAGGTAACATATACACTCGAGGTTTATTTGCAAGAATTTCCACCTCGCATCACAATTACACAAACATACCCACAGCATGTGTCTCAGAGGCCTTTCTCACACTGTATGGCAACCACAAGGCACCCACATGCCCTGCCTCTGACTCGCCACACTAAAGTCCAAATGACCCCATCACTTGGTAGGCCACTGGTCGATACTGCTGACTCACCCACTGTTGTCTACTCGTGCCTTTGCCAGCACCCACGTTGGTTCGGAACCTACAACTATACTTTAATGTTGTGTTCATCAATGAGCCTGAACTAGCTCAAGTTGTCTCTCTTCCTGCCATCTACTTTGTTCGTTGCGTCTGGATGTCGCAACTACATTACCACATTGCATTCATCATTGAGCATGAATTTGTGAAGCTGTCTAGCTCCCTGTCAAGTAATTTGTTCGTTGCTACTGTGTTTCACAACTACATTCTAAGCTCACACTCATCACTGAGCCTGAACTACTACTAAAGCTGTCTAGCTCCCTGTCAAGTAAATTGTTCGTTGCTACTGTGTTTCACAACTACATTCTAAGCTCACACTCATCACTGAGCCTGAACTACTACTAAAGCTGTCTAGCTCCCTGTCAAGTAAATTGTTCGTTGCTACTGTGTTTCACAACTACATTCTAAGCTCACACTCATCACTGAGCCTGAACTTCTACTAAAGCTGTCTAGCTCTCTGTCAAGTAAATTGTTCGTTGCTACTGTGTTTCACAACTACATTCTAAGCTCACACTCATCACTGAGCCTGAACTTCTACTAAAGCTGTCTAGCTCTCTGTCAAGTAAATTGTTCGTTGCTACTGTGTTTCACAACTACATTCTAAGCTCACACTCATCACTGAGCCTGAACTTCTACTAAAGCTGTCTAGCTCTCTGTCAAGTAAATTGTTCGTTGCTACTGTGTTTCACAACTACATTCTAAGCTCACACTCATCACTGAGCCTGAACTTCTACTAAAGCTGTCTAGCTCCCTGTCAAGTAAATTGTTCGTTGCTACTGTGTTTCACAACTACATTCTAAGCTCACACTCATCACTGAGCCTGAACTTCTACTAAAGCTGTCTAGCTCCCTGTCAAGTAAATTGTTCGTTGCTACTGTGTTTCACAACTACATTCTAAGCTCACACTCATCACTGAGCCTGAACTTCTACTAAAGCTGTCTAGCTCCCTGTCAAGTAAATTGTTCATTGCTACTGTGTTTCACAACTACATTCTAAGCTCACACTCATCACTGAGCCTGAACTTCTACTAAAGCTGTCTAGCTCTCTGTCAAGTAAATTGTTCATTGCTACTGTGTTTCACAACTACATTCTAAGCTCACACTCATCACTGAGCCTGAACTTCTACTAAAGCTGTCTAGCTCCCTGTCAAGTAAATTGTTCATTGCTACTGTGTTTCACAACTACATTCTAAGCTCACACTCATCACTGAGCCTGAACTTCTACTAAAGCTGTCTAGCTCTCTGTCAAGTAAATTGTTCATTGCTACTGTGTTTCACAACTACATTCTAAGCTCACACTCATCACTGAGCCTGAACTTCTACTAAAGCTGTCTAGCTCCCTGTCAAGTAAATTGTTCGTTGCTACTGTGTTTCACAACTACATTCTAAGCTCACACTCATCACTGAGCCTGAACTTCTACTAAAGCTGTCTAGCTCCCTGTCAAGTAAATTGTTCGTTGCTACTGTGTTTCACAACTACATTCTAAGCTCACACTCATCACTGAGCCTGAACTTCTACTAAAGCTGTCTAGCTCCCTGTCAAGTAAATTGTTCGTTGCTACTGTGTTTCACAACTACATTCTAAGCTCACACTCATCACTGAGCCTGAACTTCTACTAAAGCTGTCTCTCTTCCTGCCACCTACTTTGTTCTTTGCTTCTGGATGCAGCAACTACATTATAACATTGTATTCATCATTGAGCATGAATTTGTGAAAGCTGTCTAGCTTCCTATCATGTAAATCATTCGTTGTCTTAGAGTTTCATAACTCCTGACACTAACACAGTTCTGATTGCACGCAAATCTGCGAACTCTATAAATCCTTACACTAACACAGATCTGACTGTCCATGAATCTGTGAACTCTCTCTAGCTCACTAACCCTACACTGTTCGTTGGCTTAGAGTTTCATAACTCCTGATTCTAACACAATTCTAATGTCTATGAATCTGTGAACTCTATAGAGCTCACTAGCCCTACCTTGGTCGCTGGTTTCAAGTTTCATAACTCCTTAATCTGACACCAGTCTAACTGTCCATGAATCTGTGAACTCTATCTAGCTCACTAGTCCTACATTGGTTGTTGGTTTTGAGTTTCAGAACTCCTTATTCTAACACCAGAACTCCTTATTCTAACACAATTTTGACTGTCCATGAATCTGCAGCACGGTCCATGTTACTCGACCGCCGTACCATTACATTTCAACCTCACTCCTAATTGCATCTTATTCTTTCCCGTGTCTTATTCATTCTCTTTATTACCTTTCCCTGTGGACTCGCTGATTATCTTTTTGGTTAACACCTTCTCACTCTCCCCTCAACTTCTCCCATACACTCCCATTTGTCCCCCCACCTTATACTCACTGCTTCACTTTTCTGCAACACTAACATTCAAAGGCATTAATGTATTTTTAAACTGATCTGTTGATATTTGATGTTTCACAGCCATATGTTTCTATGGGAAAAACACTCACTTTTAACTCTTTCCGTATGGAAGCTTTTTTATCGACGCAACGGAAGAGATTTTAGAGACAAAATTGTTCATGGTTTTAAGAATCAATCTATATATTTATATTTATGTAACATATAACATATTGTATATGAATGTTTAGATAATTGAACAGGGTATTAGATTTCACCAATATCAAGATGATACAAGACATGTAAAACGAATATGGTTTGATGGCGTTCACACTAATAAAATTTAGCGTGGCACACCATGCGGCGGAACGTACGGAAAGAGTTAAAAGGAGTATATCAATTTTTGTTTGGTTATATCAGTTCCTATCATAATAGTGTGCAGCTGTTTTACTTTATTCAGAGCTCTATTCTGTCTTATTTTGATCTCCTTGATAGTCTTTACATCACTTGTTAACAATGAGCTAAAATATTCACACCTATTCACCTTTTTTTTATACCACACTGTCTTTAATGGTAGAACCTTTATAGTTGTAGCTGCCTTGGGGTGTCTTTTTGACACGATATGATTACTTTAACCCCAGTGATGCCTTCTACATTATATGAGAGCACAGCTACCATTAATAAATTATATGTAGTCTACATTATATGAAAGCACAATTGTGATTAATAAATTATAATGAAAACTGAATCTTCACTGAAAATTAACTCTATAGTTTTGTGTCATCATCATCATCAAATACCATGCCTGCTGGTGTAGGTGATCATGTCTCTCCACAATTTTCAATCTCAACAGCTATTTATCATTTATCAGAGGGAAAAAGGCAAACACTGAACAAAAACAGTGAGGCTGGTGGGCTAAGAGATAGAGGTAGCTCATACTCTGAAAGTGGTGACTGACACAAAGTTAACAGCTTGCAAGAGAATTAACGAATCAAAGTAAGATTGTCAAGATTCTATTCAATCTCTCCTAAGTGATTATGGAAACATGTTAACCAGTAATCATCTGTCCTCAGTGACAATATTGGCTGCTATCAAATGTCTTTACCAGTGACAATATCAGATGTTATCAACTGTCTTTACCAGTGACAATATCAGTTGTTAACATCTGTCCTCATCAGTGACAATATTGGCTGCTATCAAATGTCTTTACCATTGACAATATCGGATGTTATCAACTGTCTTCACAAGTGTCAATGTTCTATAATCAAAAGTCCCAATTAATGTCAATGTTATCAACTATCCTTAACAATATCTGATATCTGTCCCACATCATCATCGGTATCAGCACCTGACATTAATCAATTGCTCTCACCAATGTCTTACTTGGTCATATGCCATCAGTTTATGACATGTGACATTCCTTGGTTGTGGTTAGTGTATCTCTCCACCTTCTGGCATCTCCTGGAACTCAGTTTTGATCTCTAATGTACAGCTACAACTTTCCTTTGGAGCTATTTGAAGTAGAGTCGAGAACGCTTAGCACAAAATGGACACAGAACTACAACTATATCTTCTACCCAGGCTGAGTAAGCAAAAAATAATGTCAGCTTGATGGCAAAACAGCAGTTTATCTAAAAATAAACTGATAAGATCTGTTGACATATACTGGTTGATTTTTACTGCCTGGCATGACAACAAAGGCCATATACCTGACACAGTCATTTGTCTTCATAACTGTAAATATCTGACCCTATGAACTCAAAATGAGGAAGTTCTCAAAGAAGCCAACACAAAAAGGGAGCTCCTAAAAAACATCAGAAAGAAGCAATCAACATTTTTCGGGCATATCATGAGAAGAGGAAAGTTGGAGTACTTGGTTACAACTGGCAAAATAAAAGGAAAGAGAGATCGCGGACGACAAAGAAAGAAAATACTGGATAGCTTGGTGTCATAGCATGGAAAACAGTCAACAGAACTGATACGATGCACTGTAGATAGAAGATTGTGGAGGGACATGATCGCCTACGCCAACCGGTATGGCACATGATGATGATGAACTCAAATGTTATTATCACTGGCAATGTCTGTTGCTACCAATTCAACCGTTTTGTAGGATTTTGCACACAATGAATTGTACTGCCGAGGCATTGTCAATATCAGATGTGGTAAATTGTTGTCACACAGAAACTTGACTGACCTTTAGCTTGTGGTGGAAGTGGATATGTCTGACGGTGATGCCGTGAGACAAGAAGCGGTTGTGGCAGAAGGAACACTGATAACGTTCCACCTGTTAAACAAATGGTACAAATTACTTGCAATCTCTTCTGGTCAGTCTTTATATCAGTCTCACACTCTCATTTTTTCTCTGCACTCTTTCACCTCTCTGTTCAATCATTGATCTCACACAAAATCTCTCTCTCTGTTCATTCATTGATCTCACACATAATCTCTCTCTCTGTTCATTCATTGATCTCACACATAGTCTCTCTCTCTGTTCATTCATTGATCTCACACATAATCTCTCTCTCTGTTCATTCATTGATCTCACACATAATCTCTCTCTCTGTTCAATCATTGATCTCACACATAATCTCTCTCTCTCTCTGTTCAATCATTGATCTCACACATAATCTCTCTCTCTGTTCATTCATTGATCTCACACATAATCTCTCTCTCTGTTCATTCATTGATCTCACACATAATCTCTCTCTCTCTCTGTTCATTCATTGATCTCACACATAATCTCTCTCTCTGTTCAATCATTGATCTCACACATAATCTCTCTCTCTGTTCATTCATTGATCTCACACATAATCTCTCTCTCTGTTCATTCATTGATCTCACACATAATCTCTCTCTCTCTCTGTTCAATCATTGATCTCACACATAATCTCTCTCTCTGTTCATTCATCATTGATCTCACACATAATCTCTCTGTTCATTCATTGATCTCACACATAATCTCTCTGTTCAAGCATTGATCTCACACATAATCTCTCTGTTCAAGCATTGATCTCACACATAATCTCTCTCTCTGTTCATTCATTGATCTCACACATAATCTCTCTCTCTGTTCATTCATCATTGATCTCACACATAATCTCTCTGTTCATTCATTGATCTCACACATAATCTCTCTGTTCAAGCATTGATCTCACACATAATCTCTCTGTTCATTCATTGATCTCACACATAATCTCTCTGTTCAATCATTGATCTCACACATAATCTCTCTGTTCATTCATTGATCTCACACATAATCTCTCTGTTCAATCATTGATCTCACACATAATCTCTCTCTCTGTTCAATCATTGATCTCACACATAATCTCTCTCTCTGTTCAATCATTGATCTCACACATAATCTCTCTCTCTGTTCATTCATCATTGATCTCACACATAATCTCTCTCTCTGTTCATTCATTGATCTCACACATAATCTCTCTCTCTCTCTCTGTTCATTCATTGATCTCACACATAATCTCTCTCTCTCTCTCTGTTCATTCATTGATCTCACACATAATCTCTCTCTCTCTCTCTGTTCATTCATTGATCTCACACATAATCTCTCTCTCTCTCTCTGTTCAATCATTGATCTCACACATAATCTCTCTCTCTCTGTTCATTCATTGATCTCACACATAATCTCTCTCTCTGTTCATTCATTGATCTCACACATAATCTCTCTCTCTGTTCATTCATCATTGATCTCACACATAATCTCTCTCTCTGTTCATTCATCATTGATCTCACACATAATCTCTCTCTCTGTTCATTCATCATTGATCTCACACATAATCTCTCTCTCTGTTCATTCATCATTGATCTCACACATAATCTCTCTCTCTGTTCATTCATTGATCTCACACATAATCTCTCTCTCTGTTCATTCATTGATCTCACACATAATCTCTCTCTCTCTCTCTGTTCATTCATTGATCTCACACATAATCTCTCTCTCTGTTCATTCATTGATCTCACACATAATCTCTCTCTCTCTCTCTGTTCATTCATTGATCTCACACATAATCTCTCTCTCTGTTCATTCATTGATCTCACACATAATCTCTCTCTCTGTTCAATCATTGATCTCACACATAATCTCTCTCTCTGTTCATTCATTGATCTCACCCATAATCTCTCTCTCTCTGTTCAATCACTGATCTCACACATAATCTCTCTCTCTGTTCAATCATTGATCTCACACATAATCTCTCTCTCTGTTCAATCATTGATCTCACACATAATATCTCTCTCTGTTCATTCATTGATCTCACACATAATCTCTCTCTCTGTTCATTCATTGATCTCACACATAATCTCTCTCTCTCTCTGTTCAATCATTGATCTCACACATAATCTCTCTCTCTCTGTTCATTCATTGATCTCACACATAATCTCTCTCTCTCTCTGTTCAATCATTGATCTCACACATAATCTCTCTCTCTCTGTTCAATCATTGATCTCACACATAATCTCTCTCTCTCTGTTCATCATTGATCTCACACATAATTTCTCTCTCTGTTCAATCATTGATCTCACACATAATATCTCTCTCTGTTCATTCATTGATCTCACACATAATCTCTCTCTCTCTCTCTGTTCAATCATTGATCTCACACATAATCTCTCTCTCTCTGTTCATTCATTGATCTCACACATAATCTCTCTCTCTGTTCATTCATTGATCTCACACATAATTTCTCTCTCTGTTCAATCATTGATCTCACACATAATCTCTCTCTCTCTGTTCAATCATTGATCTCACACATAATCTCTCTCTCTCTGTTCAATCATTGATCTCACACATAATCTCTCTCTCTGTTAAATCATTGATCTCACACATAATCTCTCTCTCTGTTCATTCATTGATCTCACACATAATCTCTCTCTCTGTTCAATCATTGATCTCACACATAATCTCTCTCTCTGTTCATTCATCATTGATCTCACACATAATCTCTCTCTCTGTTCATTCATTGATCTCACACATAATCTCTCTCTCTCTGTTCATTCATTGATCTCACACATAATCTCTCTCTCTCTCTGTTCAATCATTGATCTCACACATAATCTCTCTCTCTCTGTTCAATCATTGATCTCACACATAATCTCTCTCTCTCTGTTCATCATTGATCTCACACATAATTTCTCTCTCTGTTCAATCATTGATCTCACACATAATATCTCTCTCTGTTCATTCATTGATCTCACACATAATCTCTCTCTCTCTCTGTTCAATCATTGATCTCACACATAATCTCTCTCTCTCTGTTCATTCATTGATCTCACACATAATCTCTCTCTCTGTTCATTCATTGATCTCACACATAATTTCTCTCTCTGTTCAATCATTGATCTCACACATAATCTCTCTCTCTCTGTTCAATCATTGATCTCACACATAATCTCTCTCTCTCTGTTCAATCATTGATCTCACACATAATCTCTCTCTCTGTTCAATCATTGATCTCACACATAATCTCTCTCTCTGTTCATTCATTGATCTCACACATAATCTCTCTCTCTGTTCAATCATTGATCTCACACATAATCTCTCTCTCTGTTCATTCATCATTGATCTCACACATAATCTCTCTCTCTGTTCATTCATTGATCTCACACATAATCTCTCTCTCTCTCTCTCTCTCTCTCTCTGTTCAATCATTGATCTCACACATAATCTCTCTCTCTCTCTCTCTCTGTTCAATCATTGATCTCACACATAATCTCTCTCTCTGTTCAATCATTGATCTCACACATAATCTCTCTCTCTGTTCAATCATTGATCTCACACATAATCTCTCTCTCTGTTCATTCATTGATCTCACACATAATCTCTCTCTCTGTTCATTCATTGATCTCACACATAATCTCTCTCTCTGTTCAATCATTGATCTCACACATAATCTCTCTCTCTGTTCATTCATTGATCTCACACATAATCTCTCTCTCTGTTCATTCATTGATCTCACACATAATCTCTCTCTCTCTCTGTTCATTCATTGATCTCACACATAATCTCTCTCTCTCTCTGTTCAATCATTGATCTCACACATAATCTCTCTCTCTGTTCAATCATTGATCTCACACATAATCTCTCTCTCTGTTCATTCATCATTGATCTCACACATAATCTCTCTCTCTGTTCATTCATTGATCTCACACATAATCTCTCTCTCTGTTCATTCATTGATCTCACACATAATCTCTCTCTCTCTGTTCATTCATTGATCTCACACATAATCTCTCTCTCTGTTCATTCATTGATCTCACACATAATCTCTCTCTCTGTTCATTCATTGATCTCACACATAATCTCTCTCTCTGTTCATTCATTGATCTCACACATAATCTCTCTCTCTGTTCATTCATTGATCTCACACATAATCTCTCTCTCTGTTCATTCATTGATCTCACACATAATCTCTCTCTCTGTTCATTCATTGATCTCACACATAGTCTCTCTCTCTGTTCATTCATTGATCTCACACATAATCTCTCTCTCTGTTCATTCATTGATCTCACACATAGTCTCTTTCTCTGTTCATTCATTGATCTCACACATAATCTCTCTCTCTGTTCATTCATTGATCTCACACATAATCTCTCTCTCTGTTCATTCATTGATCTCACACATAATCTCTCTCTCTGTTCATTCATTGATCTCACACATAGTCTCTCTCTCTGTTCATTCATTGATCTCACACATAATCTCTCTCTCTGTTCATTCATTGATCTCACACATAGTCTCTTTCTCTGTTCATTCATTGATCTCACACATAATCTCTCTCTCTGTTCATTCATTGATCTCACACATAATATCTCTCTCTGTTCATTCATTGATCTCACACATAATCTCTCTCTCTCTCTGTTCAATCATTGATCTCACACATAATCTCTCTCTCTCTGTTCATTCATTGATCTCACACATAATCTCTCTCTCTGTTCATTCATTGATCTCACACATAATTTCTCTCTCTGTTCAATCATTGATCTCACACATAATCTCTCTCTCTCTGTTCAATCATTGATCTCACACATAATCTCTCTCTCTCTGTTCAATCATTGATCTCACACATAATCTCTCTCTCTGTTCAATCATTGATCTCACACATAATCTCTCTCTCTGTTCATTCATTGATCTCACACATAATCTCTCTCTCTGTTCAATCATTGATCTCACACATAATCTCTCTCTCTGTTCATTCATCATTGATCTCACACATAATCTCTCTCTCTGTTCATTCATTGATCTCACACATAATCTCTCTCTCTCTCTCTCTCTGTTCAATCATTGATCTCACACATAATCTCTCTCTCTCTCTCTCTCTGTTCAATCATTGATCTCACACATAATCTCTCTCTCTGTTCAATCATTGATCTCACACATAATCTCTCTCTCTGTTCAATCATTGATCTCACACATAATCTCTCTCTCTGTTCATTCATTGATCTCACACATAATCTCTCTCTCTGTTCATTCATTGATCTCACACATAATCTCTCTCTCTGTTCAATCATTGATCTCACACATAATCTCTCTCTCTGTTCATTCATTGATCTCACACATAATCTCTCTCTCTGTTCATTCATTGATCTCACACATAATCTCTCTCTCTCTCTGTTCATTCATTGATCTCACACATAATCTCTCTCTCTCTCTGTTCAATCATTGATCTCACACATAATCTCTCTCTCTGTTCAATCATTGATCTCACACATAATCTCTCTCTCTGTTCATTCATCATTGATCTCACACATAATCTCTCTCTCTGTTCATTCATTGATCTCACACATAATCTCTCTCTCTGTTCATTCATTGATCTCACACATAATCTCTCTCTCTCTGTTCATTCATTGATCTCACACATAATCTCTCTCTCTGTTCATTCATTGATCTCACACATAATCTCTCTCTCTGTTCATTCATTGATCTCACACATAATCTCTCTCTCTGTTCATTCATTGATCTCACACATAATCTCTCTCTCTGTTCATTCATTGATCTCACACATAATCTCTCTCTCTGTTCATTCATTGATCTCACACATAATCTCTCTCTCTGTTCATTCATTGATCTCACACATAGTCTCTCTCTCTGTTCATTCATTGATCTCACACATAATCTCTCTCTCTGTTCATTCATTGATCTCACACATAGTCTCTTTCTCTGTTCATTCATTGATCTCACACATAATCTCTCTCTCTGTTCATTCATTGATCTCACACATAATCTCTCTCTCTGTTCATTCATTGATCTCACACATAATCTCTCTCTCTGTTCATTCATCATTGATCTCACACATAGTCTCTCTCTCTGTTCATTCATCATTGATCTCACACATAATCTCTCTCTCTGTTCATTCATTGATCTCACACATAATCTCTCTCTCTCTGTTCATTCATTGATCTCACACATAATCTCTCTCTCTCTGTTCAATCATTGATCTCACACATAATCTCTCTCTCTGTTCATTCATTGATCTCACACATAATCTCTCTCTCTGTTCAATCATTGATCTCACACATAATCTCTCTCTCTGTTCATTCATTGATCTCACACATAATCTCTCTCTCTGTTCATTCATCATCTCAACCATAATCTCTCTCTCTGTTCATTCATCATTGATCTCACACATAATCTCTCTCTCTGTTCATTCATCATGATCTCACACATAATCTCTCTCTCTGTTCATTCATTGATCTCACACATAATCTCTCTCTCTCTGTTCAATCATTGATCTCACACATAATCTCTCTCTCTGTTCATTCATTGATCTCACACATAATCTCTCTCTCTGTTCAATCATTGATCTCACACATAATCTCTCTCTCTGTTCATTCATTGATCTCACACATAATCTCTCTCTCTGTTCATTCATCATTCTCAACCATAATCTCTCTCTCTGTTCAATCATTGATCTCACACATAATCTCTCTCTCTGTTCATTCATCATTCTCAACCATAATCTATCTCTCTGTTCATTCATCATTGATCTCACACATAATCTCTCTCTCTGTTCATTCATCATTGATCTCACACATAATCTCTCTCTCTCTCTCTGTTCATTCATTGATCTCACACATAATCTCTCTCTCTGTTCATTCATTGATCTCACACATAATCTCTCTCTCTGTTCATTCATTGATCTCACACATAATCTCTCTCTCTGTTCATTCATCATTCTCAACCATAATCTCTCTCTCTCTCATCCACGTGTCTACTTTTCTCCCTCACCCACACTCTCACATCAATCTTGAAGTTAACATAACATAAAGGACTCTAAAAAAAAACTAAACAAATTTTAAGGTTTACATAAAATTAACTATATAAAAATAATAAACAAATCTTGAAGTTAACATAACATAAACAATGTACTTTAAAATATCACAACATACCTCATTGGGCCCTGTTTTCCATAAAACAATGACTATTTTAGTTCTGCCTTTGAGGATAACTCTACTTGAACCTTGCGATACTTTTGTGGAGAGTATGGAATTAGTGACATTTTTGACTGCATTGTTTAAAATAAAAGTAGAGTAGATGATGTGGTTAGTATCACAACAGGCTGCCCCATTTTCCCAATTAAAAAAAAAAAATCTGTGACAAGATGTAGACTGACCTGGGTATGGTTGTTACGAATGTGGCTTCGGAGTTGAGCATTTTGACGAAATCTTGCCTGACAAAAATCACATTCGTAAGGTTTCTCATCTGTGTGGATGCGCATGTGCTCAATCATGATGCTTTTGCGACCAAAGATTCTGGGGATATGACATGATACTCAGAGTTAATCTTGGGGATATGACATGATACTCAGAGTTAATCTTGGGGATATGACATGATACTCAGAGTTAATCTTGGGGATATGACATGACACTCAGAGTTAATCTTGGGGGATTTGACATAATACTCAGAGTTAATCTTGGGGATATGACATAATACTCAGAGTTAATCTTGGGGATATGACATAACACTCAGAGTTAATCTTGGGGGATTTGACATAACACTCAGAGTTAATCTTGGGGGATTTGACATAACACTCAGAGTTAATCTTGGGGGATTTGACATAATACTCAGAGTTAATCTTGGGGATATGACATAATACTCAGAGTTAATCTTGGGGATATGACATAACACTCAGAGTTAATCTTGGGGGATTTGACATAATACTCAGAGTTAATCTTGGGGATATGATATAATACTCAGAGTTAATCTTGGGGATATGACATAATACTCAGAGTGGCGCGCCTCCCAGCACCAGAGCTGGAAGTTGTCAGCGACCAACAGCTATTGGTTTGCACCAGGATCGGTGAACCAAAACCATCTAGACCCTGCTCCACCTCTCCGTGGTGCTTCCAGTAACAGACTAACCTGTCTAGTCTGGCCAAGCGTGCAGGGATCGAAGAGGGAAGACAACTCGGTACTCAAAAATGTTATGCTGAAGTCGGATGTGTTAGGCCGAAAGGCGCAAATATAACAGTTATACTGCAAACCACAACACAACGCAGACACGTCGACTATGTCCTTGTAAGGGCAGATGATGAAGAGGAATATTCTAGTCTACCACGATACTCAAGAATACTTTAGTCATCGGGCGAACGCAACCAACCAACCACCATACTCAGAGTTAATCTACATAGATCTATTTGTTTCATGAAGCTAGACTATATCTTGCTCTAAGCGCACTAACGTAGAATTATAGGAAAGTACTAGTCAAATATCAGTGAACAAAGAGACATATCAAAGATGATGGCACTGGATAGGACACACACTGCAGAAGGCAACTGAGAGTATTACACAACAGTATTACACCCATTTTTTTTTTTTTTGAATCCCCAGGGGGAGGAGACAAAGAGGAAGGCCAAAATATTTTTGGAGAAGACAGATGGAAACAGAAATAAAGATAATGGGGAAGACATGGAATGATCCTAAAAGAATGACAAGAAACAGAATGGGTTGCAAAGTGTTTGTTGAAGACCTATGTCCCACTGGGAGTTGAAAGGTAGAAGAGGAAGAGACGTCTATTCAGTTACTGTTAATTTAAAGAGATCAGTTAGCTTTGCATATTTTGTATGCATCTACTTTATAATTATTGTATATGTATTGGCTAGCTACTGTTTATTTTTTGTCTACATGCACTATGAAAATATTGCCTGTATGTAATACGTAAGTACTGTCTGATTAACATCTAATTACTGCCTATATGTACTGAGTAAATACTGTTTGGTTACTGTCTAATTATTGTCTGAGTTTACTGTATGATTACTGTTTACATATGCTACTTAGCTCCAGTATGATTACAGTGATAATTTTATTCTGACTGACTGATAATTTTATTCTGACTGACTACCTATGGTGGCACAAACAACAGACACAATATTAATGGTGGGACAGATAAATGTAACCTCTCCTCAGACGTATCTCTACCTTTTAATTCTTTTGTATGTTGCTATAACCTCAAAAACTGTAACGAAAAACGTGTAGTAGGTGATCACGTCTTTCCACAACCTTAGATCACAACAGTTATTTATAATTTCCGTTGTTGACCTTCTGCCAAGCCATTCTCTTAAGCTGTCTGGTATCTTTTCTCTTTGCTTCCCTCTATCTCTTCGTCCCTCAATTTTCCCAGTTGTTACAATATATTCCAGCTGTTCTCTTCTCATTACATGGCCAAAAAATGATGATTGTCTCTTCCTAATATTGGAAATTAGCTCTCTCTTTGCCTTGGCCTCTTTCAGAACGTTTTCATTACTCTTCTTAGCTGTCCATGGTATTCTCAACATTCTTCTGTAAAACCACATTTCTACAGACTCCAGTGATTTTCTTGTCTGTTGTCCTATTGTCCATGATTCACATCCATATGTTAAGACTGGCTCTACATATCACACACAATAATTATTTACAACACATAATAACCTGTCACACCAAACATATTGACCTATCTCATATATGACCAACTTCCCAAACATCCTGACCTACTCTCATATACAGACTTGCTTCCCACACACACTGATCTACCATACAGTGACCTACTTCCTACATATATGGACTTAGTCTTTATACACAGTGACCTGCTCACACATTATAATCAATGACATTGTCTCCTCACACAAACTAATCTGCCCCAAAATGAACATTCATCAACTTCCCGCACAAAACATTAACTTGCCAAAAGTTGAACATTGACCTGCCACAAATTAAACACTGACTTACCACAAGTTGAATACTGACCTACTACAAGTTGAATACTGACTTACCACAAGTTGAATACTGACCTACTACAAGTTGAATACTGACCTACCACAAGTTGAATACTGACCTACTACAGGTTGAATACTGACCTACCACAAGTTGAACACTGACCTACCACAAGTTGAACACTGACTTACCACAAGTTGAACACTCACCTACCACAAGTTGAATCATGACTTACCACAAGTTGAACACAGACCTTCTACAAGTTGAACATTGACCTGCCTCAAATTAAACACTGACCTACCACAAGTTGAACACCGACATACCACAGGTTGAACACTGACCTACTACAAGTTGAACACTGACCTGCCACAAATTAAACACCGACATACCACAGGTTGAACATTGACCTGCTACAAGTTGAACACTGACCTGAAACAAGTTAAACACTGACCTGCCACACACTGAACACTGATGAGGATCCTGACTGTTCATGATGCCTCCCTCCTTAGATAAAATAATTTTCGTCACATTTGGATCCTTCTCATCCTCCTCCTCCTCTCTGAAGAACGTTCTTGATTTTGTCTGCGAATGCTTCTCTGAATGCATTCCATCTCCTCCAGTCAGGGCTAACTCAGCCAACCCAAGAGCTGCTTCCTGCCTGTCATGTGCTGCATGAGAGCTCTGTGAAGCCTCATCTTGTGCATCTACTTCAACTGAAGCCTCTTTTAGTTCAGTCACCTTTTTTGTAGAGTTCTTTGGGATTGCTCCAGTTTCTTTTTTCACTTTCTGTCTTTCTTTCCCAGCCACTTTTATCTTGCTCCTGTCTTTGCGTTCTGAGCTAGAAGTATCAGCTGCCTGGATGTTCTGGGATTTGGGACAGCTCTCTTCCACAAGTGAGGAAACAATGCTCTCCCTGAAGGTTGTACTGTCTTGGACAATGATCTCACCAGAGGTCTCCACCAGCTCTTCAACTATGGCATTGTCCTTGCTGAGAAGATCCTCCAAGTTAGCAGCTCCTATATCAGTGGTGTCATCATGGTCTTCGTTGTTAATGATGGGATTTAGGTCTGACAGAAGACTGTTGCGGATAGTGAAGACCTTCTGATCTTCAATATAGTTGTACACCGGGAAAACCTCTTTGACAGACTTGGCATCAACATTGTGGAACTTTCTAATGTGTACCAAGAGAGTGCCACTGGTATAGTAGGCCTGTGAACAACAGAAAACAAGAATATTTCAGCTGCCAATACCATTTTATTAGGCTTTTTAATTCTGCAGACAACAAAAATGACCAAGACCTGACCATCTAAAATTGTATCCATGCCCTGTCAACAATAAACTCAGACATTAACAAATTCAATATCCAAATTATACAAATATGCATTCTATCATATACAAAAATATGCATCCTATCACCAAGCTTGTTCAATTTATACACTGAGTAAATCTTTAAAAACATCTCTGAGATGCCAGGCCTACAAATTAATGGAAAGATAATCAATAACCTAAGATATGCTGACGATACTGTACTACTAGCAGAAAATCCTAAAGATCTACAACAATTACTTAATGTAATAAACATGACAAGCAAAAAATATGGACTAGATATGAATATCAAAAAGACTAAAACTATGATCATAAACAAAGAAAATTCTCAAGACCTACAATTAAATATCACAGTTGAAGGAATACATCTGGAGACAGTTCAGAACTACAACTACCTGGGACATACTATAACCAATGATGGAAAATGTACAACTGAAATAAATAAAAGAATAGATATGGCAAAAAGTAATTTCAATGCCATGAAAAATATACTAACATCAAAACAAATAACACCAGGGATAAAACTAAGAATAGCAAAATGTTACATCTTCTCAATATTCCTGTATGGTGCAGAAATATGGACATTAGACCAGAAAACATAACAGAAAATTGAAGCCTTTGAAATATAGATTTATAGAAGAATAGGTAGAATTGGATGGAAATAAAAGAAAACAAATGAGGAAGTTTTAAAACAACTAAAAATGAAAAGTGAACTACTAAACACAATTAGAGCAAGATAAATGAAATTTTTGGGTCATGTTAAAAGACACAACAGCCTAATAAAAGTAATATTGGAAGGGAAAATACAAGGTAAAAGAGGCAGACCAAGACTAACATGGATGAGTAACATCAAAAGATGGACAAGTCATCCTATGACAATCTGCACCATCAAAGCAAGAGACAGAGTGGAATGGCGCTCCATGGTAGCCAACCTTTGATGCGGAGACGGCACTCAATGATGATGATAAATATCCAAGTTGGTAAATTTCAAATGATGGAAATGACAGGACAAACTCACTAACGTAGAATTATGGAAAAATACCAGTCAAATATGGGAGCCGTGATAGCTCAGTTGTTAGTGGACTGGACTACAAAGGACAAGATGTCGGGTTCGATCCTGATCAACGGCTTCTGGGTTCACCCAGCCTTAAATGGGTACTGGATTTTTTTTCTGGTAAAGTAAAGTAGCATGGTCGTAATACCGATCACATTACCCCAAAAATCATGTGCTGAAGGTCTATAAAATTTATGGTCACTAACACCATAATCCCTATATGCCACTTGGCGTGACGGGGCTCTTTACTACTTTTTTTTTTTTTAACCAGTCAAATACCAGTGGATCAAGAGATACAACAAAGATGATAGCGCTGGATAGTACACACACCGTGGAAGCCAACTGAGAGTATTACACAACAGGCCCTTTTTTGGAATCCCCAGGGGAAAAGACAAAGAGGAAGACCAAGAAATTCTTGGAGAAGACAGACAGAGGCAGAGATGAAGATGATGGGGAAGACATGGAATGATCATAAAAGAATGGCAAGAAATAGAACGACTTGGAAAGTGTTTGTTGAAGACCTATGCTCCACAGGGAGTTGAAAAGAAGAGGAAGATATTTATTTTTACACAAAATTTTAAAGTTTCAAATGTTTACGCTTAAAAATGAAATTTCTGTAATTTTTTTTCAAATTTGAATGATCTTAATCAATTTCAGTAAAAGCAGAGATCACACCATCATGTCACGATATTTTTAATCCACAAATTAGTGACACATCATATATAAAAACGTGTATAATTAAGCTTCTTATAAAAAGTATTTATAATATTTTTTTGTTATAAATGTAAAAAAAAAAGACTACAAGATTAACCTGCTAGAACTAGAAGAAGGAATGGGCAATTCCCCTTACCTCAGCTATCCATATATGTTCCAATTATTATGTTCCTTTAATTAATCGCGATTCGTGTTTGGTTGTAAATCGTTAGTTACATTTATAAGGAAATCATTTTCTTATCAGTGAAAATTCAATCACTTGGAATAACACACAATTGAAACCAATTAAAAACACAATGAAACCTGCCTCTAATTAGACAGGAATTGAATGAGCTACAAATGTAAAGATCTAGAATAAACTTTTGAAAATCTGGATTGGATAAAATATGAAAGGATTTTATTTAAATAGAAAATAGAGGCCAAAATTTCATCAAACTAGTAGTACAGATGAGCCAGAATTAACAGGTATGCAATTTGTGGCCATTATTAGACGAGCCGGATGGAAAAAGTTAAATAGATTTAAAGTCACCTGGAGACAGTTCAGAGCTACAACTACCTTGGACATACTATAACCAGTGATGGAAAATGTAAAACTGAAATAAACAAAAGAATAGGAATGGCAAAAAGTAATTTTAATGTCATGAAAAATATACTAACATCAAAACAAATAACACCAGAGCTAAAACCAAGAACAGCAAAATGTTATATCCTCTCAACATTCCTGTATGGTGCAGAAACTTGGACATTAGACAAGAAAACAGAACACATAATTGAAGCCATTGAAATGTGGATTTATAGAAGAATAGGAAGGAAAGAAAAGAAAACAAATTTTGAAGTCTTAAAACAATTAAAAATGAAAAGAGAACTACCAAACACAATTCAAACAAGACACATGAGATTTTTGGAGCATGTTAAAAGACACAACAGCCATCTCAAAAGTAATCTTGGTAGGGAAAATACAAGGTAAAAGAGGCAGACCAAGACCAACATGGATGAGTAATATCAAAAGATGGACAAGTCAGCCTATGATAACCTGCACCATCAAAGCATGAGACAGAGCAGAATAGATCTCCAATGATGAAAGTCACTGACTTCAACAACATCAAGACCCTATGATGAAGCTTTATAACTTTAATATTAAAAAAAAAATGTTTGAAATATTATAATAACAATATAGCCTTGATATCAGTAAAACAATTAAAACCATTCCCTTCTCCCATGTCTCTGCATCAATTACTCAAAAAGTTATGAACTTCTATGTTAATTGAGATAATTAGGTGTAATCAGACAGAGTGTTTGTTTTAAGAGTCTGTAATTGAAAAAAAAACATGGGTTTACATTGGACTACGCCTACTTATAACGTGTGAAAACATTAATTTATTGTTCTTTTCGTTAGCGTGCTAGTCATCATATAAAAAAAAAACGTGATTATGCACCGATGGATTTCTTTAAGTTTAGCACATTTACGTACAAAATAACAATATAGTTCGGTTGAAGCAAAGTTTTTTTTAAATTTTTGACACTATTCACATTGCAAGAGGTCAGGTATGATCTTGACTGACGGCTTCCAGGTTCACCCAGCCATAAATGGGTACCAGATTTTTTTTTTCTGGAAAAGTAAAGCGGCACAGGCATAATACTGACCACATTACTCCTCCCTCAAAAATTGGCTGGAGTTCTATAAAAAAATATAGACACTAACATGATATTGATGGAAATGGCAGGACAAAATCACTAACATAGAATTATGGAAATGTACCAGTCAAATACCAGTAGATACAGAGATACAGCGAAGACGATGGCGCTGGAAAGGACACACACTACGGAAGCCAACTGAGAGTATTACACAACAGGCCCTTTTTTGGAATCCCCAGGGGAAAAGACAAAGAGGAAGACCAAGGAATTTTTGGAGAAGACAGATAGAAGCAGAGATGAAGATGATGGGGAAGACATGGAATGATCTTAAAAGAATGGCAAAAAAACAGAACGACTTGGAAAGTGTTTGTTGAAGACCTATGCTCCACTGGGAGCTAAAAAAGTAGAAGAAGAAGAATACGATATTCCTTATATGCCCTGAGACTTGACTGGGGTCCTTCACTTTTCTTTTACTCAAACTAGCCAACATAGCAACATGTCATAATCCACAACTGTGGTTCTGAGGTCTGGTCACTGAAACTGCTATGGTAAAACTATTCATCCTCGTATTTCTCTCACTTAAGATTAAAACACAATTAATCTAAATATTCATACCCGATGACTGAATCACAATAATTTCAACAAACAAATGCCACAAAATGTAATAAAATACCTACGGTAGCATGTAAAAATAGATGTAACTAGAAAAAAAAGGGCGCTTAAATTCCAACGGAACTTTCATGATGTAGGAGATTCTCCAAGGCCTAGTTTGGTTGCACAAATCGCATCATGACAACATGATAACCCTCGTCATGAGCTCATATATTGCATTATATCAGGAATCCACTTTTGCTCCCGTCCATCAATTTACGTGTAATATCCAAAGTGGCATCGAAGCTGGCAATTGCAGCGCTTCAGAATTGGCGTTTGTGTTTACCCACAGTACCAACTTTAACTGATATTCTGACACCAGTTTCAAGATCCTACAAATAAAACTTTAAGTAAAGACATTAATTAATTATTTCTGTGAAATTTTTACTTTCTTTCAAGCTGAATGGCTCTTTGTTGACTGCTGTCATCCTCAAACTAGTCATGTAAACACAATCTCTGATAAGAGATGATTCTAAACAAGAATACATGTCAGGTTTTATAAGAAGAAGGCATTTGAAGTACACGAGTTATGAGCCGAGAATGAATGAAGAAAGACTTCCCCGTCAGGCATTCATGTGGAAACCATCTAGTAAAAGAAAACAAAGCAAAACAAGAGCATTGCAATGCAGAATAATTACTAAGGAAGTCTCAACCACAGGACCAAGAAACAACCAAAACCTGCAGGAATGAACAGTAAATTGTCAACTGTGGAGATCTATGATTTCTACCCTATGTGCTGTCCTCTGCCTGAGAGGAATATGATGAAAATGAAACACACGCTTTGTCTCTTTTTAACAAACCAAGCACCTTTGAACAAATCCTGCACTGGTAAGGCTTCTCCTTTGTGTGTGACCTCATGTGAGATTGCAGGGAGCCAGACTGAACAAAGGTCTTGCTGCAGATATTGCACTGGAAGGGCCGCTCATTTGTGTGGACTCGACTGTGTCGTGCCAGCAGGGACTGGTTCTTAAACCTGAGGTGAGGGAAGTTACAAAAGCATATAATAAGCAACTTAAACCTGAGGTGAGGGAAGTTACAAAAGCATATAATAAGCAACTTAAACCTGAGGTGAGGGAAGTTACAAAAGCATATAATAAGCAACTTAAACCTGAGGTGAGGGAAGTTACAAAAGCATATAATAAGCAACTTAAACCTGAGGTGAGGGAAGTTACAAAAACATATAATAAGCAACTTAAACCTGAGGTGAGGGAAGTTACAAAAGCATATAATAAGCAAGCACAACTTTTATATCAGAATCTATTATAGATACTGTAAAGAAAAAAAAAAAGTAAAGTACCCCCTTCATGCCTAGTGGCGTATAGGGAAATATGGTGTTAGTGACCCTATATTTTACAGACCTTCAGCACATGATTTTTGGGGTAATGTGGTGGGTATTACGCCCGTGCTGCTTTACTTTCCCATAAAAAAAATCCGGTACACATTTAAGGCTGGGTGAACCCGGAAGCCGTCGGTTGGGATCGAACCCTACCCCTTGTAGTCCAGTTCACTAACCACTGAGCTATCGCGGCTCCCTATTATAGATACTGTGTCTACTTACAAATACCAATAAAATGCTTCTGTTACTGCACCTACTTTCCAAAATTACCATTTGGGCAAGTTAATTGTATTTCTCATTCTATCTATCTATTGTCCTTTCGAACCGAAGATGGCACATAGGGCAGAACCATAATTTCAAAAACAGAAACCTTGCATGCCAAAATGGCACATATTGCAGAGATCACTGCTCTAAAATCTATGGCTCTGTTTCCATAACAATATTTTTTTACAATGACAGCTTGTCAAGCCATCGATCAAACTCCTTAGTCGCGTCTTACTACATGCCTGGAAGGTCACAGTGTCACTATTCTTTACTTCCCTCATAATGAGGCCCCAGTAACACATGGGATATTTCTCATTATTGTGTATTTAATAATATTTCTCATTATTGTGTATCATCAGTAGGCAAAATCATATGGGCTACTGCAAGAACAACCAAAAAAATAAATAAATTAATAAAATTTATACAAGAAATGACTGTGCGGATACAGACAATACTTCAGGCAAACAAAAGATAGAACCATCATTATTGAAATGCTATGAGGTAGCTGAACATATTGACAGACTTATGGTGTCCGTACCGATAGACATTGTCTAATTGTTACCCTGAGGTGAAATTCAGGTAATAAATCAATCTGAGATAGGAAATCTGAGTTCCCTGTGTCTGACCTAGTATAAATACACAGCTGCGTGTCAAAAAGTTCAAAGAAAACACTATTTTTAGAGCTCCTAATGTTACATTTAAGCAGTAGTAATTTTTACTACAGTATTGTAAACATGTCAGTCACAGACTGACATCGTAATTTAGGGTTAAGATGTCTGCAGGATTGATGACCCCATCATCTGATCAAGACCTCAATAGGCTAGCGTCCATTGTTACTCATCCATGTTAGTCTTGGTCTGCTTCTGCCTCTTTTACCTTATATTTTCCCTTCCAAGATTACTTTTAGTGGGCTGCTGTGTCTTTTAACATGCCCCAAGAAATCTCATTTGCTTTGTTTGAATTGTGTTTAGTAGTTCTCTTTTCACTTTTAATTGTTTTAAGACATATATATATGACAAAGCAAATGAGCAAAATATATATATTTCTTATATATATATATATATATATATATATATATATATATATATATATATATAAGAGAGAGAAAGAGAGAGAGAGAGGAATTTCTTTTTAAGGGTAGACTACAGAAGTGTAATTGTCCAGCCAATGCGGAAGAAAACAGAAGTTGTTTGTAGTTACAAATGTATGTAGCCACACAGGTGCCTACTCACCACATGCCACACTCCTCACACTGCCAGGTCTTGTTCTGTGCATGGCTATGTTCATGTTCAGCGACCTCATCTCTGTAGGCAAACCTCAACTTGCAGTAACGGCACAAGTAAGGCTTGAGACAAGTATGTGTTCTCAGGTGGGCCTTCAATGTGCTGTTTTGTCGAAAGGCTCGTTGGCAGACATGACAAACATTAGGCTTCTCTCCAGTGTGAATTCTTCGATGTTGCACCAAGGTGGCTGTTAGATGGCCAGAGTTGTGTTCAGGGGTGAGTTTGTGGCATTCTCAGGTGTGTTCTATGCATGCATGAGAGATTATGTTGTGGTGACAGATTGAAACAGCAGGCAGACAAATAAAGATAACAGTAGCAGCAAAGGTTATGTTATGGTGACAGATTGAAACAGCAGGCAGACACATAAAGATAACAGTAGCAGCAAAGGTTATGTTATGGTGACAGATTGAAACAGCAGGCAGACAAATAAAGATAACAGTAGCAGCAAAGGTTATGTTATGGTGACAGATTGAAACAGCAGGCAGACAAATAAAGATAACAGTAGCAGCAAAGGTTATGTTATGGTGACAGATTGAAACATCAGGCAGACAAATAAAGATAACAGTAGCAGCAAAGGTTATGTTATGGTGACAGATTGAAACAGCAGGCAGACAAATAAAGATAACAGTAGCAGCAAAGGTTATGTTATAGTGACAGATTGAAACAGCAGGCAGACAAATAAAGATATCAGTAGCAGCAAAGGTTATGTTATGGTGACAGATTGAAACAGCAGGCAGACAAATAAAGATAACAGTAGCAGCAAAGGTTATGTTATAGTGACAGATTGAAACAGCAGGCAGACAAATAAAGATAACAGTAGAAGCAAAGGTTATGTTATGGTGACAGATTGAAACATCAGGCAGACAAATAAAGATAACAGTAGCAGCAAAGGTTATGTTATGGTGACAGATTGAAACAGCAGGCAGACAAATAAAGATAACAGTAGCAGCAAAGGTTATGTTATGGTGACAGATTGAAACAGCAGGCAGACAAATAAAGATAACAGTAGCAGCAAAGGTTATGTTATGGTGACAGATTGAAACAGCAGGCAGACAAATAAAGATAACAGTAGCAGCAAAGGTTATGTTATGGTGACAGATTGAAACATCAGGCAGACAAATAAAGATAACAGTAGCAGCAAAGGTTATGTTATGGTGACAGATTGAAACAGCAGGCAGACAAATAAAGATAACAGTAATACAAAGGTTGTCAGGTAAATGGAAGACAGTGGTATTAAATGTAATTCTTCTTCTATTAAATGTAATTCTTCTTCTATTAAATGTAATTCTTCTTCTATTAAATGTAATTCTTCTTCTATTAAATGTAATTCTTCTTCTATTAAATGTAATTCTTCTTCTATTAAATGTAATTCTTCTTCTATTAAATGTAATTCTTCTTCTATTAAATGTAATTCTTCTTCTATTAAATGTAATTCTTCTTCTATTAAATGTAATTCTTCTTCTATTAAATGTAATTCTTCTTCTATTAAATGTAATTCTTCTTCTTTTAAAGGTAGTTCTTCTTCTTTTAAAGGTAATTCTTCTTCTATTAAAGGTAATTCTTCTTCTTTTAAAGGTAGTTCTTCTTCTATTAAAGGTAATTCTTCTTCTATTAAATGTAATTCTTCTTCTATTAAATGTAATTCTTCTTCTATTAAATGTAATTCTTCTTCTATTAAATGTAATTCTTCTTCTATTAAAGGTAATTCTTCTTCTTTTAAAGGTAGTTCTTCTTCTATTAAATGTAATTCTTCTTCTTTTAAAGGTAATTCTTCTTCTATTAAAGGTAATTCTTCTTCTTTTAAAGGTAATTCTTCTTCTATTAAATGTAATTCTTCTTCTTTTAAAGGTAGTTCTTCTTCTTTTAAAGGTAGTTCTTCTTCCAATAACCCAGGAAGTCAAAGGGGCACCACAGACAGACTTCATCAACCTTCTCTATTTCTATCTTCAGTCATTCTTTTGGACTCTGCAATGGCAAGGCCTGCCTGTTCCTGGATGTTATCTTCCCATCTCTTTTTCTCTGCCTACCACTCCTTTTACAGTTCCTAGTAGAATGATCTTGCTAAGCAAGACAATCAATAAACATGGCCAAGTCCTTTCATTTTGCATATCTTCACAACTGTCAAAAGATAATCATGTACTCTGATTGCTTGTTAAATTCTTTTGCACATTAAATTTTTTTTTAAATTTGAGATGCAATCTAAGGAGATGGCCAAAATCTAACAAAAACATTTAAGCTATCTCCAAAGCTTATATTTCCTTCTGTAGCTCTGCAGTAAGGGTCCATATTTCAGAAGTGTAAAGAAAAACTGATATTACAAGGGTGTGCATCAACCTGATTATAGAGCCAAGAGTGATGTTCTGATCTAATGAACATGGACCTTTGTGTATGATGTTTTAACTAAAGGTAATTAAGTAGAGATATATAGAGACAGTGTTATTCATGGTAAGTTGATGGAAAGATAGTGGAAGAGGTAGAAAGAAGGAGAAACAGAAATAGCCAGGCAACTGACAGTGGTAGCATGTATACCGCGTTTGATGAGGCAGCCTGGCAAAGAGAGGTAGTTGAAGAAGTAGTCAAGTTGACAGTAAAAACACTACAGGTTGCCAGGTAGGCAGACAGTAGAGGTAACAATTATATAAATTACATTATGTAGACAGATAGACAATGACAATATAAATTCTTTAACCATAGATTATGATACCATAGTAAAAATAAACGCATCAAAATACAAATTAAACAAAATGTATCATTTTGTCATAATAACCCCCCCCCCCCCCCCCGTTACCTTCCTAATTACCACTTACGGTGACTCCTGAGTGTTTAATTTGTTTTCATTCCTGTTGAATTTTTTTTTTTAATTTTAATTTTTTGAAATTGTGAGATACATCAATGAAAAGACGATTAGAGGCCACAGAGATGGGATTTCTCAGAAGAATGTTGAAAGTTCCCCTGACAGCTAAAAAGATCAGTGAGGAAGTTCTCAAAGAGGCCAACACAAAAATGCAGCTCCTAAAAAACATCAGAACGTAACAATAAACATTATCGGGCACATCATGAGAAGAGGAAAGTTGGAATACTTGGTTACAACTGGCAAAATAAAAGGAAAGAGAGATCGCAGACGACAAAGAGAGAAAATACGGGATAGTTTGGTGTCATGGCTTGGAAAACAGTCAACAACAGAACTGATACGATGCACTGTAGATAGAACAATGTGGAAGGACATGATCGCCTACACCACCTTTAATTTTGTCGCTGTGACCAGGGAAATTTCCCCAGTCGCAGGCAGGCATCAAACAACTATTTGTGACTCAGGAAACACTGCGAATAATGCTATGAGGTAAACGAACATACTGATGGACTTACACGACCATACCGATAGTCATTGTAACAAGTCCGGTCCATGAGGTGAAACTCAGTTTATAAATCAACCAGAGCCAGGAATTGAGTCCAAGTGTTTTGCCTAGTGTGAACACATGAGAGTATGTTAAAAGTTCAGAGAAATGACTATTTTTAGTGCACCTATTGTTACATTTAAGTGGTAGTAATTTTTACTACGGTATCGTAACTGGGAGAGTTACAGATAGGCCACGTAATCTAAGGTTAAGTTCTCAGGTAGATGGTTTGCTAGGAACAACCATTCTGACTCGAAAATCCTCTGAATTGACTTACATTTAAGTGAGAAGCTCCGACAGCAGACCTCACACAAGTATGGCTTCTGCCCTGTGTGGATACGAGAATGGACAAACAACGTCTGCTTCTGCTTGAACACTTTGCTGCAGATGTCACATGCAAACAGCTTTGGCGGCTGATGGTTCATTCTGTAAGAGACAACAAATTTGAGTTGCCATGGTGGTCTGGCTTTAGCGAATGTGATATCAGCAAGCAAGTTAATGTTACTAGGATGATCTCATAAAGTGTTGACAAATTAATTATTTAAAATAAAAATTAAAAAATAGCAATTTATTGGATGTACATAAAAAAAATAGTTACTGGCTAATATTAATGTGAGAAGAGTTTTGTGCAAATTTAGTTCAATATAAGCCAACTTGATGTACACAGTGCAGTCTATGAGCCAGTTTCAGTATCCCTTCATGAAAAAATGAATAATCTCATTAAGTTGTAAGGCAGTTACAGTGTACACATTTTCTTATAGCAATAGCCGTCACAACAGCATGGTAAACAATACCAACAACACATTTCATTACACACTGTGTGATTTGCTGGTTATTGTAAATCCAATCAAAAACTATTTATTCGCATCTGTTCCAGCTTTTTCTATGTTACCACTTCAGTATTTATCAGTAACGGCTATTTCTCCTTTCTATTAAGTGATTTACCCATGTTTTAACAAGTCTGCCTGCACTCTGATAGCTTCCTCTTCACAAACAATCCTCAGATGACTGTAACTTACTTTAGATTCAACATTTAGTACCAGACTCTTCTGATTTGTGTTCGGCGAAGCTTGATAACTAATGCAACAATGCAGTCTAGTGCTAGAATAAGGACTTTTTTCAGCTGTGGGGATTGTTTGAAATTCTTGCCAGTGACTTGTATAACATTTTAGTATATCGTGAGAAGGGAGAGAACTGTCTGAGAGCAAACTTTTGAGTGATCTAACATTAAATCTTCAAACTTAAAACATCAACAGCAAAGATTTTAAGGCAGGCTAAGTTTCACATATCCACTCTTGTCCTTGGCTCTCTCCACTAGCAATAAAGACACTAACATCACAACTCCAGTTTCACATATCCACTCTTGTCCTTGGCTCTCTCCACTAGCAATAAAGACACTAACATCACAACTCCAGTTTCACATATCCACTCTTGTCCTTGGCTCTCTCCACTAGCAATAAAGACACTAACATCACAACTCCAGTTTCACATATCCACTCTTGTCCTTAGCTCTCTCCACTAGCAATAAAGACACAAACATCACAACTCCAGTTTCACATATCCACTCTTGTTCTTGGCTCTCTCCACTAGCAATAAAGACACAAACATCACAACTCCAGTTTCACATATCCACTCTTGTCCTTAGCTCTCTCCACTAGCAATAAAGACACAAACATCACAACTCCAGTTTCACATATCCACTCTTGTTCTTGGCTCTCTCCACTAGCAATAAAGACACAAACATCACAACTCCAGTTTCACATATCCACTCTTGTTCTTGGCTCTCTCCACTAGCAATAAAGACACAAATATCACAACTCCAGTTTCACATATCCACTCTTGTCTTTGGCTCTCTCCACTAGCAATAAAGACACAAACATCACAACTCCAAGACACAAACATCACAAAACCCAAAGCACAATCACCACAAACACATTTGTCTTTTCTTCCTACGCATAAACTGCACTCTTCTTCTTCTTTTCTCTTTTCACTGATACCTAAAAGGTGTCGTGGTTTATATCATTTGTTGTTCTACAGCTGCTCGAATTGTCTGAATTAGTGATTTTCCTTTGTTGTTACATGTCTCTGTCTATCTTCTTCTGGGTCTTCCTCTTGGTCTTTTTCCATGCATTCTTGAGAAGAACGCCCTTGATGGTGATTGGTGAGGATTCATTCTGACCAGGTGGCCAAACCATTTAAGTTGTTGTTCTATATATTCTTGGCAGGGTTTTCGTTCGAAATAACACAAGAACGCTTGAATTTCTTTTTACTATGGGCACTGAAATTCACATATAACTTAGATTTGACTCCCATCGAAAATTGCATCGTGTTGCCAGCACAGTCATGCACCAGAAACTGCACTCAAAGTACATAAACATGTAAAGCTGATAACAATGAACCATTTGTAACTAGAAGAAATAAGAGAAGGCATACTCCTGAAATAATGGTACTTATACTAATCATCAGACACTGTTTTGTAAAGCTGATTTAATGAATCGACTATGTACATTAATAACAACAAAGTCCATGCAATTATCCCTCTCCATGTACAGTCTTACCCTGTTTACAATGTGGCTATGCTAAGTACCAGTGATTTTCTTGTCTGTTGTCCTATTGTCCATAATTCACATCCATATGTTAAGACTGGCTCTACATAACATTTAAGAACTCTTTTTCTTGTTTCTATTGTCAAAAATAGATTGCACAGTATCTTCCTCATTTTTTGGAAAGCTACATTAACTGCTTATGAATCTTATATAAATATTTACTTAAGTAACACATTTTATGTTTTGTGTCTGATGTCACAAATTAAAACCACTCCCATAAAACACCAATTTTCAGAGTGAGTGATAGGGACTGGTTGGTCTCGAGACGTCGGTCTTGAGACAGAGAGGTTGTGAGTTCAAATCCCGGCTACACCAGTTGAGATTTTTATTCATCATTTCTCTATGCGGCAACCACCCTTGGAACACTTCTTGGTCGCAGCAGCGAGTCCTGGCTTGAAAAGTCAATTACTCATCATTGGAATAAATATGAGTACCTCCAAAGGTGGAGTTATCTGTCTGTGCAGTGAGGGACCCATGAGCACATGGCTGCCAGGGAAAAAACGACCTAACATGTAAAATCAAAATTCAGTTCCTAACCTCTAGGGACTTTGCCAGCGGTGAAAGCTGGAGAATGCATAAAAAAAAAATTTAGAAGGAAATGTAGTAGGCTCAGGACATCATCCTCCATTCTTCTTCTTCTTTTCTCTTTCACTGATACCTAAAAGGTGTCGTGGTTTATCCTCCATTAATGATGTAAATTTCAAGGAATAGAACAAGAATGCCACAAACAGTATGCACAAGATATGCAAGGCTTTTCCTCTAACAAAAAAGTTAGCAGGAACTCTATCATCCCATCAGAGAATTATAAAAATATATCAGGGCTATGATGCTCCAGTGTATTTGTTGAAGGATTTATATAATCAAATTGTCATATTTGTTCAATGAAAATTTAAAACAACTAATAAGTAAGATTTTGATGATATTGCTCATAAAAAAAATTACTTAGAGAAACACTAAAGAACATTGAAGTGAAAAGTGAAACACTAAAGAGAACATTGAAGTGAAAAGTGAAACACTAAAGAGAACATTGAAGTGAAAAGTGAAACACTAAACAGAACATTGAAGTGAAAAGTGAAACACTAAAGAGAACATTGAAGTGAAAAGTGAAACACTAAAGAGAACATTGAAGTGTAAAGTGAAACACTAAAGAGAACATTGAAGTGAAAAGTGAAACACTAAAGAGAACATTGAAGTGTAAAGTGAAACACTAAACAGAACATTGAAGTGAAAAGTGAAACACTAAAGAGAACATTGAAGTGAAAAGTGAAACACTAAAGAGAACATTGAAGTGAAAAGTGAAACACTAAAGAGAACACTGAAGTGAAAAGTGAAACACTAAAGAGAACATTGAAGTGAAAAGTGAAACACTAAAGAGAACATTGAAGTGAAAAGTGAAACACTAAAGAGAACATTGAAGTGTAAAGTGAAACACTAAAGAGAACATTGAAGTGGAAAGTGAAACACTAAAGAGAACATTGAAGTGTAAAGTGAAACACTAAAGAGAACATTGAAGTGAAAAGTGAAACACTAAAGAGAACATTGAAGTGAAAAGTGAAACACTAAAGAGAACATTGAAGTGAAAAGTGAAACACTAAAGAGAACATTGAAGTGAAAAGTGAAACACTAAAGAGAACATTGAAGTGAAAAGCGAAACACTAAAGAGAACATTGAGATGAAAAGCAACAATGGCAGACATCAGCTCCCTTGCTGAGGTTGAGAAGCTCGCCCAGAATATAGACATATGGCAAGAAACAATGTTGGTCCTGTACAAATTATAAAGTTTAATGGTAAAAATCATCAGACAGAGAGAGCCTAGAATTTCTGCTCTATGTGTTGTCTCTGGCTTGAAAGCACAACAGACAGGCAGGCTGACACACATACATACATACATACATATAGAAATAAGAAAGTACTACATTTTCAATTTGCGCAGAAAAAAAAAGTATTACATTTCCCATATGCACAAAACAAAGCATTTCATAAATAAAGTATCACATTCTGCACTTGCACAGAAAAAAGTACTACATTCTAAATTTGTAACATAATACAATATTCTATACAAATAGAATAAGACAATACACTGAGTCTAACCTGTGCTTCCTGAGGTCCCACAGAGAGTGGTAAGTGTCTCCGCAGATTGTGCACTTGAAAGGTTTCTCACAGGAGTGCATTTTAAGGTGCCTGATCAGAGCAGTCTTGTAAAAGAATATCCTAGCAGGGCAGGTAATTGAATAAACAGTACATTAAAAGGTGGTAAACTGTACGTTAAACAATGGCAGTAAGTAAAAAAAAAAAAGTACCCCCGTCAAAGGGGATATAGGGAATATGGTGTTAGTGACCATAAATTTTACAGACCCTCGACACATGATTTTTGGGGTAATGTGGTCGGTATTATGCCCGTGCCGCTTTACTTTCCCAGAAAAAAATTTGGTACCCAATTAAGGCTGGGTGGACCGGAAGCCGTCGGTTGGGATCGAACCCTACCTCTTGTCCTTTGTAGTCCAGTTCACTAACCCCTGAGCTATCGCGGCTCCCAAACAATGGCAGTGCTGGATTGATAAGAGAGGCAGCTTGTAACATACTGGATGCTGGAATGAACAATAATGGAAATCATGGATTCAGGAAGACAAGATGGGCAGACCAAGAAGTAGATGGTTTTAAGACATGAAAGAGAACTTGAACATGAAAATAGAAATGGGAGATCTGGCTTGAGACAGAAATTTTCTCAGATGGGCTGTGGTGAGCTCAACGTTCTGCAAGGGAAATGCAACTCAATGATCACTTTCAAGAAAAGAATAGTGCACACAAAAATTAATAAATAAAAAATATCAGTTTTATGGTATAGGTTAATGAACTGGATAATATTGATGTTTCTGCAAAAAAACCTTTTACAGGGAAAACAGAAGACATTGAACAAAATGTAATCATTCTCTATTTATGTGGGTAGTTCAGGGATGGCTAATGGGAACTGTGATATGAGGCCTGAAGTGACAGAAGTAGTGAAGATATTCATCATAGGGTCTTGTAACCAACATTTTAGTTGTGTCCCTTGTTTTAGTGCAGGAAGGCAGCGCACACGGATGATAAAAAAAACAATGATGTCATCATTATGCACTCAGTAAAATATAGTTCCTAAATGTTTTTTTTTAAAATACATCTTCTGCAAGCACTTAAAACAGAATTTAATTGTATTAATTTGACAATTTTATGTTATTCTGTTAAATATTCTCTTTTATAGCGTATAGAATAAATTTGTAATAATTTATAATGGTATCTTTAGAGGGCAGCAGCTGATCTGTATGTTTCGCGCATGCACACAATTAATCTGACCTAGTGGTTTAGTATTTCTACTGTGTTATTGGAAAAAAAAAAAAAAAGAATTAATGCTTAAAAAAAATTATATGCAGCAGAGAGACACCATTTGAAGTGTAAATAAACTGTCACCTTCCTAGTTATTACAAATATTATTTTGTAATCCTCTCTGCCGGGTAGTTTTGTCATAATTATGTTAAAATGTTAGGTGGGGGACTTGTTGGTCTCGAGTTTAAATCCTGGCTGCACCAGTTTGGATTTTATTTGTGATTTCTCTCTGCAGCAACTACCCCTGGTCTCAGCAGTGCGGACCAGTGGTTTTTGAAACGTCACTTACTCATCGACGGGAAAAAAAATATGAGTACCTCCAAAGACAGAGTTATCTGCCAGTGCACACAGCTGCCAGGGAAAAATGTATTAACACATAAAATTCAGTTCCTAGTCTCTAGGGACATCGCAGGAAATGAAAGCTGGCGAACTAAGAAAAAATGTTTAGGTCACACTTACTTTTTACGGACAACAGTTGCAATCGATAGTGACTAGTTTTAAAATATTTTTTTCTTAACCTAAATGAACAGTGTCAGCAGTGAAACTTCTCAGAACTATGAACTGTTAAATCATTAATCCAGATTGTTTTTGTCTTGTTAGAAAAACAAAAACATGCAATAGAACAAGGAATTTTGATGTAGTTTTTTAAATGCCATCTATGCCGGTCGGCGCCAAGCTGTCACCTAATAATTTGTGTCACAAAGTGGTCACACAGTTATCCCTGAAGATAAATCTAAAGTAGTCATTGTTATATAGAAAACAAGTTGTTGAAATATATGAGAAATATATATTTTTGTTGTGACCTGTTGTCAAGAAAGATGTGTTTTGGAGTCAGTGTAGCACATCATGTCAAACATTCCTCTTTTCTTCTTAACTAATCAGGTCCTGTGAGTTATTCACTTTTTAGAGGGAATGTCATTCTATCAAACTACAGAAATGGTATTTTGCCTGAATGGAGTTGAGACTATTTCATGCCAGAGAAGGTAACTGGAGACAAACTTTCTTGCCAATATTCTGTAATGTTTAGGAAACAGATCTTGAGAGTTTGAAAAATGATACTGGTCCACATAGTAGAGGCAGGCAGAGTTCACTATTAGCACAATCTCTACTAGTCACTGAGAGCTCCACAGAACTGCAGATGTTTAAAGAAAAAACTGCAGGATCCTTATGCTCTATGTGAAGTCTGCCAGCAGATTTTGAATAAAGAGCAAGAAACATGCATAACTTTGTTGCAAGGTTTGTCTCCAGTCTTTTGATATTTAATTAAAACAGAGAGGTGTTTTGAGTTGTGTGAGATAGCTAATGATAACATAACTTTCATCTCAAGGATTATCATGAGGGATAAGAGTTGGATTTATAACTGCAGTCTGAAGTCAAAACAAGTTGTTGCAGTGGAAGCATCTGCAATAACCAGTCTAATGAAGGCATGGAATATCTGGAGAGAAACAAAATTTGTGCTCATAATTTTGTCATCATGAAGGGCATTATTCACCTAGAATTTGTCCTCTCTGACACAACAGTCAATTCTAAATTCTACTGCTAAGCGACCTGGAAGTGTGCACCATTCATCTAGAATCTGTGGTATGACAGAGAACCCTAAATTCTACTGCTAAGCGACCTGGAAGTGTGCACCATTCATCTAGAATCTGTGGTATGACAGAGAACCCTAAATTCTACTGCTAAGCGACCTGGAAGTGTGCACCATTCATCTAGAATATGTGGTATGACAGAGAACCCTAAATTCTACTGCTAAGCGACCTGGAAGTGTGCACCATTCATCTAGAATATGTGGTATGACAGAGAACCCTAAATTCTACTGCTAAGCGACCTGGAAGTGTGCACCATTCATCTAGAATCTGTGGTATGACAGAGAACCCTAAATTCTACTGCTAAGCGACCTGGAAGTGTGCACCATTCATCTAGAATCTGTGGTATGACAGAGAACCCTAAATTCTACTGCTAAGCGACCTGGAAGTGTGCACCATTCATCTAGAATCTGTGGTATGACAGAGAACCCTAAATTCTACTGCTAAGCGACCTGGAAGTGTGCACCATTCATCTAGAATATGTGGTATGACAGAGAACCCTAAATTCTACTGCTAAGCGACCTGGAAGTGTGCACCATTCATCTAGAATCTGTGGTATGACAGAGAACCCTAAATTCTACTGCTAAGCGACCTGGAAGTGTGCACCATTCATCTAGAATCTGTGGTATGACAGAGAACCCTAAATTCTACTGCTAAGCGACCTGGAAGTGTGCACCATTCATCTAGAATATGTGGTATGACAGAGAACCCTAAATTCTACTGTTAAGTGACCTGGAAGTGTGCACCATTCATCTAGAATCTGTGGTATGACAGAGAACCCTAAATTCTACTGCTAAGCGACCTGGAAGTGTGC
This sequence comes from Megaustenia siamemsis, assembly GCA_032433765.1. Lineage (NCBI taxonomy): Eukaryota > Metazoa > Mollusca > Gastropoda > Stylommatophora > Ariophantidae > Megaustenia > Megaustenia siamemsis. Next base: position 3,365,473 of record JAVIAB010000091.1, on the reverse strand, counting down.
ACCATTCATCTAGAATATGTGGTATGACAGAGAACCCTAAATTCTACTGCTAAGCGACCTGGAAGTGTGCACCATTCATCTAGAATATGTGGTATGACAGAGAACCCTAAATTCTACTGCTAAGCGACCTGGAAGTGTGCACCATTCATCTAGAATATGTGGTATGACAGAGAACCCTAAATTCTACTGCTAAGTGACCTGGAAGTGTGCACCATTCATCTAGAATCTGTGGTATGACAGAGAACCCTCAATTATAACCCACAAGTATGAATTATTTGCCTAGAACTAGTTCCTTCTGACATGACAGAGAACCCTCAATTATAACCCACAAGTATGAATTATTTGCCTAGAACTAGTTCCTTCTGACATGACAGAGAACCCTCAATTATAACCCACAAGTATGAATTATTTGCCTAGAACTAGTTCCTTCTGACATGACAGAGAACCCTCAATTATAACCCACAAGTATGAATTATTTGCCTAGAACTAGTTCCTTCTGACACAACAGTCAACTTTAAATTCTACTATTACAGTGACCCGGAAGTGTGCACAATGAGCCCACCATTTTATTCAAATTGCAGCACATTCAGTAGAACAGCATGAACGATCAAGATGACCACTCAGTTGCTGGGATGGGGCTTAGCATATATGGGAAGTGCCTGTAGTTATACGCCATTCCATTCTAAAGTCTAAGTTCTACTGCTGCATTTTCAGGCACTTCAGAGAAGATAAGTGATGACAAAGAAAGGAACTGTTTCATGATGACAATGAGACAGCTCACACCTCACTCATAATGATGTGCAACTTCTGATAGAAAACAACATGCCAGCGGTCGAGCACAATCTGTATTCACTTGAACTAGCCTTCTGTGACTCTACACAGTTACCTAAACTGAAAATGATTCTGAAGGGGTGCCGCTCGCAGACAGTTTTGGACAGCCATGAGGAAAAAGACTTTCACAAGAGTAGAGTCAGGAGATTACTGGGTAGTTCCAAAGGGGAATATTTTGAAGGTGATAGTGGCCAAATTAAAATAACGTAAGCATATAATTTTTTCTAAACGTGGTCTGGGAACTTTCTGATAGCCCCTTAAAATTAGTCATATAAAAGGAAGTAACATGGACACTAAACAAGAAAACAGACAAAAAACTGAAGCCCTTGAAATGTGGATTTACAGAAGGAAGAATAGAAAGAATTGGATGAGCAGTAAAGAAAACAATGAAGTTTGAAATAACATAAAATGAAGAAAGAACTAATCAATACAATTGAACAAGATGAATTAAATATTTTGGATAGAGCAGACACAATAACTTACTGGGAAGGGAAAATACAAGATCAACGAAGAACAGGCAGACAAAAAAGTGGGTAGAAAACATTAAAAGATAGGCAGGAAAACCTAATAACATCATCATCATCATGTGCCGTACCGGTTGGCGTTGGCGATCATGTCCTTCCACAATCTTCTATCCACAGTGCATCGTATCAGTTCTATTTTTGACTGTTTTCCATGCCATGACACCAAGCTATCCAGTATTTTCTCTCTTTGTCATCCACGATCTCTCTTTCCTTTTATTTTGCCAGTTGTAACCAAGTATTCCAACTTTCCTCTTCTCATGATGTGCCCAAAAAATGATTGCTTCTTTCTGATGTTCCTTAAGAGTTCCCTTTTTGTGTTGGCCTCTTTGAGAACTTTCTCATTGGTCTTTTTAGCCGTCCAGGGAACTTTCAACATTCTTCTGAGAAATCCCATCTATGTGGCCTCTAATTGTCCTTTCATTTGTTTGTCTATTGTCCATGATTCGCTTCCAAAGGTCAGAATTGGCTCTATATAGCCAACCAATATAACTAATATCATACATAGCATTAATTAAATGACGCTCAATATTAGCTAACTTTCGATGTGGAGATGGTACAAAATGATGATAACATCATCAAAGTTATATATTTAAAAAATCATGAGACAAAAATGATAAGAGCAACTATGTTTAATGAGATGTGTAAAATACTAACAACCCAGCACCTCGCATACAATCCAGATACATCATTTTAAAAACAAATAAGATGATAAAACAACAACAAATAAGATGATAAAACAACAACAAAAAAGATGATAAAACAACAACAAATCAAAGAAACACTTTTTACTCACTTCTTGCACGATGAGCACTGGTACCTGGTCAAAGTGTTGTGCACCCTCAAATGGGCTTTCATTGCAATCTTCTTGTGAAACATACGATGGCAGACATTGCACTCCCACGGCATTCCTTCAGGATGGACTTCCGCATGGTGAACCTTCAATTCTTTGTTCGATAAGAAACTCTCCACACACAATGTACACTTGAGCAGTCCAGCGGTCACTCTGAAACAGAGCTGTTCCGTTATCAGGGGAAGGTACTGTTCCGTTATCAGGGAAAGGTACTGTTCCGTTATCAGGGGAAGGTACCCAAGATTTATAACAATTCTTACGTGTTTGAAGACAAGAATTGCCATGCAGTAGTCTTTATAGGGTGGGTGAGACAGAGGTAGACCATAAATAGTCTAGCAGAGGAGAGTAGAAACAGGATGGATAATGTGGGCCAGATGGGACAACTTGTGACAGAGGCCACAAACAGCTTGAAGAGAAAATAATTTACTTTCCTTTTAGTCAAGAAAGTCTGAATCAGATATGAAGACTTGATTGATGCATCGTCATGATGGAGCTTCCACTTTGTCATGATGGAGCTGCCAAGTTCCTGTTACATTCTTCGCATCTGATTCAGACTTTTCTAGGTCACACACAACATTCTGCTAGATCGCAAAGCTCCCTGTTTTCCTGACATGGCTCCTTGTGATTTTTGGCTGTTCCGCAAGCTGAAAATGCCCCTGAAAGTGATCTATTTTGAGCCTCCAGAAGATATGCAATGCACAACAGCCCAGATACTCCATTCCCATAGAGAGCTTTCAGAAATGCTTTCAACAAAGATCTGGACAGCAGGAAGAAGCGTGTGCAGTTCTAAAGAGAGCACTTTGAAGGGGATTAGGGGTTCAGACACCCAAGTGAGAAATTGTATATTTTCCACTCACAGGTAGGATACTTTTTGAGCAGCCCTCGTAGATAATAAATAGTATAAAATGTCAGCGAATTATGGAATTCAATAACAATTTTTAATAAGAAAGATAACGACCACCGAAATGAAATGTGTCAGAAGAATGACAGGAAACAGCTTAAGGGACAGAGTAAGAAACACCGACCTGAGGAAGAAACTCGAAATTGAACCAGCCATCGAATGCATAAAGAAACAACAGATAAATTGGTTCAGCCACATAACAAGACAAAAAGAACTAACAATGACTCAAAGAGCCATAAACAAACACTACAAAAATGCCAGATTAAGAGGAAGACCGAGAAAGAGATGGATAAAGGGAATACTAGAGTCACTAGGAGGGATAACATCAGAAGAGGCCAACAGAAGAGCAAAGAATCGCAGATTGTATCTCCCCTTGATGCCAACGGCAATGGAGGAAGGATAGAAGAAGAATAACAATTTTGCTTTGTAATGCACACACAATGGCAATTCTTGGTATATACAACTGTTAAAGTTTAATTTTCTCACATTTAACTGAACCTGTTCACAAAACTTCAGTCTCTATAACACATTTTTGCACGTGGTACTAAACCATTAATGAAGTAAAACATGTCACCATGCAACTGAGTGAGACGGCCTGCAGTGAATTAGCTTTGCTCCTATCCCCCAACCCCACCACCACATCTCCGGTAAAAGCCTGACCATCCCATCCCGCCTGAAGTGTGACCAAAGCACATATAGTCAGTATTATCTTCCTCTTCTGCGATCATCACTCATTAAGACTAGGATTCCAGACTCTTATTATGAAGCCAGCTGTCTATTTAATTGATTCGGTTGCACCATAGAGTTTCTCTTCCAGGGAACTTGGCATGGGCCCTTTTGACCTCATCAAGTCTGTGTACTGGGGGCAATCCTGTAAGGTGTACTTTGTTGTCATATCATAAGAGGCATAGACTGGAAGTTCCTATTTTGAGTTTGGTGAACATGTGGTTTCTCATCCTGTTGTGGCCAGATCATAGGCAAAGTATGATGACTTAATCTCTCCTTGATAGTTGGAGGTATCCGTTCCTCTCATTATACTTTGGGGGCTCGTTTCCATTTTCCATGATACTTTGATGGATTTAGCTTCTTAGTAATTGACCAGATGGTTCTCTTGTGGTAATCTCCCTCTCTCTTTAGCTAGCTTGTTTGTGCTTCGTTTTCCTTGTATATTACAGTGTGATGGTGTCTACCGGTGACCATTCTCTGAAAGTTGTTGCACAATTACCCTAGCATCGTTGTCAGATCATCTATATCCTTCCTGTGGGATTTTGAGTGCTGTTAAGACTGCAGAGTTCAGTATCACCAGTTTCTTACACATGTTTATCCTTGTGCTGGATAGTTAATATTATATTGTCTGATCCTTCATAGCACACAATGTAGAGTTATCAACTAATAAAAATAAGTACAATAGAATCCACTTATAATGACAATCCTGATATAATGTCAATTTAAATAACCCTTAATTGTTTCCTTCTTTATCCTATTTTAAAAAAATAATCTTTTATAACATTACCCAGCTTCAAATTGGTTATAACACTTTTTATGACATTTTTCCTAGCAAAAAAAACAAACTTTTAATGATTTGTACTTTGCTTATTGGTGTGTTGTATATTGTGTGGCCATGTGCGTTTAGCATGACTAATAAGGCCTGCTTGCACATAGCAGTTGATGAGAGAGGTATGGTTTAGGGAAACAAAGCACACAGCACAAGTTGTGGTGGCAGTGGGAGAAATGACTATGTTTTTGATTGGATAGACCAATGACCAATAAGCTTTCATCATAAATTTATGGCTGAGTATTATCTATCTATCTATTGACCTTTCGAGCCGTAACCGGCCCATAGGGCGTAGACCAAGATACACCTTCTCCTATATGAATTTTTGTTCTAGCAGTTTTCTTTTAAAGATATTTTATCAAATCTCGCCATCTGTCTCTGTTCTGTGCAAGCAGTTCTATCTCATTTAGGGAGCCGACTCCTGCTGCTCTTGCCTCTCTCATCAATGTTCTTCTCAGTGTCTCCCTGGGTCTTCCTCTTTTTCTTTTACCTGTTGTTTCCCATATGAGGGCTTGCTTTGCTATTCGATTATTATCTCTTCTCATCACATGTCCAACGTATGACCATCGTCTTTTCTTTATTACTGAAGATATTAGTGGTTGATTGGCGATTTCTCTAATTTCCTCGTTTGTTTTGAATTCGTTCCATGCTATACCAAGTATTTTCCTTAGACATTTATTTTCGAATGCGTTCAACTTTGTTTCTATATCTCTTGTTGTTTTCCAGCTTTCACACGCATACGTAAGGGTTGATAGTACATTTGATTTGAATAGCCTAAGTTTTGTGTTTGTGCTAATGAGTTTTGATTTCCACAACTTTTCAAGGCTTCTGAAAGACATTGCTGCTTTAGCTATTCTGATTCTAATTTCTTTGCTCGTATCCCCTTCTCGATCAATGTGACTTCCAAGATAGATAAAGTGATTGATCTCTTCTACTGGTTTGTGTTCCATGTATATTTTGTCACTTGTTGGAATTAAACTTTTCATGACTTTAGTCTTTTCATGATTGACCTCAAGCCCAATTTTGCTGGCTATTGATGATAGTTCATTTGTGTTTTCCTGCATCGTTTTTATCTGACTGCTGATGAGAACTATGTCATCAGCAAAGTCAAGGTCCTCCAAATGGTCTCCTTGTATCCATTCGATGCCTTTATTACCAGTGCAGCATTTCTTCATTATGAAGTCCATAACAATTCCAAATAACAAGGGCGATAAAATACATCCTTGTTTAACCCAAGTTTCTATTGGGAAACATTCGCTCAGTCCTTCCTCTGTTCGAACTGCACATGTGTAACCATCATACATGTCTTTAATAATATTTATGATTTTTGATGGTAAACCATATTGCTTCAGAATTTTCCACAAAGAATCTCTATGAATACTATCAAATGCTTTTTTGAAGTCGATGAAGTTAAGTACAAAAGGTTTTTGCTTTTCAATGTGTTCCTCCAATATAAGTCGTAGAGTGAAAATGTGGTCAAGACAGCTTCTCCCTTTTCTAAACCCAGCCTGTTCTTCACGCATTACTGTATCTATTGAATCCTTTATTCTATTTAGGATGTTTTTGCAGAATAACTTTGAGGCAACTGACAAAAGTGTCACGCCTCTCCAGTTGTTACAATCTCTAAGATTGCCCTTTTTTGGGATCTTAACAATGATTCCTTTTTTCCATTTATGAGGCGTCTTCTCTGTTTTCCAAATGATGTTGAACATTTTTTGGAGATGTATTAGATTATGGCTATCAATTGCCTTGAGTATCTCAGCTGTTAACTTATCCTCTCCAGCAGCCTTGTTATTGGTCATAAGCTTTAAGGTGGTTTCTATTTCACTCAAGGTGAAGTCATCTAAATTTACATCTAATTCTGCTGCTGGTGTTTCAGCTTCAAAATCTATTAAACTGTGGGGTAGTGGACGGTTAAGAATTTCTTTGAAGTGTTCCGCCCAACGGGCTTTTATGTCTGCGCTTGTTGTTAGCATTAATCCAGATTTGTCTAGAATTGGTGTTCCACTGGATGTATAGGTGTTTGTCAGCATCTTTTGTACAGTATAAAGAGTTCTGCTGTCTCCTGTAATTGCAGCTGTCTCTGCTTTCTCTGCCAAATTGTCTAAATAAGCTCTTGTATCTCTTCTTGCTGAACTTTTCACTTTGTTGTCTAATTCTTTGTATGTTGCTTTTGCCAGAACCTTTCCAAGATCTGTCTTTACATTAGTCTTTACATTACTCCCTTCGCTTCTCTTCTTTCTTTGATGTATTTCCAAGTGGTGTCTGAGATCCAAGCTCGTTTTTCCATTTTCTTCAGTCCAGCACTTGCTTCTGCTGCTGTCATTAGTATTTTGCTCTGTGAGTCCCACATTTCATTGATATCTAAGTCTATTTCACCGAGTGCTGTATAACAATTACTTAGCTCTATGTTAAACTTTTCCTTTATGGCTTCATCTTTCGGTTTCTGACTATCAATTTTATGTGTAATTGCCCTCTTCTGTTGGTTTCTAAATTTTAATCTTATTTTCCCAATGCACAGGTTGTGGTCACTATTAACATCAGCACCTCTGTATGCTCTTACATCTATTAATGATGATCTGAATTGTTGTTTAATACATAGGTGGTCAATTTGATTTGATGTTCTATCATCAGGAGATATCCATGTTGTTTTGTGAATATTTTTGTGTGGAAATAATGTCCCACCTATAACTAAATTTTCTATTAAACATAATTCTATTAATCTTTCTCCATTCTGACTTGTAGTATCACAGCCTTCTCTCCCCATCACATGTTCCACTCCTGCGTTATCTTGTCCCACTTTGGCGTTGAAATCCCCCATTACAATTAAAAGATCGTGTTTTGGTATTCTGTTTATAAGTTGTTGCAGTTGGTTATAAAAATCGTCCTTAACTTCATCGTCAGCTTCGTTAGTAGGAGCATAACATTGAATAATTGAAAGTCTTCCATGTTTTGTTTTGTAGCGTGTTCGTATCAGACGGCTATTTACCGGTTCCCATTCTAATAAACTTATGTTGAGTTATATGCGCTGAGTATTAGCGCATATAGAATTCTCTACATGCTTGTTCAAATCTATTCGGATATCATTAAATTTGTTATCCTGATGTCTTCCAGTACTGGTAAGAAACATAAGTGCATATCACTTGCGACGAAAGTAATGTTGATAGAGAAAGTGGGTATAAAGATAAAGTCAAAAGCATAAACATTGGCGTTTACAAGCAGTAACATTGAACTTCCTGTAACAGATTCAACCGCTCAGTCTACTTCTAAAGTTTACATAATACATTCCCCTATTACTAACACAAATTGGATATAATGAGGCACACGGTTATAATGACAATATTTGGATAGTCCTAGGTACTTTGTTGTAAGGGGTTAAGGCAAAGAAATGCAAATGAATGCATAAAAATGCTAAGCTGCAGTAAAGCTGAATGTGAGGAAAAAATAAAAAGTAGAAAAAATGGTATGTTAGAAGCTTTATGTGATTAGTGGACGACACAGATTAAATGACGTTTTGGCCCAATAGGCCTTCAGCAGGAACAAAAAAAAAAGTTTGTTCCTGTTGAAGGCCTATTGGGCCGAAACGTCGTTTAATCTGTGTCGTCCACTAATCACGTAAAGCTTCTAACATACTTTGTTGTAATCAATTTTACTATACGCATATTTGCCAATACACTATATGTACACAATTAGGAGTAAACTAAGTATGTATATTTATCAACTGGGGGCCTCGGTAGCCTAGTTGGGAAAACCACCCGACTAGACTACCGACGTTCGGACAACCCGTGTTCAATTCCCGCTGGGAGCAGTGTGAATTGTACTCGTGGTTGGAAAAAAAAAAAAAATACCCCACGGTCGACCCAGCCGTTGGCAGAAATGGGTACCAGGGTATATTATCCTGGGAAGGTGAGGAATGTCGCTTCGCATCTGAGTTTCGATGCTTGAGGCTACACTATACAGAAATATCCGAACATTTCTGGATAGGCGGCCGAGCACATATGGGTATATACTCGCGTGCTAAGACGCCGGTTCAAGTCTCGTACTTTACCTTTACCTTTATTTATCAACTAATACACTATGTGTTCAGAGCTATCAACTAGTAAAAATATGTAACAACTAGTAAAAAATATGTATGTATATTTAACAGCCAAAAGTGTACACAGTTACTAACTAGTAAAATAAGTGGACAGAGTTGAACTTACAGAAGTGCACAGAGCTAAATATCAACATGTCCTAACCAAATGTTAATCAAAAGTTTGGAAAAAATCCCTAGGAATTTAGCAAGAGTAAACTATGGACAACTCTATGATGTGGATGTGATTCATATGTAAAAATTATGATAATACAGGAGTAACTCTCCCTGTAAGCAGAAGGCTATGGCTGAGAAAAATGTCTACACTTATCAAAAGTTCTCTATAACCAAACACAGCCATATCTGGTTGACGAACCTGCCCTGGGCCTGGTACTTATGTGCCAGCTTGTGGCGGTCCAGGTCATCTTGGGAGATGAACTCTCTGCCACACCAACACTGACAGATGGCAATGGTTGTCACCCCTGTGTCCTCAACTTCCAACAGAGTGTTAGATCTGTTTATAAGAAACAAAACCTCATCAACAGGGTTCCCTCTGGGCCTTAGGTCGTTCAACATGTTTATATATTGTAGCCCATCTGATAGATGGCCGTGGAGATGCAGGCGTCAAGTTACTATTGTGATAACAATAATAAAAGTAACACCATAGTAATATTATGGTAATTAAAATTAAGGCGTGAAAATGTAACCTTGAAAAAAAATGCTGTCTTTACTTACCACAAAAGTGTAAAATTCTAAGTAACGTTAAAGTAGACTGAGCAAAATTCAGTGACAGGAAAGTATGTCATGGGCACCATAAAAGTAAATCTCAGGCACCATGGCACTTGCGAGCACCGCATTGGACAGTACAGCTTTAAGGCATAAGGGGAATATGATATTAGTGTCCATATTTATAAATGACCAATGGCACATTACAAGTAGTAATAATACACACTAAAGTAGTTAAAGAATTAATATGCACTTCTACACATACTTCATGCAGAATGCTATTTGATCTTATAAACTGATTTGTTTTAAACCTGCAGATAACTATTCATTTCTTATTTCAAACAACACAGCTTTAGAATTCTAGAATGGGAATACTATTTGTACACAAGTTAAAATGTTCAGAGTGCAATGATGATGAAAAGCAAATAACTCAATAACTCAAACAAGTTAAAATGTTTAGCAAACTGCCCTGTGGTTACCTGCCAACAAACTAAACAACATGAACTCCCTACACATAAAACGTAATAAGCAGAAGACAGCAACAAGATTTCTGTCTTAATGTTTTATAACTGAACAGATCATTGTGAGATTGTGTACCGACCTCATCTGGGTGATTGGTATCCTTGTGTGATTGTGTGCATACCTCATCTGGGTGATTGGTATCCTTGTGTGATTGTGTACCTACCTCATCTGTGATTGGTATCCTTGTGTGATTGTGTACCTACCTCATCTGGGTGATTGGTATCCTTGTGAGATTGTGTGCATACCTCATCTGAGTGATTGGTATCATTGTGTGATTGTGTACATACCTCATCTGAGTGATTGGTATCATTGTGTGATTGTGTACCTACCTCATCTGGGTGATTGGTATCATTGTGTGATTGTGTATCTACCTCATCTGAGTGATTGGTATCCTTGTATGATTGTGTACCTACCTCATCTGAGTGATTGCTACCCTTGTGAGATACCTACCTCATCTGGATGATTGGTATCCTTGTGAGATTAAGTACCTACCTCATCTGGGTGATTGTTATCATTGTGAGATTGTGTACCTACCTCATCTGGGTGATTGGTATCCTTGTGAGATTGTGTACCTACCTCATCTGGGTGATTGGTATCCTTGTGAGATTGTGTACCTACCTCATCTGGGTGATTGGTATCCTTGTGAGATTGTGTACCTACCTCATCTGGGTGATTGGTATCATTGTGAGATTGTGTACCTACCTCATCTGGCTGATTGGTATCATTGTCCCGGTCTCATCCACAATGTAGGTCCCTGTACCGGCATCAGAGGACAGCTGGAGAAGAGCTTCTGCTGATGTGTTCTGTTAACACAAAGTACAAGACACAAACAATAAAATTACACTGTCAATGTAATACATAAACAACCCAGCTAACACTGTCAATATACTACATAAACACCCCAGGTAACACTGTCAATATACTACATAAACAACCCAGCCAACACTGTCAATATACTACATAAACAACCAAGGTAACACTGTCAATATAATACATCAACAGCCAAGGTAACACTGTCAATATACTACATAAACATCCAAGGTAACACTGTCAATATACTCCATAAACACCAAGGTAACACTGTCAATATACTACATAAACAACCCAGGTAACACTGTCAATATACTACATAGACAACTCAGGTAACACTGTCAATAGTAGTAGGAAACTCTTTGTACAGAGCTTCGCAGCAGGAGGTAATTTGATCATCAGAAAAAGACCCCCGTCGAGCAAGTGTTTCAGCCTTTTAGCTTTTTGACACTCTAGGGGAGGTGAAAGAATTGAGTCCTTGTGCCCCTGACCTCGAAGGTACCCTCCGCCGGTTGCTGAATTCGGCGACTCCTCCAGTCACAGTGTAGGTCAGCCCCTTGACTGACACCGACGACTAGAATTGCCTAGGGATGCAGATCAGCCCAGTGTTGCTTTCTGGAGGCCGGTGCTACCCATGCTGCCTCCCGATTGACCATAAGCCCGTGGCGTTCACCCTTGCCAGTGATCGTTACGCCGTACTCCGCACTGTCTGGAGGCCACTGCTACCCATGCTGCCTCCCGATTGACCATAAGCCCGTGGCGTTCACCCTTGCCAGTGATCATTACGCTGTACTCCGCACTGTCTGCTCACAATTTATGACAACCCCAGTCTCCGTTCTTCACTGAGGTCAGACAAAACACAGTTAGCTTAAACAAAGCAGTCAGTAACACTGTTGAACTCACACATGTCACGTTTATTACTCACAAAGGCATACTTCCATATGGATCACACCCACAGTAGTGATATCATTCACAATACTAAAAAGTCTCTTCTCATGAATAAGCTAACAGCTTCTTAACAACTGGCTCAGCATGGCTTCTGTTAAGCGAGCACTAGTGATATCATTCACAATACTAAAAGTCTCTTCACATGAATAAGCTAACAACTTCGGAATAACTGGCTCAGCATGGCTTCTGCTAAGCGAGCACTAGTGATATCATTCACAATACTAAAAGTCTCTTCACATGAATAAGCTAACAACTTCGGAATAACTGGCTCAGCATGGCTTTTGCTAAGCGAGCACTAGTGATATCATTCACAATACTAAAAAGTCTCTTCACATGAATAAGCTAACAGCTTCTTAACACTGACACTTCTCACTCGAATTTAAGTCCTACTAGTTTGACTACCTTAGCTTAACAGACCTGTCCTGTCCACTGTCGCAACTCTACTGTTCATGGTCCCCGGTATCGTCTAGCCAACTAGCCCAGACGCCCGTACTGACCGCTCGCTCTCAATCAAATGATTCTAACTTAAACTCCTTTGTCTCACTTAACTCTCCCCTGCCTCGTTTTTGATCGCCCTACATGCTTTCTCCCTGATTCACGATGTGTTCATATTCTCCGCTTTCCCCGTGGACCTGAAGCCTCTTACTAACTCTCCAACCTTTTTATCTCCCCTTGACCCGCACCAATTCTACCCTTCTCTCTCCCTTTTGTTATCTCCCTGTTTTAGAGCAACACTACCAATATGTCACATAAACACACAACTATAGTACCAATATGTCACATAAACACACAACTATGGTACCAATAGGTCACATTAACACACAACTATTGTAAAAAGATATACCACATAAACAAACAACTGGAGCAACACTACAAATATGTCACATAAACACACAACTATGGTACCAATATGTCACATTAACACACAACTATTGTAAAAAGATGTACCACATAAACAAACAAATGGAGCAACACTACAAATATGTCACAAAAGCACACAACTATGGTACCAATATGTCACATTAACACACGACTATAGTAAAAAGATATACCACATAAACAAATAACTGGAGCAACACTACAAATACATCACATAAACACAAAACTATGGTACCAATATGTCTTATTAACACACAACTATTGTAAAAAAATATACTACATAAACAAACAACTGGAGCAACACTACAAATATGTCACATAAACACACATCTCAAAAAACAGCAATGAAACTCAGCAGAGAAAATAATGGACCTAAAAAGAGTGTCTCAATCACAAAGTTAAGATTGCTTTAGAAACTTTTCATTGAGCCTTTAGTTTCAAGAGGAACATCCTGCTTAGCCAATAATTTTCTTTGTAATGAGCAGTTTGTGCCCCTGACCCCATCAGAAGTGGTCAGTTAACTATAAAACATTTCACAACTAGCATGGCTAATTTCAATCAATTAGCAGATACAGAATATTCTGTTTATGGAATTAGTATCAATGAAGTTGGGAATTCCCCATATCCGCTTTACTCATGTCATAACTCCTGCCAAAGAGTGGTGGCAAATTCTGTTGACAAAGTCGACTACCGTGCAGCCCCAATTGGGGCACAGGCGACAATTCCAAATGACTTCCATTGAAGAGAGTGAACAGTCACTTCCTTACTCCAGTTTCCTTGAAGACACACATTTAAAACAAACAAAACAACCAAAACGGTTTAAGCGATTACATTAGTCTCTGCAAAAACAGGGCGGCATGCAAACATTTTGATTTTACATTGTTGATGAGCAGCAGTTAACAAGGTCGAACTCCAGTGCGAGCCAAGCCGGCTGCATGGGCAACAATTTCAAATTACAACGGTGAAAAGAGAATGTCCACAGCCACTTCCAAACCTAATTCACTTGAATAATTCTAAAAACACACAGAAACCAGTCAAAACTAAAACTGTTTTAGTGTTGACACTCTCTAAAGAGGTCTGCAGCAATGGCCGCCACCTTTTCCAGAAGTATCAGATACGGAAAGTGTACTGTCAACAAGGATTGCTAACTGTAATTAATTGGCAGAAACAGCTTCTACAGTGTTCTGTCAACAAGGATCACTAACTTTAATTAATTGACAGATACAGCTTCTAAAGTGTACTGTCAACAAGGATTGCTAACTGTAATTAATTGGCAGAAACAGCTTCTACAGTGTTCTGTCAACAAGGATCACTAACTTTAATTAATTGACAGATACAGCTTCTAAAGTGTTCTGTCAACAAGGATCACTAACTTTAATTAATTGACAGATACAGCTTCTAAAGTGTTCTGTCAACAAGGATCGCTAACTTTAATTAATTGACAGATACAGCTTCTAAAGTGTTCTGTCAACAAGGATCACTAACTTTAATTAATTGGCAGAAACAGCTTCTACAGTGTTCTGTCAACAAGGATCACTAACTTTAATTAATTGACAGATACAGCTTCTAAAGTGTTCTGTCAACAAGGATCACTAACTTTAATTAATTGGCAGAAACAGCTTCTACAGTGTTCTGTCAACAAGGATCACTAACTTTAATTAATTGACAGATACAGCTTCTAAAGTGTTCTGTCAACAAGGATCGCTAACTTTAATTAATTGACAGATACAGCTTCTAAAGTGTTCTGTCAACAAGGATCACTAACTTTAATTAATTGACAGATACAGCTTCTAAAGTGTTCTGTCAACAAGGATCACTAACTTTAATTAATTGACAGATACAGCTTCTAAAGTGTTCTGTCAACAAGGATCGCTAACTTTAATTAATTGACAGATACAGCTTCTAAAGTGTACTGTCAACAAGGATCGCTAACTTTAATTAATTGACAGATACAGCTTCTAAAGTGTACTGTCAACAAGGATCGCTAACTTTAATTAATTGACAGATACAGCTTCTAAAGTGTACTGTCAACAAGGATCGCTAACTTTAATTAATTGACAGATACAGCTTCTAAAGTGTACTGTCAACAAGGATTGCTAACTTTAATTAATTGACAGATACAGCTTCTAAAGTGTACTGTCAACAAGGATTGCTAACTTTAATTAATTGACAGATACAGCTTCTAAAGTGTTCTGTAACAAGGATTTTAAATTCAACTAATGGACACTTATAGAATGTTCTCTGTCAGAGTAACAAACAAGGTTGAATTATAATACAGTTCCAAAACTGTTTAGCAATAATAACATAGAATATTAACTGATGGACAGATCACATGCTCATATCTCCTAGAGGGAGGACTGGTTGGTCTCGAGGCAAGACGCCAGCCTTGAGACAGAGCGGTTGTGAGTTCAAATCCCGGTTGAACCAGTTGAGATTTTTATTTATGATTTCTCTCTGCAGTAATCACTCCTGGTCTCAGCAGGGAGACCTGGCTTGAAGTGTCAATTACTTAACGGAAAAAATATGAGTACCTCCAAAGACGGAGTTATCTGCCTGTACGACGAGGGACCTTTGTGCACACGCCTGCCAGGGAAAAATGGATTAACATACAAAATTCAGTTCCTAATCTCTAGGAACTTCCTTGGTGAATGAAAAAAAAAAAAATCTCCTAGAATTTCTTTACCTGTTCCTGTTGACTCATGATGTGCTCATTGTGATGAGCTGCGAGAATATCTGACACTTGTATGTGACTGCCATCCAACTGTGATGAAGACAGTCCCAGAAGAGCATGAGCCGATTGCTTCTCTGATTGGCCAGTAACCATGACAGCACCCTCATTTCCAATCACAACTTCTTGAGCCGCATGTAAATGATTGATACCAGTAATCTGATCTGCAGGGTCATGTGAGTTGGTCATCTACAACACACACAAATTATTCATAATAGGAAAGGTCATCTACAACACACACAAATTATTCATAACAGGAAAAATAACAGTTTGTTTGTTTGCGTTTGCCAGATGACTAAAGGAGTGCACCCCTTCATCATCATCCGCCCTTAATAGGATGTTAAGTGGGTGTGTCTGCGTTGTGTTGTGGTTTGCAATATAACTGTGATATTTGAGCCTTTCGGCCCAACACATTGTGACTTCAGTATGACATTTTTGAGTACCGGGTTGTCTTCCCTCTTCGATCCCTACTCGCTTGGCCAGACTAGACAGGTTAGTCTGTTACTGGAGGCACCACGGAGAGGTAGAGTAGGGTCTGAATGGTTCTGGTTCACTGATTCTGGCGCAAGCCATCAGCTGTGGGTCGCTGACAACTTCCTGCTCTGCTGCTGTGAGGCGCACCTTCACCTCTGAATAACATATAACAAAAAGTAACATTGAAATGGCAATAAAATAACTGAAGAGCAGTGCCACTGCACTAGTCTTACATGTGCAGACTAGTAACATGTAGCCATAGTAGCAGTGTAAACATGTTTATCTACATGCACCAAAGAAGAACAGCATTTCATCAGCTATTTTTTTTTAATGTGAAGAAATTAACCATCTTACATATGTGGACTAGTAACATGTAGCCATAGTAGCAGTGTAAACATGTCTATCTTGATACATGCACCAAAGAAGAACAGCATTTCATCAGCTATTTTTTTAATGTGAAGAAGTGAACCATCTTACATATGTGGACTAGTAACATGTAGCCATAGTAGCAGTGTAAACATGTCTATCTTGATACATGCACCAAAGAAGAACAGCATTTCATCAGCTATTTTTTTTTAATGTGAAGAAGTGAACCATCTTACATATGTGGACTAGTAACATGTAGCCATAGTAGCAGTGTAAAGATATCTGATCCTCTTGATACATGCACTTTACATGAAGGAGTGAACATAGGCATCTAACACAACTTGAAAAACATCATCAGCAAAAACATCAAAATTATACTATTTATAATCAATCATTTATTTTTTCCTTCAGATATCAATATATTGCTATTTTCATTTCTGCAACCATTTTAATTGCTGGTGATGTATAACATGTACCATATTTAATTAAATTTTTGTATAAAATTGAAAATGAAAAAGATGTGATGGAATTTTTATAAACTGAAAATTAATCTCATCCAAACCTAAAGAAAACTTAAAACATTTCAAGTCCAGAAAGAGCTAAGATTAGACTAATTCTCCTACACTCGCTAGTTACCCAAATAAGATAACTGTTGGTTTGAATCACGATAGAGTCAAAAAGTTTTTTCTCTGAGGGGTGAAATAATGACTTCTGAACACCTTGTAACAACTACGATGGGCATGTGCATTTTATTCTGCAGCCATTCTTCTTCTTCATGTTCACCAATTAAGTGGTCATAGATGCATTGTGTCACTAATTTATGGCAAAGCCTTGATATTTGCATCTTAAGGCCTGACAAACCCACCATCAGCCATGGTTAGATTTCCTTCACAATTTTGCTGAGATAGGAGCCAATTCTGGCCTACTCTTTTAGACCTCTAATTGCCAAGAGTTCTTTAACATGCACAAGTGCATACATGAGCTTCTGTTTTTCACCTTTTTCAAGAGGGCTTGACATTGAATATCACAACCAGCAGACCAGGGAAGGATAAAGCTACACGGAAACCATGGATTCAAAGTGAAAAATTCCAATCACTTGTAGCGGGATTTGCTTGCTTGCGTTTGCCCGATGACTAAAGGAATGCACCTCTTCATTACCTACCCTTAAAAGGTTGTTAAGGGGCATGTCTGTGTTGCGGTTTGCAGTATAACTGTGATATTTGCGCCTTTCAGCCCAACACATCCAACTTCAGCACAACATTTTTGAGCACCGGGTTGTCATCCCTCTTTGAACACTACTCGCCTGGCCAGACTAGACAGGTTAGTCTATTACTGGAGGCACCATGGAGAGGTGGAGGAGGGTCTAGTTCACTGATCCTGGCACAAGCCATCAGCTGTAGGTCGTTGACAACTTTCAGCTCTGCTGCTGGGAGGTGCCGAAGCAGGATTTGAACCCAGGACCTTCCTGTCATTAGGCCAGCGTCTTAATTTTAGACCATCCAGTCCCCCACTCCACAACCCTAGGGACGTTAGGAATGGAACAAATTTTGTAATGGTATTCCTTTCTTTAATTGAATGTTGGAGAACATAAACAAGAAACATTAAAACTATCATTATTTCACCCAATCTCATTCTGAAGAAAAGAAATCTCAGCCCAACTACAGAAACAAAGAAGTCTGATGATGTTACAGCCACTAACCTGTATACCATCATGTCCCAGGAGGTTGGTGAGATGCAGAACCTGAGGTTCGTCACTTGCAGGAACATCCAGATACAGAACATGAACCTGCTCCTCACACAGCCCGTTCTGCTGCCCCTCACACAGTCCGTTCTGTTGCCCCTCACACAGCCCGTTCTGCTGCCCCTCACACAGTCTGTTCTGTTGCCCCTCACACAGCTCATTCTGCTGCCCCTCACACAGTCCACTCTGCTGTCTGGTGCTTGATGCTGACTCATTTTCTGATGGCTGCACACAACTCTCTGGATCCAAACTGCAGTTGTCCCCTGACTGACCTCTGCTTCCTTGATCCATGATGAAGACACTGCCATTGCTGCAGCATAAACAAACATTTACTCCATCAAAATAAGTTTACTTCAGTTTAACAAATACGTCTTATAAGTAAAGTAAAGGTTCTCTCCCTTGTCAACCTAAATGTATGAGAGTATGGTGTTGATGACCATATGTTTCCATGACTACTGCACATTTTTAGGTGAAATGATCAGTATAATGCAAAGTCACTTTTACTTCCCAGAAAAATCTCTGGTACCCATTTTTAGAACTTGGGTGAACCCCAAAGCTTTGTTGGTTATAAACAATTTTTTTTTTTTAAATCAGCCAATAAATACAAATTATGACTTCCTTATTGAAACCAACAGTGATAGCTTAATGCACTCATCAACTAACCAGGTAACTCTCAATTCAATTTCCACATTACAAACAGCACCTGGGCTGAAAGTGGTCAGTGACTCATAGCTGATAGATTGCATCAGAATAAGGAGCAACAGCTGATCAAGATCATGTGCCTCCAAAGTGGATCTGGTAACAGACTAACCAGTTTGGTCAAATGGATCAAGAGGAAAGCAAATTTGGTACACAAAAATGCCAAGCTGATGTTGAATGTGTTGTGTTGAAAGGAACAAATACCACAGTTTGCTGCAAACATCAACAAAACACACATACCTTACTTAATGTCATTTCATGGGCAAAAAATTAAGTGGATATACAGCTGGGTTTAGTAAACTGGTAGATTTTGTCTTATATACTGACACAGCTTGGTTTAGTAAATTGATAGATTTTGTCTTATATACCGGAAAAATATGCCAATCAACTACTAATATCTTGGATAATCAAGAAAAGACGATGGTCATATGTTGGACATGTGATGAGAAGAGATAATAACCAAATAGCAAAGCAAGCCCTCATGTGGTAAACAACAGGTAAGAGGAAAAGAGGTCGACCCACAGAGAAGAACAGTGATCAGAGAGGCAAGAGTAGCAGGAATCGGCTCCCTCAATAAGATAGAGCTGCTTGCACAGAACAGAGACAAATGGTGAGATTTGATAAAAGATCTTTACAAGGATTGAAAACTGCTATAATAAAAATTTAGATAAGAGAAAGAGTATCTGGGTCTATGCACTATGGGCCGTCTAAGGCTCAAAAAGTCAATAGATAAATACTGACACAACTGGTTTAGTAAACTGGTAGGTTTTTTATTATATATCGACAAAGCTTGGTTTAGTAAGGGGAGCTGCGATAGCTCAGTGGTTAGTGAACTGGACTACAAAGGACAATGGGTAGGGTTCAATCCCAACCGACGGCTTCCGGGTTCACACAGCCTTTAATGGGTGCCGGATTTTTTTCTGGGAAAGTGAAGCGGCACGGGCGTAATACCGACCACATTACCCCAAAAATCATGTGCCGAAGGTCTGTAAAATTTATGGTCACTAACACCATATTCCCTTTACGTCACTTGGAGTGACGGGGTACTTTGCTTTTTTTTTTTTTTTTTTTTTTGGTTTAGTAAACTGGTAGATTTTTTTTTTTATACCGACACATCTTGGTTTAGTAAATAGTAGATATTTTCTGTACTTTTCTCAATCAGTTCTAGAAAAGTCATTAAGATGTACACAAAGGAATTCACAATATAAATGAGCCATGAAGAAGATATGAGATGTCTGAGAAGAGGGAGTGTCAAAGAGATTGGCAGACAACAAAATGAGACCATAAGAACAAGTTTGGGCATGGAACCAGTCTTCCACTGTATACAAAACAACAAGTGAAAAGGTTAGTCACCCCCAAAGAATATTTGAAAATGCTACTATTTACAGCATACACAAGCTAATAAGTAGATATAGGCCAAGAGGAAGACCAAGAAAAAGATGAGATTTTGAGACCATATAAAGAGACCATGTGATGAAATTGTAACTACCAGACCAACTCAATATACAGACCTGTTGATTGTTGATTAAGATAATTGTTCTCTCTCTCTCTCTCACGCACGCACACACATATGTATGTATTTGTATATTGCTTATATATATGTATATTATTGTGCTAGCAATGACAGTCCTGGACCCGAGATGCAAGAACAATAATAAAAATAACCTCAACTGAGATGAAATGTTTTCAATCAATGTCCTCATGCTGAATATGGCTTCTTTTGTCCCGCTATTTTTCCTAAATCCAAATTTCTGCTCATCTAATTCAGTATTGATTTTATTCTGAATCCTTCCCTGTATAGCTTTTAGTAAAATTTTGGTTACCTGGCTCATTAGGCTTATTGTTCTAAAGTCACTGCATTCAACTGCACCATTCTTTTTAGGCAATGCAATGAAAGTTGATGTTTTTAGTTCATTTGGTAGGTATCCTGTATGGTATATGTCATTGCATATGTCTGTGATCACTTCAATGCCAAAATCTTCTAGTGCCTCTATCATCTTTATCTGTATATTGTCAGGTCCTGCTGCCTTTCCCTTTTCATTGTTTTTATAGCTTTTTCTACTTCAGATTTCATGCTTTTATAGCTGGATGTACATTTTATAAATGGTTTCCACCATAAAATATATAAAGAAATAACAGATAAAATGGTTTGGCCATGTGACAAGGCAGAGCAAAAATCCTAAAGCTATCTTGATACTGGAGAGGAGGGGAAAAAGCACCTCAAACAAATCTGCTATAACGAGCAATGGAACTACTTATGTTTATTATTATAGTTAAGTTAATAAGAAGACCCCTTCTTTTGGTTTTTTAAAAAAAAATCAATTCTAAAGAAAAATTAATTAACTCTTTCTGCACGTTTTACTGCACTTTGCATCATGCCGATTTCGGCCACATACGTTTTGCTACATAGTGCGTCACTCTGAATATGATTATTGTGAAACGTCATCAAACCATATTCTTTTTACATATCTTGTATTTGTATCATCTTGATCTTGATATTCATTGGTGAAATCTAATACCTTGTTCAATTATCTAAAAATTCATATACAATATGTTATGTGTTAGATAATTATAAATATGTAGACTGATTCTTAAAACCATGAAAAATTTGGTCTTCGAAATCTCTTCCGTTGCATTGATAAAAGTAATAAAAGCTTTCGTATGGAAAGAGTTAAGACCTGACACATCGTAAGTCATAATTTAATACATAGAAAAAGACAAATCGGCAAATCTAAACTACAATATAGAGATATTTGTAAATCATCTCTGAATGACTTCTCCATCTGCCATCTGTGAAAATGACTGGGAACATCGTTCGTAGTGGCAAGAGATCGCACATTGCGGCACATCATGGAAAGCTTAGTGTAAGTTGTAAGTTGTAAGTGTATCATATAGTCATATATAGTTAATATATAGCATAACATCATATTTTGTTGAGGCTGTACAGTGTACTATAGCAAAACATAGAAGAGAATAGACTCATGAAAAAAGAAGGAAAACTATGTCACATGTGGATCAGTGGGTCTGACTTGTTAATTCGAGTCAGTGTGTTTGTCAAACAATTCAAACATTTGTTTCTGTACTTGTACTGTACACTGTACACTATAGTGTTGGTCAAATCAGCCACGAGAGAAGCTCATCTGGACCTGTTTCGATAAAAACAAAAACTCTCCACTAAACTGTAAACTCAAGACGAAAAGTGAAAGGGGCCATCATATATAAGTCACAATCATCAGCATCAAGACGATTGATGCTTAGCCTAACTAGAATATATAACAGGAGCCAGTACTTCAACAACAGAAAGAAGACAAAAACTCAAACCGCTTTTGTAAATACAATTCAGTGATGACGACCCGCCTGACAGTAACACTGACTGCTTGAACTACCTTGTACCCACTAGTAACCCATCGCGACATTTTGACTTGTCAAGCATGGTCGTTGATAGTTGTCGCCTTACCTCATGTTGCAAAGTACCGATCCTACACACAAAATCTCAGAATCTGTTTCAAGCTGGTATTTCGTAACAGAGTTTTCATAATAAGATAATCATCGGCGACGAAACCTTCAATTATCACAGGACGCCATTTTGATTGACAAGATTCAGACTCAAGGGAAGCAATTATTCATTAGTGTGGCCAATCTTCCAATGTAGTTCTGTCCCTTTATGCAAAAAAAAATGGCTTGTCCAAGTTCGAAGCTGTCACATAAATATTCAGCAACTGAATATACTTAAAGTAATTCATATACTGTTCGGGTCTTTCCTTTGTTTACAATTTCTTTTAAACTCTATCATCTTTGTGACATTTTTTCTATCGTATAGACGTAACCCATTAGACATTATAGTGAAAGAAAGCAAAAATAAAGGACTCGGTCTTAATAGCAAAAAGACAGAAGTAATGGTAATGGCAACAACAAAGAAAAAGACATCACCTCAGTACAAAATAAAGACAAGTGGAACAATATTAAAACAGGTAAATGAATTTAAATATTTGGGAACTTTGTTAACCTCAGACGGAAGATGTACAAAAGAGGTGAGATGCAGAATGGCTCAGACAAAAGCAGCTTTAAAAAAAATGAGGAAGATACTATGCAATCCATTTTTGACAATAGAAACAAGAAAAAGAGTTCTTAAATGTTATGTAGAGCCAGTCTTAACATATGGAAATGAATCATGGACAATAGGACAACAGACAAGAAAATCACTGGAGTCTGTAGAAATGTGGTTTTACAGAAGAATGTTGAGAATACCATGGACAACTAAGAAGAGTGATGAAAACGTTCTCAAAGAGGCCAAAGCAAAAAGAGAGCTGATTTCCAATGTTAGGAGGAAACAATCATCATTTTTTGGCCATGTAATGAGAAGAGAACAACTGGAATATATTGTAACAACTGGGAAAATTGAGGGATGAAGAGATAGAGGGAAGCAAAGAGAAAAGATACCAGACAGTTTAAGAGAATGGCTTGGCAGAAGGTCAACAACAGAAATGATAAATAGCTGTTGTGATCAAAAGTTGTGGAGAGACATAATCACCTACGCCAGTAGGCCCGGTACTTGATGATGATGAGACGTAACCCTTATCTTAATGACAGACTCTTCAATCATTGTTAGACTTCCTATATTACTGGAACCTCCGGCAGTTTCTGCAACACTTCCTGTCTTATTAACACACAATTCAATTCTAATGACACCTCTTGTCTGATCTTATCGGCATACCCTCCAATCTTTGTGACACCTAACCTTTTTGCAGACCCATCATTCTTTGTGACACCTCCTATCATATTGGTCAACACTCCAATCTTCGTGACACCTACAATCTTACTGGCACACCCTTCAATCTTTGTAACACCGCTTATATTATTATCTCACTCTTCAATCTTTGTGACACCTTTCTTATCTAATTATAACTTGCTCCAATCTTTATGACTCCTCTCCTATCTAATTATAACATCCTCCAATCTTGTGACTCCTCCTCTCCTATCTAATTATAACATCCTCCAATCTTTGTGACACCTCCTCTCCTATCTAATTATAACATCCTCCAATCTTTGTGACACCTCCTCTCCTATCTAATTATAACATCCTCCAATCTTTGTGACACCTCCTCTCCTATCTAATTATAACATCCTCCAATCTTTGTGACACCTCCTCTCCTATCTAATTATAACATCCTCCAATCTTTGTGACTCCTCCTCTCCTATCTAATTATAACATCCTCCAATCTTTGTGACACCTCCTCTCCTATCCAATTATAACATCCTCCAATCTTTGTGACACCTCCTTTCCTATCTAACCCAGGAACAACCTCTGATCTTTGTGATACCTCCTCTCCTATCTAACTGGTTCACTCTCTAAACTTTGTGACAAAACTAATCTTTTATTTAGCACACCTACCATAAGAATTATTTTCAGAATCTCAGTCTGACATATATGAATGAGAGAAGGATGACAGGCAGAATAAACAGGTATGAGAAAGAAAGATAACCACATATGGTCCACAGTCTGGGTATGAGTGACAGGAGAATGACAGGCAGAGTCTATAGTAAACAGGTATGAGAGAAAGATAACCACATATGGTCCACAGTCTAGGTATGAGTGACAGGAGGATGACAGGCAGAGTCTATAGTAAACAGGTATGAGAGAAAGATAACCACATATGGTCCACAGTCTAGGTATGAGTGACAGGAGGATGACAGGCAGAGTCTATAGTAAACAGGTATGAGAGAAAGATAACCACATATGGTCCACAGTCTAGGTATGAGTGACAGGAGGATGACAGGCAGAGTCTATAGTAAACAGGTATGAGAGAAAGTTAACCACATATGGTCCACAGTCTAGGTATGAGTGACAGGAGGATGAGAGGCAGAGTCTATAGTAAACAGGTATGAGAGAAAGATAACCACATATGGTCCACAGTCTAGGTATGAGTGACAGGAGGATGAGAGGCATAGTCTATAGTAAACAGGTATGAGAGAAAGATAACCACATATGGTCCACAGTCTAGGTATGAGTGACAGGAGGATGAGAGGCATAGTCTATAGTAAACAGGTATGAGACAAAGATAACCACATATGGTCCACAGTCTAGATGAGAGAAAGATAACCACATATGGTCCACAGTCTAGATGAAAGAAAGATGGCAAGTAGGACCCAGAGTCTAAAAAGCATGAATTAGAGAGTGATGACAGGTGATGTAGGGGGTCAGTAATTGACTAATTGGATATGAGGCCAAGATACCCAGCAGCAGCTTTGACTGAAAATGGTTAGCAACTCATAACTGGTTGTTTGTGTTAGTATCAGTGACAGCAGCTAATCAAGCTCCTACACCACAACCAAGTGATTCCTCTGAAAACAGGCTATTTCTGGTTCAACAAACAGAGATTGAAGAAGGAAGGCAATCCAGCGCCCAAAAATACCAAGTTGAAGTTGGAGTTGGCCAAAAGGTCTAAAATGCTGCATCTTGCTGCAAATGACAATATATAGTATCTAAGGCCATTCTAAGGCTCTTTTAAGGACAGTTAATGAAGACGGGTAGACGTTGTGTGAATGCAGCAGAAGAAGATTTATATAATCCTCTTTCTTTCCTCATTTGTCTTTCAGCGCAAGGGGAAATATGTGGTCTTTTGCTCTTTTGGTGGCCACTGTTGTTGATATGTTTCCTAGCGTTTCTAATATTCCATCAATTCATCTTTTTTTGTGGTGGGTCCTTGAATTTGATGCTCTCGTAGCATTTATTGAAAGCTTGTTGTGTTGTGTTTTGATCTTTCACACTAATTGGATCAATGTATAAAAATCACAACTTATGGGCAAAGCCTGAAACATAATGCAGCAACAATTTATCTATCTTTCATTCGTCTGAAGTATTGTCTATATCTGCAATGTCATTTCCTGTATAAATTTGTGCAACAACAATGACATGTTTGGACATTAGTACAAACATAATATTAAAAAAGTAAAGAGCCCCATCACGTCAAGTGGTGTATAAGGAATATGGTGTTAGTGACACCTCTTGTCCTTTGTAGTCCAGTTCACTAACCACTGAGCTATCTATCGCAGCTCCCACAAATATAATATACTGTATATAAAATAGTAAACACTATGTGGGGCTGTGAGTAGAGTTGCAGAGAAAATATAAAATAAACATGAAATTGCATCTAGCAGCTAAATTATTAGAGAGACGAGACAGACAATGATGTTTTGACAAAAGCCTTCATCTAATATATAAAAGGAAATATATACAAAGATCAACACGATAAACAAATACTATTCTAAAATAAAGAAAGAAATATACATTTGGATAATTATAAATACATCATTTATTTGATAAATATAAAAATATACAACATAAATGAATGTGTGTAAGATATTTAAAAAAATTATGAACAGTAGATGGCCCATCAAAGTCTATGTGTCATAGACATACATAAAATTACATCATGTCTGTGTGTAACAGACAAGTATATATAAATTACATCATGTCAGTGTGTAACAGACAAGCATATATAAATTACATCATGTCTGTGTGTAACAGACATACAAATATTATTTATGAAGTCTGATTCTTTAAAAAAAAAAAACAGACAGAAATATCAGTTGTAAAAGTGTCAGCTTTTGACACATACATAAAATAATAAGTCTTCACAGTTGTCTGTGTGTCCCAGACACAGAATATAAATAAATCATACTTGTGTCTAAGTGTAACAGACAGACACAAATTATAATTACAAATCATAATTATGTCTAAGTGGCAAACTACTAACATACATATGTATAAATCCTACAAAACATTGTTTTGAGACATGTGACAGACATAACTAAATAAGTCACAGAGTATAACAAACATATATGTTCCAAAATTAGTATGGCAAACTGATAGATATAAGTCAAGTAACTCTCTACTTGTGACATTTACATATAGAAGTCGTGTGAACGTATGAATGTGACAAATGTACAGATGCAAGTCAAGAAATGTCTGATTGTGTTAAATTTACAGATGTAAGAGAGAGAAATGTCTGAAGATGACAGAGATGTAAGAGAGAGAAATGTCTGAAGATGACAGAGAGATGTAAGAGAGAGAGAAATGTCTGAAGATGACAGGGAGATGTAAGTGAGAGAAATGTCTGAAGATGATAGAGAGATGTAAGTGAGAGAAATGTCTGAAGATGATAGAGAGATGTAAGAGAGAGAAATGTCTGAAGATGACAGAGAGATGTAAGTGAGAGAAATATCTGAAGATGACAGAGAGATGTAAGAGAGAGAAATGTCTGAAGATGACAGAGAGATGTAAGAGAGAGAAATGTCTGAGTTTGACAGAGAGATGTAAGTGTGAGAAATGTCTGAAGATGACAGAGAGATGTAAGAGAGAGAAATGTCTGAAGATGACAGAGAGATGTAAGAGAGAGAAATATCTGAAGATGACAGAGAGATGTAAGTGTGAGAAATTTCTGAAAATGACAGAGTGATGTAAGAGAGAGAAATGTCTAAGATGACAGAGAGATGTAAATGAGAGAAATGTCTGAAGATGACAGAGAGATGTAATTGAGAGAAATGTCTGAAGATGACAGAGAGATGTAATTGAGAGAAATGTCTGAAGATGACAGAGAGATGTAAGTGAGAGAAATGTCTGAAAATAACAGAGATGTAAGTGAAAGAAATGTCTGAAGACGACAGAGAGACTTAAGTGAGAGAAATGTCTTAGTTTGACAGAGAGATGTAAGTGAGAGAAATGTCTGAAAATAACAGAGATGTGAGAGAAATGTCTGAAAATAACAGAGATGTAAGTGAGAGAAATGTCTGAAAATAACAGAGATGTAAGTGAAAGAAATGTCTGAAATTAACAGAGATGTAAGTGAGAGAAATGTCTGAAAATAACAGAGATGTAAGTGAAAGAAATGTCTGAAAATAACAGAGATGTAAGTGAGAGAAATGTCTGAAAATAACAGAGATGTAAGTGAGAGAAATGTCTGAGTTTGACAGAGAGATGTAAGTGAGAGAAATGTCTGAAGATGACAGAGAGATGTAAGTGAGAGAAATGTCTGAAGATGACAGAGAGATGTAAGTGAGAGAAATGTCTGAAAATAACAGAGATGTAAGTGAGAGAAATGTCTGAGTTTGACAGAGAGATGTAAGTGAGAGAAATGTCCGAGGATGACAGAGAGATGTAAGAGAGAGAAATGTCTGAAGATGACAGAGAGATGTAAGTGAGAGAAATGTCTAAAGATGACAGAGAGATGTAATTGAGAGAAATGTATGAAGATGACAGAGAGATGTAAGTGAGAGAAATGTCTGAGTTTGTCAGAGAGATGTAAGAGAGAGAAATGTCTGAAGATGACAGAGAGATGTAAATGAGAGAAATGTCTAAAGATGACAGACAGATGTAATTGAGAGAAATGTATGAAGATGACAGAGAGATGTAAGTGAGAGAAATGTCTGAGTTTGACAGAGAGATGTAAGAGAGAGAAATGTCTGAGTTTGACAGAGAGATGTAAGTGAGAGAAATGTCTGAGTTTGACAGAGAGATGTAAGTGAGAGAAATGTCTGAGTTTGACAGAGAGATGTAAATGAGAGAAATGTCGGAGTTTGACAGAGAGATGTAAGTGAGAGAAATGTCTGAGTTTGACAGAGAGATGTAAATGAGAGAGATGTCTGAGTTTGACAGAGAGATGTAAGTGAGAGAAATGTCTGAGTTTGACAGAGAGATGTAAGTGAGAGAAATGTCTGAGTTTGACAGAGAGATGTAAATGAGAGAAATGTCTGAGTTTGACAGAGAGATGTAAGTGAGAGAAATGTCTGAGTTTGACAGAGAGATGTAAATGAGAGAAATGTCTGAGTTTGACAGAGAGATGTAAGTGAGAGAAATGTCTGAGTTTGACAGAGAGATGTAAGTGAGAGAAATGTCTGAGTTTGACAGAGAGATGTAAGTGAGAGAAATGTCTGAGTTTGACAGAGAGATTAAGTGAGAGAAATGTCAGAGTTTGACAGAGAGATGTAAATGAGAGAAATGTCTGAGGATGACAGACTAATGAACATATTTGACAGAAATGTTTAATGTTTGAATGTAACATACAGATAAAAGTCACACACAGTCTTGAGTGTGACAGACAGACAAGTAAAAGTTACAATACAATTTTGAGTGACAGGCAGACAGAAAAATAATTAACAGAATTGCCCAACTTACAAAAAAAAAAAAAAAAACACAACAATGAAATGTGTTCCTCGATCGTAATTAAGAAACAGCAAGAGCTTGTGCGTCTTATCAACTGAATCTACTCAAACAAAGAAGAAACGCAAGCCAGCAATACCAGCAGAACTACGTACTATTATGGCATTTGTAAAAAAGTAGTACATATTCTGTTTGGGTGGGGGGGGGGGGGGGGGTTTGTTCACCATGCTAGGCTGCAGCATTTGGGGGTGAGGGGGGGGCTAGTTCTTTTCCTCAAAGTCACTACTTTTTTCCTCCACTCTGCAGTCAGGTACCTATTTATTTATTAGCTGGGCTGATTGGGCACAGCTGTTTATTTTCAACTCAAAGTGGCACTTTAGTTCCAATCTTCAAAATTTGCAGCATTTATTGATGAAGGTGTCCTGGGTCTGGTACATTGATCTTAATCGTAAAATTAATATTTTATGGGAGTGGTTTCAATTTGTGACACCACACATCACAATTTTAGCTATGATAAATATTTATGACGGAATAATATTTTGGTAGTTGATGCTTGCATTGATCAGAGAGGCAAAAGCAGTACAAATCGGCTCCCTCAATGAGATCGCGTTACTTGCACAGAACAGAGACAAACGACAAGATTTGATAAAAGATTTTTGCAAAGATTGAGACATCTAGAAAGAAAAAATTTAGAAAAAAAAAGAAAGAGTATCTGGGTCTATGTATGCCCTATGGGACGGCCACGGCTCGAAAGGCCAATAGATAGATAGATAGATAGTTAATGCTTGTAACAAAAAGATCAAATATTGGCAAATTTGAGAGTTTTGGGGGATGCAATACTCAATTTCTAACCAGAAAAATGTTTAAATCTTAAGATACAGTTTCTTCGAATAACTTTGGATGTTTAATAGAAGAAGCATGTGATTCTCATCTGTAAGGAAAGATGCAAATGAGCAAATCAACTGAAGTATCAGAGACAAACAGATATGTGGAGAGTCCAACATTATGACAATGCTATTAACACTCACTTGGTATTTGCACATAAAAAAAGGAGGTATGCAAACTAATTTCAACACAATTTTACTGCCATTTTAATAACAAGGAAACAACAACATAAATAAGTATGGTCTGAGACTTGTCAGTGTCACTGAGCTGTTGGAGTAGAGCTGCAAATTGTTCAACAGTATTATCTTCATATCTCAAATCAGAACTGTCAGCACTCTCCATAGTTATCAGATCAGAGCTGTAAGATAGCATTCATTTCAGATATCTGACCAGACGTATCATCAGATATCATTCACCTCAGATATCTGACCAGACGTATCATCAGATATCATTCACCTCAGATATCTGACCACAAGTATCATCAGATATCATTCACCTCAGATATCTGACCACAAGTATCATCAGATATCATTCACCTCAGATATCTGACCAGACGTATCATCAGATATCATTCACCTCAGATATCTGACCAGACGTATCATCAGATATCATTCACCTCAGATATCTGACCACAAGTATCATCAGATATCATTCACCTCAGATATCTGACCAGACGTATCATCAGATATCATTCACCTCAGATATCTGACCACAAGTATCATCAGATATCATTCACCTCAGATATCTGACCAGACGTATCATCAGATATCATTCACCTCAGATATCTGACCACAAGTATCATCAGATATCATTCACCTCAGATATCTGACCACAAGTATCATCAGATATCATTCACCTCAGATATCTGACCAGACGTATCATCAGATATCATTCACCTCAGATATCTGACCAGACGTATCATCAGATATCATTCACCTCAGATATCTGACCAGACGTATCATCAGATATCATTCACCTCAGATATCTGACCACAAGTATCATCAGATATCATTCACCTCAGACATCTGACCAGACGTATCATCAGATATCATTCACCTCAGATATCTGACCAGACGTATCATCAGATATCATTCACCTCAGATATCTGACCACAAGTATCATCAAATAGCACTCTCAACAAACACAACATCAAGCCTGTTACACAACACTCTCCACAGGTCATGTATATCAGATTGCAATCTTCTTAGATACCACATCAAATTTGTCAGACAGTAACCTCCTTACATATAAGATCAGACCCATCAGACAGTAATCTTCTCAGATGTCAAACCAATCAGACAATAATCTACTCAGATATCAGACCTGCCAGGTAATCTCCTTAGATATAAGATCAGATCTGGTAGAAAGTAACAGATCCTTAGATCTCTTACTTTATCAGACAATAATCTCCTTAGATATAAGACATATCAGACAGTAATCTCCTTGGATGTCAGACCTGTCAGACAGTAATCTCCTCAGATGTCATATCAGATAGTAATCTCCTCAGATGTCTTGTCAGACAGTAATCTCCTCAGATGTCTTGTCAGACAGTATCTCCTCAGATGTCATATCAGACAGTAATCTCCTCAGATGTCAGACAGTAATCTCCTCAGATGTCATATCAGATAGTAATCTCCTCAGATGTCATATCAGATAGTAATCTCCTCAGATGTCAGACAGTAATCTCCTCAGATGTCATATCAGACAGTAATCTCCTCAGATGTCATATCAGATAGTAATCTCCTCAGATATCATATCAGAATTGTTAGAAAACACTCTCCACATTTCAAACAAGAGACTCTTGTGATGAAACTAGGAGTTATAAAGAACCAGGTTCTGTTCCTGGAGACTGTAGTTGTACGTATGTCGAACCATAATGATACATGTTTTACAGTAGTTGTACGTATGTTGAAGCATAATGATGCATGTCTTACAGTAGTTGTACGTATGTCGAATCATAATGATACATGTCTTACAGTAGTTGTACGTATGTTGAAGCATAATAATGATGCATGTCTTACAGTAGTTGTATGTATGTTGAAGCAAAATTATGCATGTCTTACAGTAGCTGTACGTATGTCAAATCATAATGATACATGTCTTACAGTAGCTGTACGTATGTTGAACCATAATGATACATTTTTTACAGTAGCCGTATGTATGTTGAACCACAATGATACATGTTTTACTGCAGCTGTACGTAATGGGAAGTTTGAACACAGCAAACTATCACATTTGTAAGAATTTGTGTTTTGAAGCGGTAATTTTAACTACAGTATTGTAATCTAGGGTTAACAAGAAAATGCTGAATGAAACTAACAAGAAACTGCTGAATGAAACTAACAAGAAACTGCTGAATGAAACTAACAAGAAACTGCTGAATGAAACTAACAAGAAACTGCTGAATGAAACTAACAAGAAACTATAAGAGGCAATCATCATCAGGTTACATGTCCTTTGCAGAATGTTGCATTCACAACATCCCATCTGAAAGAATCTCTGTCTCTAGCCAGATCTCCCACAGAATGTTGCATTCACAACATCCCATCTGAAAGAATCTCTGTCTCTAGCCAGATCTCCCACTTCCTCTGTTGTTATCTTCAAGGTCTCCTTGATGTTTTGAAACCATCTTCTTCTTGGTCTACCCTTGATGGGATTGCCCAGGAACCATAACTTCCACTATTGTTCTTTCCAGTCCACTGTGTCTTTTGACATGGCCATAGTATTTTAAGAGCTCAGTGGTTAGTGAACTGGACTACAAAGGACAAGAGGTAGGGTTCGATCCCAACCGACGAATTTCGGGTTCACCACAGCCTTTAATGAGTACTGGATTTTTTTCTGCGAAAGTAAACCGGCACGGGCGTAATACCGACCATATTACCCCAAAAATCATGTGCCGAAGGTCTGTAAAATTTATGGTAACCAACACCATATTCCCTATACACCACTTGGCGTGACGGGGGCACTTTACTTTTTTTAAAAATAGTATTTTAAAAGACAATACTAAAGGGAAATTCTAAATTAGTACACTAAAAGAAAACTATAAAACTATAAGAGAGTACACTAAAAGAAAACTATAAAACTATAAGAGAGTACACTAAAAGAAAACTATAAGAGAGTACACTAAAAGAAAACTATAAAACTATAAGAGAGTACACTAAAAGAAAACTATAAAACTATAAGAGAGTACACTAAAAGAAAACTATAAAACTATAAGAGAGTACACTAAAAGAAAACTATAAGAGAGTACACTAAAAGAAAACTGTAAGAGAGTACACTAAAAGAAAACTAGAAAACTATAAGAGAGTACACTAAAAGAAAACTATAAAACTATAAGAGAGTACACTAAAAGAAAACTAGAAAACTATAAGAGAGTACACTAAAAGAAAACTATAAGAGAGTACACTAAAAGAAAACTGTAAGAGAGTACACTAAAAGAAAACTAGAAAACTATAAGAGAGTACACTAAAAGAAAACTAGAAAACTATAAGAGAGTACACTAAAAGAAAACTAGAAAACTATAAGAAAGTACACTAAAAGAAAACTGTAAGAGAGTACACTAAAAGAAACTAGAAAACTATAAGAGAGTACACTAAAAGAAAACTAGAAAACTATAAGAGAGTACACTAAAAGAAAACTGTAAGAGAGTACACTAAAAGAAAACTATAAAACTATAAGAGAGTACACTAAAAGAAAACTAGAAAACTATAAGAGAGTACACTAAAAGAAAACTATAAAACTATAAGAGAGTACACTAAAAGAAAACTATAAAACTATAAGAGAGTACACTAAAAGAAAACTATAAGAGAGTACACTAAAAGAAAACTATAAGAGAGTACACTAAAAGAAAACTATAAAACTATAAGAGAGTACACTAAAAGAAAACTATAAAACTATAAGAGAGTACACTAAAAGAAAACTAGAAAACTATAAGAGAGTACGCTAAAAGAAAACTATAAGAGAGTACACTAAAAGAAAACTGTAAGAGAGTACACTAAAAGAAAACTAGAAAACTATAAGAGAGTACACTAAAAGAAAACTATAAAACTATAAGAGAGTACTCTAAAAGAAAACTATAAGAGAGTACACTAAAAGAAAACTATCAGAGAGTACACTAAAAGAAAACAATCAGAGAGTACACTAAAAGAAAACACTAGGACAGAGTATATTAACAGGAAGCTTCAAGAGACTAGTGGTCAGACAACATTACCCCAAAAATCATGTGCTGAAGGTCTGTAAAATTTATGGTCACTAACAGCATATTCCCTATAAGCCACTTGGCATGACGGGGGTACTTTACTACTTTTTTCAAGAAACTTTACTAACAAGAAACTCCAGGTGGATATAATAACATGAATCTCTAAATGGATGAGCTGATTCTCTAAATGCCTTTGGGGAGGCAGAAAGAAAAAACTATTCAAGTAATGATTATGAATATGTGAACATGATCAGACTGACAGAAAAGTGTGTCAGAAGAGAGGCCAGATAAGAGCGCTCTGCAGGAGCCAAAGAAAAATAGTAAACCAACGCAGAGTTGGTGTTGTCAATTGCAACACACTGAGGGATATACTGAAGGAATCTGGGCACTTAGGATTTGTTTGACAAGCAAAGAGATGGATCTAAGAATTAAGAATCTAAGAGAGAGTACTCGCAGAATATTTTAGGAGAGTATATCAACCAGAGAAAATATGCTAAACTGGTAAACTATTAATTTAATTCATTTTCCTTTCAGATCAAGGATGGCACATAGGATGAAAGTTCACAATTTGATGATTTTCTGCTAGTTCTTGCAGGTATCTGTTGTTTCTTAGTCCCAAGGCTGAACCTTCCCTAGTGATCGTTCTATGGAGTGTTTCCTTTAGTCTTCCTTGTTTTTGTTTACCAGATGATTTCCTTATGAATACCTGATTGTGAAGTCTTTCTTCATCCAATCTAAAAACATGACCATTGTATTTCAACACCTCCTTATAAAGGTCAACACGATTTCCTTATGAATACCTGATTGTGAAGTCTTTCTTCATCCAATCTAAAAACATGACCGTTGTATTTCAACACCTCCTTATAAAGGTCAACACGATTTCCTTATGAATACCTGATTGTGAAGTCTTTCTTCATCCAATCTAAAAACATGACCGTTGTATTTCAACACCTCCTTATAAAGGTCAACACGATTTCCTTATGAATACCTGATTGTGAAGTCTTTCTTCATCCAATCTAAAAACATGACCGTTGTATTTCAACACCTCCTTATAAAGGTCAACACGATTTCCTTATGAATACCTGATTGTGAAGTCTTTCTTCATCCAATCTAAAAACATGACCGTTGTATTTTAACACCTCCTTATAAAGGTCAACACGATTTCCTTATGAATACCTGATTGTGAAGTCTTTCTTCATCCAATCTAAAAACATGACCGTTGTATTTCAACACCTCCTTATAAAGGTCAACACGATTTCCTTATGAATACCTGATTGTGAAGTCTTTCTTCATCCAATCTAAAAACATGACCGTTGTATTTCAACACCTCCTTATAAAGGTCAACACGATTTCCTTATGAATACCTGATTGTGAAGTCTTTCTTCATCCAATCTAAAAACATGACCGTTGTATTTCAACACCTCCTTATAAAGGTCAACACGATTTCCTTATGAATACCTGATTGTGAAGTCTTTCTTCATCCAATCTAAAAACATGACCGTTGTATTTCAACACCTCCTTATAAAGGTCAACACGATTTCCTTATGAATACCTGATTGTGAAGTCTTTCTTCATCCAATCTAAAAACATGACCGTTGTATTTCAACACCTCCTTATAAAGGTCAACATGATTTCCTTATGAATACCTGATTGTGAAGTCTTTCTTCATCCAATCTAAAAACATGACCGTTGTATTTCAACACCTCCTTATAAAGGTCAACACGATTTCCTTATGAATACCTGATTGTGAAGTCTTTCTTCATCCAATCTAAAAACATGACCGTTGTATTTCAACACCTCCTTATAAAGGTCAACACGATTTCCTTATGAATACCTGATTGTGAAGTCTTTCTTCATCCAATCTAAAAACATGACCGTTGTATTTCAACACCTCCTTATAAAGGTCAACACGATTTCCTTATGAATACCTGATTGTGAAGTCTTTCTTCATCCAATCTAAAAACATGACCGTTGTATTTCAACACCTCCTTATAAAGGTCAACACATATTCTTCTTAAGGTTAGTTTCTTATCAGCTCATTTCAAATGTATTCTCTCCAACTTATGTTTAAAATTCTTCGGCGACATTTATTCTCAAAAACATTTAGTTTCTTATCTAAGTAAGCACTGGGTGGGATTCCAGCTTTCACATCCATATATTAGCACTGGTATCACACAGGAGTTGAACAATATTAGTTTTGTACATTTACTGAGTACTTTTGGATCTACAGATGTTCATCAGTTTGTTGAATGCATTTGATTATTTGGTAAACTATATGAAAGTAATTAACAGAAAAAAACTAACAGAGTGAATCACGGAAAACTAGATGTCTTATAGCAAACTCTAGAGAATAAACAGTAATATGTGTCAAATGACATTAATACTATTATATATCACAAAGCGATGTACATACTCCTGATGCATTGCTCAGCATGTGTGTAACAACACAGCAAATTAAGACACAAAACCTCTACACAAAATATAGCATATGTCATAAGTTCTCATGGTTGGTATTGATTGACCTTTGATTAACGTGGCCTGCTGTTAACTGTGGCCTGATGAGGGATTCACTAACAGATGAAACTATAATCAGCTGGAAGCCAGTGTTATGGATGAAAATGCAGCCAGCTGAAAACACTTGTGGATGAAAACACAGCTGGATGAAAGCCGGTTTTGTGGATGAAAACACGGATGGCTAAATACTAGTTTGTGGATGAAAACAGCTGATTAAAAGCTGATTTTGTGGATGAAAACACAGTCGGTTGAAAACTAGTTTGTGGATGATTACACAACTGGTTGAAAACCAGTTCCGTCAATGAAAAAAGCTGGTTCTGTGGATAAAAACAGCTGGTTCTGTGGATGAAAACGTAGCTGGTTGAAAATGCTAGTGGACACAGCTGATTGAAAATGTTTGTGGATGAAAAAACAGCTGGTTGAAAACTAGTTTGTGGATGAAAACACAGATGGTTGAAAACTAGTTTGTGGATGAAAACACAGATGGTTGAAAACTAGTTTGTGGATGAAAACACAGCTGGTTGAAAACACAGCTGGTTGAAAACTAGTTTGTGGATGAAAACACAGCTGGTTGAAAGGCAGTTCTGTCGATGAAACACAGCTGGTTGAAAATGCTTGTGAGGTTGAAAATGTTTGTGGATGACAACACAGCTGGTTGAAAACTAGTTCGTGGATGAAAACACAGCTGGTTGAAAACTAGTTCATGGATGAAAACAACTGGATGAAAATGTTTGTGGATGAAACACAGCCGGTTGAAAATGTGGATGAAAACAGCCAGTTTAAAACCAGTTTTTGTAGATGAAAACAGTTGGGTGAAAACTGGTTTGTGAATGAAAACAGCTGGTTGAAAACAAGTTAGTGGATGAAAACACAACTGGTTGAAAGCTGGTGTTGTGGATGATATTATGGCCTGCTAGTGTCAGAAGAGTTCTACACAGAATAAATAAAACACACCTCTTTATAGATAAACACAAAGCTAGCTATTGTCCCTCCCTCATATGTTGCTTTCCACTTTTTCCACATCCAAAGTTGGCGTTGTGGCAGTACTGCTGCTCTCTCCGCTGTGGCTTCTTGTCATATTAATACTGGGCTGTGCTCCTGTGGTTTTGTAGCTGGGAGTTCTGGGGACGGTGCCATTATGCCGCACAGATCCGTGATGGGATGAGTTATGGAGATGATGGTTGTGATGGGGAGAGGAGCCATTTCCTGTGTTTCCTTCCTGGAGGTGTTTAAGGAGGTCAGCCATGGCTTGATGAAGGAACCTGTAGTTGTCCTGGGAGGATGAACACAACAACTCTATTTTAGTTACAAAGTTAAGTCACAGAAAGTCTGTCAGTCTTAGATTATTAATGATTGTTTATATGGAAATATTAACAGAATGTTTGTCTCCATGGAAACATTAACAGAATGATTTTGTCTTCATGGAAATGTTAACAGAAAGATTGTCTTCATAGAAATATTAACAGAAATGCTGTCTTTGTGGAAGTATTAACAAAATGAATGTCTTCATAGAAATATTAACAGAAATGCTGTCTTTGTGGAAGTATTAACAAAATGAATGTCTTCATAGAAATATTAACAGAAATGCTGTCTTTGTGGAAGTATTAACAAAATGAATGTCTTCATAGAAATATTAACAGAAATGCTGTCTTTGTGGAAATATTAACAAAATGAATGTCTTCATAGAAATATTAACAGAAAGGCTGTCTTCGTGGACATAATGATAAAGATTGTTTACCTGGAAATAATAACAGAAAGATTGTCTGTCAGATTATTAATGACGGAAAAATTAATGAAAGTAGATTGTCAGGAAATGCTAATGGAAACATTACCTAGCAATACTAAATGAAATTATGCTCCAGATTAATGGAATGATTGTCAGGAAATATTGGCGGAATGATTAGGAAAATAAATGGAAGATTGGAAATATAAATTGACTACTCGTCTAAAAATACTAAAATAAAGAATATTAAAGGGACGATTTATCAGTCAAGAATATTAAAAAATGTTCTGCATGTAAACAAAAATACAGAATAGTCTGACTTTAAATATCATAAATATTGATGATACACACAGACACATGTTAATGGTATCAAGAGCTGTCTGCTCTCACCTGCGTGCCAACAATGCCAGGCCTCTTAAAGTGGTAGAGCTTGCACACCTGGTAAAAGTCTGCACACCTCTCAGACAACAGCTGGTCCCGGAGCGTCCATAGGGCACAGAATGTTCCAGCCTCAACACTGCCAAATCTGAGGACACAGCACGCCAACTTAAAGTTAAGTTTTAGCCAGAACAGAGAACACAACACACCAACTTAAAGTTAAGCTTTAGCCAGAACAAAGAACACAACACACCAACTTAAAGTTAAGCTTTAGCCAAAACAGAGAACACTACACACCAACTTAAAGTTAAGCTTTAGCCAGAACAGAGAACACCATACACCAACTTAAAGTTAAGCTTTAGCCAGAACAGAGAACACAATGCACCAACTTAAAGTTAAGCTTTAGCCAGAACAGAGAACACCACATACCAACTTAAAGTTAAGTTTTAGCCAGAACAGAGAACACCATACACCAACTTGAAGTTAAGCTTTAGCCAGAACAGAGAACACTACACACCAACTTAAAGTTAAGTTTTAGCCAGAACAGAGAACACCACACACCAACTTAAAGTTAAGCTTTAGCCAGAACAGAGAACACCACACACCAACTTAAAGTTAAGCTTTAGCCAGAACAGAGAACACCACACACCAACTTAAAGTTAAGCTTTAGCCAGAACAGAGAACACTACACACCAACTTAAAGTTAAGCTTTAGCCAGAACAGAGAACACCACATACCAACTTAAAGTTAAGTTTTAGCCAGAACAGAGAACACTACACACCAACTTAAAGTTAAGCTTTAGCCAGAACAGAGAACACTACACACCAACTTAAAGTTAAGTTTTAGCCAGAACAGAGAACACCACACACCAACTTAAAGTTAAGCTTTAGCCAGAACAGAGAACACCACACACCAACTTAAAGTTAAGCTTTAGCCAGAACAGAGAACACCACACACCTACTTAAAGTTAAGCTTTAGCCAGAACAGAGAACACTACACACCAACTTAAAGTTAAGCTTTAGCCAGAACAGAGAACACTACACACCAACTTAAAGTTAAGCTTTAGCCAGAACAGAGAACACTACACACCAACTTAAAGTTAAGCTTTAGCCAGAACAGAGAACACTACACACCAACTTAAAGTTAAGTTTTAGCCAGAACAGAGAACACAACACACCAACTTAAAGTTAAGTTTTAGCCAGAACAGAGAACACTACACACCAACTTAAAGTTAAGCTTTAGCCAGAACAGAGAACACTACACACCAACTTAAAGTTAAGTTTTAGCCAGAACAGAGAACACAACACACCAACTTAAAGTTAAGTTTTAACCATAACTGAGAACACAACACACCAACTTAAAGTTAAGCTTTAGCCAGAACAGAGAACACCACACACCAACTTAAAGTTAAGCTTTAGCCAGAATAGAGAACACAACACACCAACTTAAAGTTAAGCTTTAGCCAGAACAGAGAACACAACACACCAACTTAAAAAAGTTAAGTTTTAGCCAGAACAGAGAACACAACACACCAACTTAAAGTTAAGTTTTAGCCAGAACAGAGAACACAGCACACCAACTTAAAGTTAAGTTTTAGCCAGAACTGAGAACACCACACACCAACTTAAAGTTAAGCTTTAGCCAGAACAGAGAACACAACACACCAACTTAAAGTTAAGTTTTAGCCAGAACAGAGAACACAACACACCAACTTAAAGTTAAGTTTTAGCCAGAACTGAGAACACCACACACCAACTTAAAGTTAAGCTTTAGCCAGAACAGAGAACACAACACACCAACTTAAAGTTAAGTTTTAGCCAGAACAGAGAACACAACACACCAACTTAAACTTAAGCTTTAACCAGAACAGAGAACACAACATACCAACTTAAAGTTAAGCTTTAGCCAGAACTGAGAACACAACGCACCATCTTAAAGTTAAGTTTTAGCCAGAATAGAGAACACAACACACCAACTTAAAGTTAAGCTTTAGCCAGAACAGAGAACACAACACACCAACTTAAAAAAGTTAAGTTTTAGCCAGAACAGAGAACACAACACACCAACTTAAAGTTAAGTTTTAGCCAGAACAGAGAACACAGCACACCAACTTAAAGTTAAGTTTTAGCCAGAACTGAGAACACCACACACCAACTTAAAGTTAAGCTTTAGCCAGAACAGAGAACACAACACACCAACTTAAAGTTAAGTTTTAGCCAGAACAGAGAACACAACACACCAACTTAAACTTAAGTTTTAGCCAGAACAGAGAACACAACACACCAACTTAAAGTTAAGTTTTAGCCAGAACAGAGAACACAACACACCAACTTAAAGTTAAGTTTTAGCCAGAACTGAGAACACCACACACCAACTTAAAGTTAAGCTTTAGCCAGAACAGAGAACACAACACACCAACTTAAAGTTAAGTTTTAGCCAGAACAGAGAACGCAACACACCAACTTAAAGTTAAGCTTTAACCAGAACAGAGAACACAACATACCAACTTAAAGTTAAGCTTTAGCCAGAACTGAGAACACAACGCACCATCTTAAAGTTAAGTTTTAGCCAGAACTGAGAAGACAACACACCAACTTAAAGTTAAGTTTTAGCCAGGACTGAGAACACAATGCACCATCTTAAAGTTAAGCTTTAACTGGAACGGAGGATACAACATGCCATCTTAAATATGATTTTTGTTATATTCATATTTGGAGAAGGTCTGTGTGCTCGACGCACTGGTGACCATGAGTGATTTAATAATATTTTATGACTCTCTTAATTCACAACATTTAATCTCTCATATTAACAGTGATCACCTATATTTGTTTATACAATAATATACATTTTATAATTTCTGTGAGTAAAAGTGAAAATAATATTTATCTTGACGATTTCAGTTTTGGGAAATTTGTCTTGGAAGTTGAACTATAGTTTTGTACTCATGGTGCCAGTGAAAGCAATAGCCACTGGGCTATTAGGACACCAATTGTTATTTTAACAAATTTACAAGATGAACTGAAACAACAGACACCTCAATGTCAACGGCGTTAAATAAACAATAATTTTTTTCATAGCGGATAGGTGAGAAAAGATAATGAAACCTGCTTAGACAGCAATCCTGAATGTAAGTTTGAAACATCAGAATTTCTGCCAGGTAAAGGGCTTCATTTGCATAATTTTAAGGTCTCATTTGCATCATCGTGACTTATGTCATTTCAGCTAAAGAATGTGTCTCAAACAAGCGTGATAGTGATAGATAGATTAGCTAAGAGAGGATCCAGATAGACACAATCTAACACCAACATCTCAGTAAACACAGCCAAACAAATCATAAACTCCAACAGTAGAAAAGATTGGCTGAATGGATGGATCTTCGGAAAAATAGGGAGAGATCTTTTTAAATAATGTCACGGCCAAACCCCCATGACAACATTAACAACTTAAAAAGAAGAGACCAAACCATCATCTTCAGACTAAGAACCAGTCATGTACCATTAAATAACCACATCAATAGAATACAACGAAATCAAATTCCAGCATGTCCACTCCGTGAACACTCACATGGAAAAGTAGAACATCACCTGTTTGACTGTCCAAAGCTCATTGACATCAAAACTCTACTTCCTCAAAGACTTTATATATGGAACATCTTGTACGGAACTACAAGGGAACTCAGAAATACCTGCAGATATCATTACATGGCATTGAGCGGAAGGACACCAGCTCACAGGATTCTGGATCCACAACAACAATTACATAATCACATCGAGAAAGAGATAGAGAAAAGGAGAGAAAATGGAGAGAAGGAAGTAAAGCTTGCAGTAGACAACACCCATGCTGACCTGTCCATAACGATAATGGGTCCACACTCCAGAGAGTTGATCAAGCCATGCACAGTTACAACAGCATCAAACACATGATGAACCTCTGTGCAGGATTCAGGCCAGCCTTTTACACAAACAATCCTTGTCATTAGTGTGTAGTCATACTGTAATGGTCAGAACAAAAATAGTACAAATGTAAATGTGACAAATTGTTAATTCGCTCTTAGTGTCCAACGATCTTTGTTATCAAGTGTCAGACCTACACTGGTCCTGTATTGTATCTCGCTACACAACACTGTTCTGGGCAAATTGTTCAATCTCAGTGATGCAGCTGGTGCCTGCTGTTCTTGCCTCTCACATCTATGTTCTTTTTTTAGTTTTAGTGTTTCTCTAGGTCAGCCTTTTTTTTCGTTTACTCTCTGTTTTCCCATTTGAGTGCTTGTTTTGATATTCTCGAATTGTCTCTTCTAATAAAAAATATCCATTAAAAAATATCTTATTTATTGTAAGATCCATAAGGGACATGCCTGGAATAACAATTGGAGGTCATAATATAAATAATCTAAGGTATGCTGAT
Source organism: Megaustenia siamemsis (assembly GCA_032433765.1). Lineage (NCBI taxonomy): Eukaryota > Metazoa > Mollusca > Gastropoda > Stylommatophora > Ariophantidae > Megaustenia > Megaustenia siamemsis. The sequence continues at coordinate 3,322,586 of JAVIAB010000091.1, read as the reverse complement.
GATACGGTCTTAATCGCTAAGAGTGAAAATGAGTTACAAGAAATGTTGGACATTATAGTGAAGGAAAGCAAAAAGAAAGGACTCAGCCTTAATAGCAGAAAGACAGAGGTAATGGTAACAACAAAACAAAAGACATCACCTCAGTGCAAAATAAAGACAAGTGGAACAATATTAAAACAGGTAAATGAATTTAAATATTTGGGAACTTTGTTAACCTCAGACGGAAGATGTACAAAAGAGGTGAGATGCAGAATGGCTCAGGCAAAAGCAGCTTTCCAAAAATGAGGAATATACTATGCAATCCATTTTTGACAATAGAAACAAGAAAAAGAGTTCTTAAATGTTATGTAGAGCCAGTCTTAACATATAGATGCGAATCATGGACAATAGGACAACAGACAAGAAACTCACTGGAGTCTGTAGAAATGTGGTTTTACAGAAGAATGTTGAGAGTACTATGGACGGCTAAGAAGAGTAATGAAGATGTTCTGAGAGAGGTCAAAGCAAAAAGAGAGCTAATTTCCAATATTAGGAAGAGACATCATTTTTTTGGCCATCTAATGAGAAGAGAACAACTGGAATATATTGTAACAACTGGAAAAATTGAGGGACGAAGAGATAGAGGGAAGCAAAGAGAAAAAAATAACAGACAGCTTAAGAGAATGGCTTGGCAGAAGGTCAACAACTGAAATGATAAATAGCTGCCGAGATCGAAAAAAATTGTGGAGAGACATGATCACCTATGCCAGTAGGCACGGTACTTGATGATGATGATGAATAAAAAATATGGTTCCTTCAATTTAATCAGGGAGTTTATGAGCAGCTTTAATCAAGCCTGAAAGAAGATGACTTAAGTCAGAAACAGAATAACCTATCTTTACAGTCAAAAAGAAAATGGCTCACCTGAATGGAATCGAGAATAAACTCTAAAGTCACTATGCCATGGTCATCATCTGTGATAGGTTGATCTTTGAGGGACAATCGAAAATTGCCAGAGTCCACATCAATGCTGCTACCTGGAGGAGGCCAGAACTCTTTGTACTCCTGGAAAAGGGGAGAGAATTGTATACATATTATATACACACACACACAATAATAGTTCAGTGGGATTAGGTTGTATTCATAGAGGATTGTATACATATTATATATACTCATATACATACAATAATAGTTCAGTGGGATTAGGTTGGATAAGTAGTATTAAAGATAGCATGAATGACTGATATTATTGTGTGTCTGGTATGCGGAGGTGGTGACATTGGTATGCTTGCAGGTACTTGGGATACAGTTCAACAAGATGGCAGTTCCCCTGTAACAGTAAAGGTAAAGTACGAGACATGAATCAGCATCTTAGCACACGAGTTTCCACCCATATGTGCTCGGCTGCCTATCCATAAGTGTTTGAAAACTTCTACATAGTATTGTTCCAAGCATTGAAACTCCTGATGCGAGGTGGCATTCCTCACCTTCCCAGAGCACTATACCATGGTACCCATTACTGACAGCCGATGGGTCTACTGTGAGGGTATTTTCTTTTTCCAAACAAGAATACTGCTCACATTGGTTCCAGAGGGAATCGAACACGGATTTGTCTGAACATCGGTAGCCCAGATGGGTGGTTTTCCCAACTTAGCCCAGATGGGTGGTTTTCCCAACTAGGCTACCGAGGCCCCTTACAACAATGCACCAATCAAGAGCAGCAAGGTGTTGTGAGATTTTTGTTTTTAGTGGGAAACCTGAAGAGGTTCATCATTGGATGAGAATTCAGTTTAGTGATGGATGTATGAGTTGTACACTTGTGTATGAGTTGTACACTGGTGTATGAGTCGTACACAAGTGTATGAGAGGGCTGAGATGTTAAAGCAATGGTGTTACTAGTATGTTAGGTAGGATGGTGGGGGGGGGGGGGGAATTCTTCTCTTGAAAGACTAGAGATTAAAAAGTACAAGTGAAAGACTAAAACTGTAAGTAAGTACAAGTGAAAGACTAAAACTGTAAGTAAAGTACAAGTAAAAGACTAAAATTGTAAGAAAGTACAAGTGAAAGACTACAAGTTTAAGAAAGTATAAGTGAAAGACTAAAATTGTAAGAAAGTACAAGTGAAAGGCTAAAATTTTAAGAAAGTACAAGAGAAATGCTAACATTGTAAGAAAGTACAAGTGAAAGGCTAAAATTGTAAGAAAGTACAAGTGAAAGGCTATTTGTGAGAAATTGCAGGTGAAAGATTAATGGTGAGAAAGTACATATTGGAGAACAAGAAAAAATAATGCAATTGAAAGACTACTGGTGTGAGAGCACAGGTAGGGAGAGTCAGGTGAGAGGGCACAGGTCAAAGACCATAGATAAGAATAAGTAAAAAAAAAACATAAAGAGCCCCATGACACTACATTGCGTATATGGAATATTGTGTTAGTGACCATAATTTCATTATTTTTCCTCTCTTTCTTGTGTCCGCTAATCCTAAGATTTTTATATTCCTTTTTTTCATAAATTCAACTATTTCTGTGCTTTTATCACCTAGACCGCAGATGTTTTTAAATTTGACACCCATCGCAAAAAAAATGCGTCATGTTGCCAGCACAGCCACGCACCGGAAGTCAAGGGCATTCTTCTCGAGAATGCATGGAAAAAGACCAAGAGGAAGACCTAGAAGAAAATGGATAGATGCAGTGATAGAGACGTGTAACAACAAAGAAAAATCACTAATTTAGACAGTTCGAGTAGCTCAAGGACGACAAATGATATATAAACCACGACATCTTTTCGGTATCAGTGAAAAGAGAAAAGAAAAAGAAGAAGAAGATCATAATTTCTATAGACCTTGCACATGATTTTGGGGTAATGTGGTCGGTATTACGCCCATGCTGCTTTACTTTCCCTGAAAAAAACCCGATACCCATTTAAGGCTGGGTGAACCTGGAAGCCGTCTATCAAAGATCAAACCCGACAAGAGGTTGTATTTGTATGGGTAAGATATTACAGGTGAAGGATTATTACAGAGAGAGTAAGGGTGAGAAAGTATACATTAAATCTACGAGTGAGAGAGTACTGGTTAGAAAATACATGTAAAAGACTACAGATGAGTGCAGGTGACAAAGTACAAGTCAAAGACAACAGGTGAGAGAGTACATGTAAGAAAATACAGGTGATAGAGTACATGTGAGAAAGTACAAGTGCTAAATGATGTCTTAGATATTATAAATGAGACATTATAAATTTAAGAGTGCCCAAACTAGGAGGTGCTATTATTGCTCTGACCTGATCATCCAACGGGGACAAGACAACGATGACGGGACTGTTCTTGTCCCAAACCATCCTCCAGAAGTCCTCCATGGTGTCCTCTGTAGGGTGTTGGGTCACAATGAACTCAGCTGACTTCTTGTATCCCTGAACAAGTGACAGGACATCATATGAGCACTCTATCCTCCACTGTGGATGTCTGCTACCATTACACTGAGATACTCATCCAATGTGGATGTCTGCTACCATTACATTGAGACACTCATCCAATGTGGGTGTCTGCTACCATTACATTGAGACACTCATCCAATGTGGATGTCTGCTACCATTACATTGAGACACTCATCCAATGTGGATGTCTGCTACCATTACATTGAGACACTCATCCAATGTGGGTGTCTGCTACCATTACATTGAGACACTCATCCAATGTGGATGTCTGCTACCATTACATTGAGACACTCATCCAATGTGGATGTCTGCTATCATTACATTGAGACACTCATCCAATGTGGATGTCTGCTATCATTACATTGAGACACTCATCCAATGTGGATGTCTGCTACCATTACATTGAGACACTCATCCAATGTGGATGTCTGCTATCATTACATTGAGACAATCATCCAATGTGGATGTCTGCTACCATTACATTGAGACACTCATCCAATGTGGATGTCTGCTACCATTACATTGAGACACTCATCCAATGTGGATGTCTGCTACCATTACATTGAGACACTCATCCAATGTGGATGTCTGCTACCATTACATTGAGACACTCATCCAATGTGGATGTCTGCTACCATTACATTGAGACACTCATCCAATGTGGATGTCTGCTACCATTACATTGAGACACTCATCCAATGTGGCTGTCTGCTACCATTACATTGAGACACTCATCCAATGTGGCTGTCTGCTACCATTACATTGAGATACTCATCCAATGTGGATGTCTGCTACCATTACATTGAGACACTCATCCAATGTGGATGTCTGCTACCATTACATTGAGACACTCATCCAATGTGGATGTCTGCTACCATTACATTGAGACACTCATCCAATGTGGATGTCTGCTACCATTACATTGAGACACTCATCCAATGTGGATGTCTGCTACCATTACATTGAGACACTCATCCAATGTGGATGTCTGCTACCATTACATTGAGACACTCATCCAATGTGGATGTCTGCTATCATTACATTGAGACACTCATCCAATGTGGATGTCTGCTACCATTACATTGAGACACTCATCCAATGTGGATGTCTGCTACATTACATTGAGACACTCATCCAATGTGGATGTCTGCTATCATTACATTGAGACACTCATCCAATGTGGATGTCTGCTACCATTACATTGAGACACTCATCCAATGTGGATGTCTGCTACCATTACACTAAAACACTCATCCAATGTGGATGTCTGCTACCATTACACTAAGATACTCATCCAATGTGGATGTCTGCTACCATTACACTGAGATACTCATCCAATGTGGATGTCTGCTACCATTACATTGAGACACTCATCCAATGTGGATGTCTGCTACCATTACATTGAGACACTCATCCAATGTGGATGTCTGCTACCATTACACTAAAACACTCATCCAATGTGGATTAGTCTACCATTGCACTAAAACATTAGATGCAATTAATGACCCATCCACCCAATCACTCACCCCTATAACAATTGATGCTACTATCATGTTGGTACATATCTATGTTGTCCACTCATACATACTCACCCCCAAATACTTAATACCACAATCATACTGGAATCAGCTCCAATGATACACACAATCCAACCATAGTCCACCTGGTGGCTGTTGTCACCATCCCATTGTCATCTCTCACGGATGACAAATAAGCACACAACCACACCAGATTGTCATTACTATTGGCATCTGCTCCAAATACCCACTCAATCCAGCATTGTTGCTACCACCATTCCACTGGCATCTGATCTCATTATCCACAAACCACCACATTTTACAGCAGCTACTGCTACTATCATATTGACATCTAATCTAACCTCACCCACCACCCTAGAATGGTTGCTACTATCATTATCATCATCATCATCAAGTACCGGGCCTGCTGGCATAGGTGATCATGTCTCTCCACAACTTTCGATCTCGACAGTTATTTATCATTTCTGTTGTTGACCTTCTGTCAAGCCATTCTCTTAAGCTGTCTGGTATTTTTTCTCTTTGCTTTCCTCTATCTCTTCGTCCCTCAATTTTCCCAGTTGTTACAATATATTCCAGTTGTTCTCTTCTCATTACATGGGCCAAAAAATGATGATTGTCTATGCACTATGCTACTATCAACACTATGGACTACTATCAACATGTCCTACTATGGTACTACATACTATCAACACCTATGTACTACTATCACACCTATGTACTACTATCAACACCCTATGTCCTACTATCACACCCTATGTACTACTATCAACACCTATGTACACTATCAACATATGTACTACTATCAACACCCTATGTCCTACTATCACACCTTATGTACTACATTACTATCAACACCCTATGTACTACTATCAACACCCTATGTACTACTATCCTATGCATAAATTGTGAACCACCAGCCCATATATGGTCATTTAACTCATGAATCGTCTCTGCTACCACCCAAATATATAATTCATCCATCAGCTATTATCATCCCCAGATCCATCACAGCAGTCTCCTCTCACCTGGAGATATGTAGCATTGATATAGTCTGACCCATCTATACCAGGTCTGGCAGGCAATAACACTCGCTTTAGGTTGACAGGAAAAATCCAACCAGTCCGGTTCTTTTCCTGGTTAACTGGTTTCATAGCTGCTGAGAGGTCAGCTTCGTTCGGTTGATACTCTGTGATTTGCTGTTGAAAGTTGACAAGTGGTTAACTACAAACCACTGACAAGCACCCATCAATGAGAAACTAAACTGTTAACAAACATTAGAAAATTACACTACCAAGCGATTAAAAGTATATATATCAAATTATATATCATTATGACTGCTGTACAACAACAGAGCTGGATGCTGTCAGTGACTCGTAGCTGATGGCCTGCACAAGGATCGGTGAACAAGAACCATCCAGACCCTACTTTACCTTCTAGTGGTGCCTCTAGAAACAGACTAACCAGTCTAGGATGGTTAAGTGAGTAGGGACCAAAGAGGGAAGACAACCTGGTACTCAAAAATGCTGTGCTGAAGTTAGATGTTCTGGGCTGAAAGGTGGAAAATATACCACAGCACAACACATTCACATCAGCTTAACATCCATGTAAGGAATGATCACAAAGAGGTCCATCATTCCTTTAGCTGTCATCAGGTGACAACAACCTGAGAGAAAGAGACTATATTATTACAATTTTTATTCTATTTCTGGGACATGCTTGGGGCTTTTATGGAGCTTGAGAATAAAGGCTGCATGTTCAATGAGTAACCATTGATCACAGCACTGGAGTCGTCAGAAGCTGGACACTGCAGGACTTGCTGAGGAGGGACATGTGGACATGTTCGGAGTGCAATGATGATGACTCACAAATAACTCAATGAGTAACCATGAGATGCCTGAGTCAGAGTTTTTATTTCCCTCTTAACATTTAAAAGAAAGTTGTTTTTTTTTTACCCTATCACGATTTTAACCCTAATTCACCAGTACCAAACCACTGAGGCACAAAAAATGAAATATGGAATGTCTGCTGAAGAGGTACTTCTGGTCAAGAAAGGGGGGGGGGGGGTGTGTGTTCCTGAGTGGTCTAGAGATAAGGCATCTGCCTTGAGACAAGAAGATCTTGGGCTCTATTCCCACCACAGGTGGTGGAAAATATTATTTTTAAAATCAAACCCAAGGCTTCTTTGTGGCTTTATCCTTCTCGGGTCTCTGGGTAGTGAGATTCGATGTCTAGCCCTTTGGGATAACAGCAAAAACAGGAGGTCCTGTGTGCATTCTACACACGTTAAAAAAACACATGGAAATAAAGTAGTGTAGGCCAAAAATGGTTGCTGCCCAAGAAAATTGATAGGAAAAATTATCTACCCAAAACGTTAAACTCTCAACGATAAAAATAAGAGTGCCTCTGAAGTCAGAGAGAATATCTGCCTGTACAGCAAGGGACACCTGAGAACATAGCTGCCGGTGTGAAAATAGGAAAAGGTGATATTCATGCAAATTTAGTCCTCAGGACTTCGCTTAAAGATATAAAGCTGGAGAACGAAAACAACGGCAACTTCTGATCAAATTTTTAATGAATAATCTCTGGGACACTTAAAGTAAAGACCATAATTGTGAGGCTTTTGCTTGGTTATTGCAGCTATAAAACTTCCGAGACCAGGTTCTAGAGAGTCTCAGATAAATTTACACACTACAAAATAATCAACTGTATTTACCTTTGTAAGTTATCTACTGGCTTAGTGTCCAACAATTTGGCAAATCTTTGCATGAATTTAACATAATATATCATCGCACTACAACTGATGAGAACAATGTGTTTCTGTGGCTTTATTATAAACTTCTTTCTCTTCAGAAACTACACGCAAGTACAAACTAGTTTTGTATTACCACTGTAGAGGAGCTTGTGGCCGTGTAGCGAAATCCAGTTTTTCTGGCTGAAAAGCTGGTGTTCACAACCCGTTAAAAAAAAAGGAAAGTACACCCGTCACGCCAAGTGACGGCGTATAGGGAATATGGTGTTAGTGACCATAAATTTTACAGACCTTCGGCACATGCATTTTTTGGGTAATGTGGTCGGTATTACGCCCGTGCCGCTTTACTTTCCCAGAAAAAAATCTGGTACCCATTTAAGGCTGGGTGAACCCAGAAGCCGTCGGTTGGGATCGAACCATACCCCTTGTCCTTTGTAGTCCAGTTCACTAACCACTGAGCTTTTGCGACTGCTTTGACCAAGTGGTTTTTATCTCTCTGGTCCTGTCGTGAGCCCCCACACCAGCAATGGTAATATGTGTTGTAAAGATTTTTTTTACTATTATCCAAGCTAATTTTCCGTGTAACAATGTACATATCAATCATTGAAACATGTATATATAAAAGGATGTGAGATCAACACAAACACAAAATATATTAAAAGATTTTCTGTGTCCTCACAATCATGAGCTCCAATTAGCAATCACTAAACTCCTGTATCTTGGAAGGGAAAATACAAGGTAAAAGAGTTAGAGGCAGACGAAGACTAACACGGATGAGAAACATCAAAAGATGGGCAAGTCAGCCTATGACAACCTGCACCATCAAAGCGTGAGACAAGAGGCAGACTAAGACTAACATGAACGAGTAACGTCAAAAGATGGACAAGACAAGCTATGACAAACTGCACTAACAAATAAGAGACAGAGGCAGACCAAGACTAACATGATGGACAAGCAACATCAAAAGATGGGCAAGTCAGGCTATGACAACCTGCACCATCAAAACAATAGACAGAGGTGGACCAAGACTATCATGGACAAGTAACATCAATAGATGGGCAAGTCAGGCTATGACAACCTGCACCATCTCAGCAAGAAACAGAGTGGAATGGCGCTCCATGGTAGCCAACCTTTGATGTAGAGACAGCACTCATGATGATGATGATTCTGCTGTGTTGTTATAGGTTCAGATGCTGACAGTTCCCAACCAGAAAAGACAAAATATCACTGACAAGTTTCACAAAATTCTGCTACATTATGTTGTTAAAATATTTACTTGTCAGTTAATGCAAGACAAAAAAAAAATTTCTTGTGCGCTGGAGAGTTTGTTTACAATTTTCCAAAATCTTATATATAAAGAAGTGAAACTAAACAACAAATATGTTGTAACAAAGAAATGAAAACAATTACAGCTGAAAACAGACGCACCCTATCAAAGGGTAAGCCAGACAGCAGCCACTCCTGGAGCCAATATCTGTATGTGTGTGTGTGTGTGCACGAGTGCACACATATGAGCATGTGTGTGTTGGTGGGTGGCATGTTTCTATTATGATATAACAATAGTCTCCCATAACAATATTTCTGTGAAAAGACACAAGAAAAAAAAGCTGACCTGAAATTGCTTTTCCAAGAGAGTGTTGGCAGTTATCGAGGGCAGGATAATACTCTGGGCAGGTAACTCTAACTCCAGCAAGTGGTTCACTAACTGATCTTCCTTGATCTCTGTGTTTCCATTGCCCAGTAAGTACTCAATAAGGACATTGTGTATAAATATGTACTGATCCTGTGGAGATAAGTCAAACATTTTCTCACTCACAGCTATACTGCCAAAGATCTGCAACTCTCAACGTCCCTCCAACACAAGTAGCATGTACAAGTACTGTGATAATAAATGAAATGCAAATAAATTAGTTAATTGGTAGAGGTAAAGATATAAGGCTTGAATCGGCATCTTAGAACGTAGGTTTTACCCATATGTGCTCGGCTGCCTACTCAGAAGTGTTTGGAGACTCTTGTTTAGTGTCCCCTCAAGCATCGTAACTCATGAGTGAAGTGTCATTTCTCACCTTTCCAGAGCACGAACCTGGTATCCAATTTCTGCAAGCGGCTGGGTTGACCACAGGGGCGTCTTTTTTTCCAACCACGAGTACAATCACACTGCTTCCAGTGAGAATCGAACACAAGTTGTCCGAATGGCGGTAGCTAGTGGGGTGGCTTTTCCCCACTAGACTACCAAGACCCTCTAATAAATTGGAATATCAGCTAACATAAACATCACATCAATGATAAAGATGTTCAAAGCAAAATGGAGCAAGAATATATAATTGTCAATAAATATAGCACTCTTCTTCTTCAATGATCAGCTACTGCTGTGCATTTAGACCTGCATGGGTCACAAACAAGACAGTGTATTTGAGGTCTAAACTGGTTCCCCATAGCTTGTCATGCAGGGTGATTTATGTGGCCATATTTGTAAACTTGTTGAGAGTGCAGCAGTCCTGTAATGTATGCTCCAGAGATTGTCCTAATGCTGCACAGCCACAAGTTGTAATGTCACTGACTCTTATCTTGTGTGCTCTGACCTATCTTGTGTAGACGTGCTCTGACCTATCTTGTGTAGGTGTGCTCTGACCTATCTTGTGTAGTTGTGCTCTGACCTATCTTGTGTAGGTGTGCTCTGACCTATCTTGTGTGCTCTGAGACCACAGTGGCCTGCTCTGAATTCTGCTCATGTTTGCTGAGTATGTTTAAGATGTCGTCTTCTGACTCATATTTTCCATATGTCTCTCCATTCTGCTTTCCTTGCATGTCTCAGGATTGTCTTTACATCTCTGAGGTTCTGGGTTGGTTGGGCTGCTGAAGGCTCCCACCTGCTTTTAAGAGTTGATCTGCTTTCTCATTTCCAAGAATGCCACAGTGTGCTGGTATCCACTGCATGATTAGACCTGCCTTTTCTAAATGCCAATACATGTTATTCTTTATTTCCTGAAGGAGTCTGCCCTATTTCAGGCTTGATATCACCTGTAGAGTTGACCTTGCATTGCTCAGGATAAATTTGTGGACTTGGGACCAAAGATGGCATCAGCTCCGCGTTTACATTGACTGTCAAGAAAAACTACTCCAAACAATCATGCAAAAGTGCATGTTGCCATTTTTGACCTTCTTATCTATAGTATTCAGTTTCCTAAACTCTGCATTTTACACAGAATGATGTGCAGGCTCCATTAATCTAGTCATTAGCAGATCATAACTATCTATTGACGTTTCGAGTCATTGCCAGGCCCATAGGGCATAGACCCAGATACTCTTTCTCTGATCATAACTACCCACTGTTTATCAACAAACCATTTATCCTGAGGCGATTCCGTTTTCTGTTGCTGATTTCAAACTTGCTGATTTCAAACTTGCTGAAGAAATATTTAGAACAGTGATTCTAAGCCTTTTATACTTAGTGCCAAATGTGTATAAAACAGACATGGAGATGATATGGAGCTGCTGTGGAACTGGTTCAGATACAATAAAATGACATGAAATAGTCTTTACAGAGCTTTTCAAAAAAGACAACGCAAAATAATCCAAAATTTTTAGAATTGGCTTTTTTTTTTTTTTTTTTTTTTGTAAAGCTATATAAACCCTCTTTTATTTTGTCTTGTCTTTTCTACAAAGATATGCAAACTCTTTTTATTTTCTCTTATCTTTTATTTTCTATAAAGATAAATAAACCCTCTTTTATTTTGTCTATTATATACTACAAAGATGTATAAACCCTCTTTTATTCTGTCTTGTCTTTTCTACAAAGATAAATAAACCCTCTTTTATTTTGTCTTGTCTTTTCTATAACGATTAATAAACCCTCTTTTATTTTGTCTATTATTTACTACAAAGATATATAAACCCTCTTTTATTTTGTCTATTCCTTGCTACAAAGCTATATAAACCTCTTTTGTGACTTTCATGAAGGTAATATTTTCATGCTGCTCAAAATTTAAATTGTAAAAATGCTATATAACACATACAATTAAATGAAATCTTCAATTAATGTAATGAAATCAAGGAGCTTGAAATAGAGAAAAGAAATGAGTGACACCTGGTGGTATTTTCATAGGTAAAAGTGATGGGCCTCATATTTGAGTGGTTCTCATGCAGTTTTTCTGTGGGGTGACATATTTGACATAATGACAACCTTTCGCTAGAAATAAAGTTAAGGAAGATGGAATGAAATTAAATATAATTTCTAGGGGCAGAGGTGTCTAACAATCTTCTTCTTCTTCTTCTTTTCTCTTTCACTGATACCTAAAAGGTGTCGTGATTTATATCATTTGTCGTTCTTGTGCTGCTCGAATTGTCTGAATTAGTGATTTTCCTTTGTTGTTACATGTCTCTGTCACTGCATCTATCCATCTTCTTCTGGGTCTTCCTCTTGGTCTTTTCCCATGCATTCTCGAGAAGAACGCCCTTGATGGTGATTGGTGAGGATTCATTCTGACCAGGTGGCCGAACCATTTAAGTTGTTGTTGTTCTATATATTCTTGGCAGGGTTTTGTTCCTACCATTTTTCTTATGGTTTCATTTGGTATTCTATCTCTTCTTGTGTTGTTTGTTACTTTTCTCAAGCAACGCATCTCACATGTATTGATCTTTCTTAAGTGTCTAACAATAACTGAGTTTAAAGTTTTCAATGACTCCATAGCTGATGACTTGTACCAGAATCGGTGAACCAAAACTATTCAGGCCATACTCCATCTATTCCTGGTGCCCCTAGAAACAGACTAACCAGTTTAGTCAGGTCAGATGAGTTGGAATCAAGAAGGAAGGCAGGGTGTCCGGTTAGCGCAATCGATAGGCGGTTGGCTTACCACGGCAACAGCCGGGGTTCGTACCCTGGCGAGGACACCTGGGTTTTACTAATTCCCTAAAAATTAGTACCTCTGAAGTCGGAGTAAATCTGCCTGCATGGCGAGGGGCATCCTGTAATGGGATAAAACAGACTTTACACGCAAAATTCAGTCCCACAAAAATTGAGTGGGTGGGACTTCGTCAGAGGTCAAAGCTGACGAAAGCGAACGAACGAACGAAGAAGGAAGGCAACCCGATACTCAAAAATGCCATGCTGAAGTCAGATGTGTTGGGCCAACAGGCTGAACACATGCGCTCACTTAATGTCCTTTAATGGGCAGACGACAAAGCCATTGAATGAACACAAGCAAGCAAGCAAACATATATAATTTCTCATATATTTAAATAGGGAGCCGCGATAGCTCAGTGGTTAGTGAACTGGACTACAAAGGACAAGGGGTAGGGTTTGATCCCAACCGACGGCTTCCAGGTTCACCCAGCCTTAAATGGGTACCAGATTTTTTTCTGGGAAAGTAAAGCAGCACGGGCGTAATACCGACCACATTACCCCAAAAATCATGTGCTGAAGGTCTGTAAAATATAGGGTCACTAACACCATATTTCCCTATACGCCACTTGGTGATACGGGGGTACTTTACTTTTTTTATATATTTAAATATTGGGCCAACATTCTTTTAAAACTGTTGGTATCCACAAATATTGAAACTTGACGTGCACTCTTCATCACATTTAAACTCCATTAATTTTTTATATCAAAACAAATATCTAAAATGATAGAGAATATCTTTATACACATATTCTCTCAGATTTGAGTTTGGATATTTTAATGCGACATGGAATTCTTTTGCCACCCACTTGAAAGCTGAAAACACCTACTTATGGACCATCTTGCCCAAGTTGAGGAGCACTGAGTTAGTACAAATGGACAAGGATCTCACTTAAAAGATAGGACAGCATTCTCAATAACTTTGTTCTTCAAGAACAAAATCATCAAGGGGAACAAATGACGATGCCAGGAAAAGCTCTTTTGTTGTCTTACTAAGCAGATCTTTAAACATCTTAGGAAACAAGTGCCACAGATGCAGATTCATACAAAGCATGTTGTTGCAGGCTGATCCACAAGATACAAAGTACAAAAATATATAGTGCAATGAAATCTGCAAATAAATGTAAAAAAAAATTGAAAATAGGGTACTTTAAAGCTATCATGCAAAGCTCTTTGGGTGCCTCATTAAACAGATCTTCAACCATCTAAGGGAACAACAGAAGATCTTTTGGTGTCTCGTTAAACAGATCTTCAACCATCTAAGGGAACAACAGAAGATCTTTTGGTGTCTCGTTAAACAGATCTTCAACCATCTAAGGGAACAACAGAAGATCTTTTGGTGTCTCGTTAAACAGATCTTCAACCATCTAAGGGAACAACAGAAGATCTTTTGGTGTCTCGTTAAACAGATCTTCAACCATCTAAGGGAACAACAGAAGATCTTTTGGTGTCTCGTTAAACAGATCTTCAACCATCTAAGGGAACAACAGAAGATCTTTTGGTGTCTCGTTAAACAGATCTTCAAACATCATCATCAGTTCTATAACCTCGGCAATCTTTGGAGCACTCTTGATGATGTCTTCCCAACTGTCCTCCAATCTTCAAAATTAAGAGCTGCTTTCTGAGATTGACAAAGGTTAATCTTGTCCATTCTTTGATATTTTTTTCTCTTTCTCTGTCTGCCTTTTCTTCCTTTGCTTGGTATTATGCCCTGCAAAATGGTCTTTTCTTGTAAAGAAATTCTGCAACATCATATCAATCAGTAAATCAATCAATAAATCAATCAGTAAATCAATCAAAGTCCTTTAGACCCATTTCTTGGAGAATAGAGCACAGACCTCTCCACCCATTACTATTCTTGGAAACTTTCTCTACTTCTCTCCAGTTTGAGTCAATGTTCTTGAGGGTTTCCATAACTTCTCTCCTCCATGTAATCCTCCCTTTCTCTTTCCCTGTGGGTTCCATGGCAGTGCCTGACTTGCTATGTTGATAACTATCAAAAGGAACAACTAAAAGCTTTCAGGCAAAGCTCTTGTGATGTCTTATTTAAAATGCCAGAGCAGACAGAAAAGAAAACAGAAAGTACATTATAATGAAGTTCGTTGTACTGGCCTGTAAGAAAAAATGGTTTCAATAACACTTTGTTGTCCAGAAAGTGCTGACCACACATCAAAAGTTTCTCCATCAATATATTACTGATTCCTCTGTTAACATTCCAAATGTTTTCAGAAAAAAATGATTGATAATTAAGTGTGTTTTTTCAATAAGATAATAAGAAGAGCAGGTGTAAACCAGATATGGCAAATTACTCTGATTATCTGGGTTTTAAATTATCAGGAGACATTTTTTAAATATATAGAAAAAAAAATTAGAAAAAACAGTATGGTTAAAGTTTTACGTAATAAGTGGACAACAAAAATTAGAACAACGTGTCGGCTCAATAGGCCTTCAGCAGGAACAAACATACAACACACACACAGATATGTACTTTTTAAAAAAATAATAAAGTGAACCACAATGAGAAATACAAATATAAATAAGAATAAAAGGTCTTCCCTGCAAACTGTGCTGTGGTCAAAGGAAACGTCACACACGGGATATTTATATGCATTTCTTTGCTTTGACCCATATCAACACCACCTTGTGCCATTATTGCAAGGGAGGATGACCATCATGTTGTTATTTGTTTGCTTTTTGCCAGATTTATATCTACAGCGAAGTCAATGTCAGCGAAGAAGAAAATGTTTGTCCATAGCAAACTGTCAAATTTGGAAGAATTTGTGTTTTGATGTGGTAATTTTAATGACGGTGTTGTAATCTAGGGTTAAGGTTAATTTTTTTTTTTTATTGTTAAGGAGTTAAAAATGAACCCATGCTGATGATGGATATGTCGGGTAGAAAATCGCAAATATTGTGGCTTGTCATAAATTAGTGACACATTGCACCCACATCAATTTAATAGGTGAAAGCTAAAGAAAAATTATTCATTCCATTTGTTATTTTTGTGCTAAAAATTAAAAAAATAAATGTAAATATAAATACGATTAATAATGTTAGTAGATTCTGACATATAGAAGCGAATCATGGACAGTAAACAAACAAATGAAAAGATGATTAGAGGCCACAGAGATGGGATTTCTCAGAAGAATGTTGAAAGTTCCTTGGACATCCTAAAAAGACCAACGAGGAAATTCTCAAAGAGGCCAACACAAAAAGTGAGCTCCTAAGAAACATCAGAAAGAAACAATCAACATTTTTTGGGCACATTATGAGAAGAGGAAAGTTGGAATACTTGGTTACAACTAGCAAAATACAGGGAATGAGATCACGGATGCCAAAGAGAGAAAATACTGGATAGCTTGGTGTCATGGCACATGGTAAAACAGTCAACAACAGAATTGATACAATGCATGGTGGATACAAGATTGTGGAAGGACATGATTGCCAACGCCAACCAGTATGGCAAATGATGATGAATGTTAGTAGAGAAGCTAAAGGGCTGAAACACTTGCTCGGTGGGGCCTACTTCTGATGATCAGACTGCCTTCTGCTGTATAAAGAGCTTTCTAACTTAGCCCTTTTCTAGTAAAATCTACTCCTACTCAGAGTGTACTACACTACATCGGTACCAGGATGAAATTTGTATCAAATAGCACTATTTGTTTCAGGAGTGTTTGTTGTCTTTTTGGAGTCCAAGTATCGTCGCCTTGAACTGTCACCAATGGCCACTGTCAGCCCACCCCTTCTGTTCACGTGATTCAGGTGGTGGCGCTACTTCTGGATGGGGCCATTGGACATGCTGTTTACGTCTCCAGTCTCTGGTTGTACAACTTATGAATGGCGACTCACTTTCGCCCATTGTCCTGATTTCTTGCCCGAGAACTTGCTGGGGATTCGACACGTTTATTACCATGTCCCGTGTAGTACTTTGTTGATGAGTTGTGCTGCGACTCTTATTTCTTTTCTTCCCCAAGTTTTATTACGCCAGGTGTGACCAATTAACTGTGGAAACACACAACATGACTTCAATTTAAGGCAAACCGTCTTTATTTACAGCCCAACACCTGGGCGCCGTAATTCAACATATTTACATGAAAAAATGACCAACGGACTGTAACACACGGTCAATACATGTGTCCAGCAGCAATGTCACTCGCCGCTGGGCCCTAGGCTGTTATATGTGACTACACTAATTTAATTGTGAACTGTTCCCCATTGAACAGCTCACCGATATATCTCTCATCTACTAATTCTACTGGTCTTGTCGACTATATTTCTCTGACACTCCTATCTACTTTGGACCATCGTCAGCCCTCTCGAATCCTCTTGGTTTAGCATCTAGCTAGTCGAAGCTCTCTAAATATACTATTCTTACTCTACACCTAGGCGGGTGATCTCTCTGATCCTTTGTCTGGATCTCCTCTGAAAGCTTTACTCTAGCTCTAGCTGTTCATAGTCTGCAACTTTAAACTTAATTGCTACATCCTAAACTGGCTTTGGTTAGCCCCTATGGGCTGACCACACATGTGGTCGCCCTCTCTACAACTAGACGTATGACATCTCGGATCTCTTCTGTAAAAGATCTCTTCTTTCTTGCTCTTTGTGTATTGCCTTTAAATATTTATCGTCTCCGCCAATCAAAAGCTACTTCCTCTAATTTTCCTCCAATCCACTCAATCTAAGTGTCTAGTTTCATGTCTACCAAACCCACGCACTTCTCGAGAATCACAATTCACATTTTTTCTCGTGGACTCCACACTTCCGGCTATCTGATCACCTACCCCGCAATTCGCGCCTTTTCCTTCTCTCCTCATTTCTCGTGATCTCTGCCTCCTCGCGGCTACATATCAAGAAGTGGAATCTGCCCTATCACCAGCGATAGATTTTTTTATGCAAAGAAAAATGTAAAGTAAAGCCTCAGAAGAAAATAAAATAACTTTATCCAGCAGACAAAATTCTTAAACACAAATATCCCCATACAATGAAGAATACCAAACTAAACAACACACAGAATACCTGCACACAACAAATACAGAATACACCATCTGAACACAGAGAATATCTCCATAAAAAAACTAACACAGAAAAACTACCACACAACACACAGAAAATACTTTGACATAACAATCTGTGCAGTACCTCGGTCTGAACCATAAAGTTTCTCTGTCTGCGTATGTGCTGAGTGAAACCTGGAATGTTGATGACCCGCTGTTCCTGCACTCGTGCTATCATGGCGTCAATTAATATGTACGTGCCTGTACGTCCAACACCAGCACTGCCATTATCATTATGTGGAAAAAAAAGAGAATCCCCTTAGTGAAAAAACATGTAGAAGTCACCACTAGCTAAATAATATATACAGATTGAAGGCAATGATAATTGAAATTCATGTACTCAGACATAGTTATAGTAGTCGAAGGCCCCAGCATCACTGCAAACGAATTAAAATCCATAATTACTCAACCGCCCATGCCAGTGGAATTATCTGAATTAACATGTCATCTTATTGAAGGATCCAAACAAACAAAGGCAACTGCAATCCCCATCATAGCAGCTTACATCATCATCATGTGCCATACTGGTCGGCGTAGGCGATCATGTCTTTGCACAATCTTCTATCTACCGTGCATCATATCAGTTCTGTTGTTGACTGTTTTCCATGCCATGACACCAAGCTATCCAGTATTTTCTCACATTCCCTGTAGTTTTCCAGCTGTAAACAAGTATTCCAAACAGCACACGCCAAAAGACATAAGGCATAGTGGCACTGAAAGTGAACACAGCTGAACTTTCTTTTGACATACGATATCATCATTCATCGTAAGCAATCAGAATATCGAAACACAATCCAGATGAAAAACACAGCTCACTGTGTGCACTGAGAACTAAACTCAGTAGCTCCGGCAGCAAGTCAGACTTGGAATATGAGAAAACTGCAACATACACAGACATACCTTGACTTATGATTGTTTGAGTTATAATTATTTAGAGTTATGATAGAGTTGTTTGATGGGGATATATGTATTAAGAGGAAATGGTATGATGTCATTTTCTATATTTAGCCATGCTTCTTAGCTAAATCTAGTAAGAAAACGAAACAAAACATGAATGGGGTATAAAATGTATGGTATTCAAGAAGTCCACTTCAAAATTGCATTTAGCCTGGGATATCATGTGTTACTTTCAACTTATGATGTTTCCTTATGAGTTTTCGGAATGTAACCCCATCATAAGTCAGTCCCTGACAGGCTGTACAGATTGAGGGCTACATGAATAGCAATCATGTATACAGATTGAAGACTACTTAATTAACCTTATCTTTCCTTGCCTCGGTTGCCTTTCAGTGTTGAAGAAAAATGAATCATTTAAGTCAATGATCTGCCCTCCATGGTATTCATCATGATGTCTATCTATTTCACCAATCTATCGTCTTCTTATTCTGCCATTTCCCCTCTTCCCATTATTTCTGGATGTCAATGCTCTCTGAGGGATGCTTTCTGGTGGTGATCCTATTACATGCCAAAACTATTTCTTCTCTCCTTTCTTAGCATTCACCATTTAGCGGGCATGGATGCGTTGTGTCACTGGTTTATGGCATAGCAGCGTGCCTTTCGACCGAACACATTTGTCCTGGACATGGATAAGTCGATTTGTTTAACAATTGTTGCCTGGACAGGGGCCAGTGCGGCCTACTCTTTTCAACTTTAAACTGTCATGGTCTTTAACATGTGCAAGTGCACACAGGACTTCCTGTTGTTTGTGTGCTGAGAGGGCTAGACATCAGATCTCACTACCCAAAGACCAGGGAAAGGTAAAGCCACAAAGAAACCAGAGGTTTAATTTTGCCCAAACTATTTGATCTATTTCAAAGAGCTATAAACATTAAATAACTGAACCTCACACAGAGCTATAAACATTAAATAAATGAACCTCACACAGAGCTATAAACATTAAATAACTGAACCTCACACAGAGCTATAAACATTAAATAACTGAACCTCACACAGAGCTACAAACATTAAATAAATTAACCTCACACAGAGCTACAAACATGAAATAAATGAACCTCACACAGAGCTACAAACATTAAATAAATGAACCTCACACAGAGCTACAAACATTAAATAAATGAACCTCACACAGAGCTACAAACATTAAATAAATTAACCTCACACAGAACTACAAACATTAAATAAATGAACCCCACACAGAGCTACAAACATCAAAATAAATGAACCCCACACAGAGCTACAAACATCAAAATAAATGAGTCTTATACGTGGCTGTAAACATTAAATAAATGCATCCCCCAAATAACTATAAACATTAAATACATAGATCCCCCAAATAACTATAAACATTAAATACATGGATCCCCTAAATAACATAAACATTAAATACATGGATCCCGTAAATAACATAAACATTAAATACATGGATCCCCAAATAATTGTTTAATAAATAGACAATGACCCAGCATTCACCTGCAGTGTACAACAATTGGACCAGAATCTGGGCCGCACTGAGCTGCTGATTTCTGTACAAAGGACAAGACAGGGAGGCAGTAATCTGGAACCCCGTGGTCTGGCCATTCTGTGTAGTGGTAGTGGTAGACTGTCCTCTCTGCCACACCCTTCACTGAGTGTCTCTGAAAGAAAATAAGGTGTTGTGATCAGCATTTTATTGAAGAGGTCTTCCAGAGATGTAACATCACCACATCATTATTAAAACTGTCTGCTTTCCAAGAGGTCTTTCAGAGATGTAACATCATCACATCATTATTAAAACTGTCTGCTTTCTAAGAGGTCTTTCAGAGATGTAACATCATCCCATCATTATTAAAACTGTCTGCTTTCTAAGAGATCTTTCAGAGATGTAACATCATCACATCATTATTAAAACTGTCTGCTTTCTAAGAGATCTTTCAGAGATGTAACATCATCACATCATTATTAAAACTGTCTGTTTTCTAAGAGGTCTTTCAGAGATGTAACATCATCACATCATTATTAAAACTGCCTGCTTTCTAAGAGGTCTTCCAGAGATGTAACATCATTATTAAAACTGTCTGCTTTCTAAGAGGTCTTCCAGAGATGTAACATCATCACATCATTATTAAAACTGTCTGCTTTCTAAGAGGTCTTTCAGAGATGTAACATCATCACATCATTATTAAAACTGTCTGCTTTCTAAGATGTCTTCCAGAGATGTAACATCATCACATCATTATTAAAACTGTCTGCTTTCTAAGATGTCTTTCAGAGATGTAACATCATCACATCATTATTAAAACTGTCTGCTTTCTAAGAGGTCTTTCAGAGATGTAACATCATCACATCATTATTAAAACTGCCTGCTTTCTAAGAGGTCTTTCAGAGATGTAACATCATCACATCATTATCTGTTTACTTGTCTTTAGTTCCCTGTGTTATCAGCAACTTGTAAAAATATCACAAAAATAAAAATATTTCAGATCTTAAAGCTGCAAATAAAATGTGTGGGTGCAGGAAACATTTATGTCTATCAAGTAATGTCCGACAAGAGTATTAAATCTAGTGTAACCAACAATGATGATGCAATACTATTACAACATCACCTCATCACATACTCCTTCTGTCTTTTAAGAGGTCTTCTACAGTTGCAACACATCATTCTAGCACCTCAATATTACTATAATCCCTCCCCATAATTCCCTTCCCTGTGCTCCATCAAGTAACCCAATCATAATTTTAGACCTTCCTCAATGTCCTATCTATGCAACCCAATCATTATTTAAGATCTTCTTTATCGTCTCATCTAAGCAACCCAATCCTTATTTCATACCTTCCTCAATGTCCTATCTAAGCAGCTCAATCATTATTTTAGCTCTCCTACGTATTCTAGTCGAGTAACCCAATCATAATTTTACACCTTCCTCAATGTCCTATCTATGCAACATAATCATTATTTATAATTATTTAAAATCTTCTTCAGTGTCTCATCTAAGCAACTCAATCATTATTTTAGACCTTCCATGATATTCTAGCCAAGTAACTCAATCATTATTTTAGACCTTCCACGATATTCTAGCCAAAAAATCATTATTTTAGACCTTCCACGATATTCTAGCCAAGTAACTCAATCATTATTTTAGACCTTCCACAATATTCTAGCCAAGTAACCCAATCATTATTTTATACCTTCCACGATATTCTAGTCAAGTAACCCAATCATTATTTTAGACCTTCCACAATATTCTAGCCAAGTAACTCAATCATTATTTTAGACCTTCCACGATATTCTAGTCAAGTAACCCAATCATTATTTTAGATCTTCCACAATATTCTAGCCAAGTAACCCAAACATTATTTTAGATCTTCCACGATATTCTAGCCAAGTAACTCAATCATTATTTTAGACCTTCCACAATATTCTAGCCAAGTAACCCAATCATTATTTTAGACCTTCCACGATATTCTAGCCAAGTAACTCAATAATTATTTTAGACCTTCCACAATATTCTAACCAAGTAACCCAATCATTATTTTAGACCTTCCATGATATTCTAACCAAGTAACCCAATCATTATTTTAAACCTTCCATGATATTCTAGCCCAGTAACTCTATCATTATTTTAGCACATTGTCACTGTGTCATTGAAACAACCTAACCCAACCACTAGTTACTATTACAACACAAAGAAGCTGCAGGTATATACCTTCTTCACCTTCATATTGCGAAGTGAAAAAACACGGACTGTATAGTGAGCTCGTGGCACCATTGTGATCAGCTTCACGTTGATACTACCGTAGACCTCAGCTCCATCATTTGGCCAATATTGATCACATTTTCTCTACAACCACAAATAAAAAATGTAAAATAAATGTAAAATGGTATAAAGTAGCTAAACTCTTAGAAAGACAAGACAAACTACAACATTTAGACAAACTACAACATTTAGACAAACTACAACATTTAGACAAACTACAACATTTAGACAAGCTATGTTTCTGCAAAATCCGTCTTCAAGTACAAAACACAAATAATTCTAAAATAAATGAAGAAATCTAAACATGAAAGCCAAACATTGATCTAAAAAATAGCTGAAAGAAACTGTGGCCAGGATTTACATAACTGTTGGTTGTATGATTAATAGACATCAGAAAAGGTAGGATTTCATTGGAACAAAATGAGCAAAACAGTGAAAAATTACAAAGGGGATCTCATGAGGAAGGATAAAAGGAGTTGTCCCAAAGAGTTGTACTATGAAAGAGAGAAAAAGAGGGAAAAAGAGAGAAGTGGTGGCAAAGGGGGAAGAAGAGCAGGAGAGGCAACAAAGATAAATCAGGGAGGAATAAGGAAAGGATACAGGAAAGATCTGGAGAGGAGACCAGTGATTAAAGAAAAGAGTAAAAAGAGTCTAAACTTCTCGGTTCGAGTGTGCCAAAACAGGCTATGAGTCTGTTCTCCAAAGCAAACAGACTCTGGATATCAGAAGAACAAGAGATGACCTGGAAATCATCAGAGGTAATGATGACCTGGCGATCTGAAATGAGAGGTGACAGGAATGCCTGAATCGCATCGATGTTATACAAGTGTTCATGTACATTGTCCCTCAAATGTCAGCCTGTTTATTAAATTGTGACAATATATCAAAATTTGACATTTCTCTCTCTTTCTCTCTACATATACAGTAGACTGTCTATCTCAGGATATGTGTCAATGTATCTTTGTCAGTCACTCAAGAAGGTGGTGTAGTGACCTGGGTGGTCTCTCTGGACAGGAAGATCCTGGGTTTGAACCAAATCCTACCCCAGGTGGTGGGATTTTTTCACTTTGAATCTGTATTTTCATCATAGCTTCACCCTCACCTGATCTCTGGATGGTGAAATCTAATGTCTAGACCTCTCAGATAACAGCAAAAAAAACAAGATGCCTTGTGTGCACTCGCCTTGTACCCTTGGCAGTTGAAAAGTAAAAAAAAAATAATAGGCCATAATGGCTGCTGCCTAGAAAAAATTGTTAAGCAAATCTATCCTTGTTAAAGGAGTTCTTAAATGTTATGTAGAGCCAGTCTTAACATATGGATGCGAATCATGGACAATAGGACAACAGACAAGAAAATCACTGGAGTCTGTAGAAATGTGGTTTTACAGAAGAGTGTTGAGAGCACCATGGACAGCTAAGAAGAGTAATGAAGATGTTATGAGAGAGGTCAAAGCAAAAAGAGAGTTAATTTCCAATATTAGGAAGAAACAATCATCATTTTTTGGCCACGTAATGAGAAGAGAACAACTGGAATATATTGTAACAACTGGGAAAATTGAGGGATGAAGAGATAGAGGGAAGCAAAGAGAAAAAATAACAGACAGCTTAAGAGAATGGCTTGGCAGAAGGTCAACAACAGAAATGATAAATATCTGCCGAGATCGAAAGTTGTGGAGAGACATGATCACCTATGCCAGAAGGCCTGGTACTTTATGATGATGATGATGATGATGATGATGCTTGTTAAAGATGGATGTGTCAGGATGAAAGGTGCTGATATTGTGACTTTTCTTTGAACTAGTGAGTTAGTACGGCTGACAGAAACATTTTGTGTCTAAGTAAATCTGACAGAAACATTTTGTGACAATTTGTGTCTAAGTAAATCTGACAGAAACATTTTGTGACAATTTGTATCTAAGTAAATCTGACAGAAACATTTTGTGACAATTTGTATCTAAGTAAATCTGACAGAAACATTTTGTGACAATTTGTATCTAAGTAAATCTGACAGAAACATTTTGTGACAATTTGTATCTAAGTAAATCTGACAGAAACATTTTGTGACAATTTGTATCTAAGTAAATCTGACAGAAACATTTTGTGACAATTTGTGTTTAAGTCATCATCATCAAGTACCAAGCCTGCTGGCGTAAGTGATCATGTCTCTCCACAACTTTCGATCTTGACAGTTATTTATCAATTCTGATGTTGACCTTCTGCCAAGCCATTCTCTTAAGCTGTCTGGTATTTTTTCTCTATGCCTCCCTCTATCGCTTCGTCCCTCAATTTTTCCCAGTTGTTACAATATATTCCAGTTATTTATATAGAATTATTCATTACGTGGCCAAAAAATGATGATTGTTTCTTCCAAATATTGGAAATTAGCTCTCTTTTTGCTTTGGCCTCTCTCAGAACATCTTCATTACTCTTCTTAGCTGTCCATGGTATTCTCAATATTCTTCTGTAAAACCACATTTCTACTGTCTCCAGTGATTTTCTTGTCTGTTGTCATATTCTCCATGATTCACATCTATATGTTAAGACTGGCTCTACATAACATTTAAGAACTCTTTTTCTTGTTGTCTAAGTAAGGCTGACAGAAACATTTTGTGACAATTTGTGTCTTAGTAAGGTTGACAAAAACATTTTGTGACAATTTGTGTCCAAGTAAGGTTGACAGAAACATTTTGTGACAATTTGTGTCTAAGTAAGGCTGACAGAAACATTTTGTGACAATTTGTGTCTAAGTAAGGCTGACAGAAACATTTTGTGACAATTTGTGTCTAAGTAAGGCTGACAGAAACATTTTGTGACAATTTGTGTCTTAGTAAGGTTGACAAAAACATTTTGTGACAATTGTGTCTAAGTAAGGTTGACAGAAACATTTTGTGACAATTTGTGTCTAAGTAAGGCTGACAGAAACATTTTGTGACAATTTGTGTCTAAGTAAGACTGACAGAAACATTTTGTGACAATTTGTGTCTAAGTAAGGCTGACAGAAACATTTTGTGACAATTTGTGTCTAAGTAAGACTGACAGAAACATTTTGTGACAATTTGTATCTAAGTAAGGCTGACAAAAACATTTTGTGACAATTTGTATCTAAGTAAGGCTGACAAAAACATTTTGTGACAATTTGTGTCTAAGTAAGGCTGACAGAAACATTTTGTAACAATTTGTGTCTAAGTAAGACTGACAGAAACATTTTGTGACAATTTGTATCTAAGTAAGGCTGACAAAAACATTTTGTGACAATTTGTGTCTAAGTAAGGTTGACAGAAACATTTTGTGACAATTTGTGTCTAAGTAAGGCTGACAGAAACATTTTGTGACAATTTGTGTCTAAGTAAGACTGACAGAAACATTTGTGACAATTTGTATCTAAGTAAGGCTGACAAAAACATTTTGTGACAATTTGTGTCTAAGTAAGGTTGACAGAAACATTTTGTGACAATTTGTGTCTAAGTAAGGTTGACAGAAACATTTTGTGACAATTTGTGTCTAAGTAAGGCTGACAGAAACATTTTGTGACAATTTGTGTCTAAGTAAGACTGACAGAAACATTTGTGACAATTTGTATCTAAGTAAGGCTGACAAAAACATTTTGTGACAATTTGTATCTAAGTAAGGCTGACAAAAACATTTTGTGACAATTTGTGTCTAAGTAAGGCTGACAGAAACATTTTGTAACAATTTGTGTCTAAGTAAGACTGACAGAAACATTTTGTGACAATTTGTATCTAAGTAAGGCTGACAAAAACATTTTGTGACAATTTGTGTCTAAGTAAGGTTGACAGAAACATTTTGTGACAATTTGTGTCTAAGTAAGGCTGACAGAAACATTTTGTGACAATTTGTGTCTAAGTAAGACTGACAGAAACATTTGTGACAATTTGTATCTAAGTAAGGCTGACAAAAACATTTTGTGACAATTTGTATCTAAGTAAGGCTGACAAAAACATTTTTTGAGACCTGACTTGTAACAAAACAAAACTCTGCCTTACCCTTCCCTTCTCCATTAAGTTTGTGATCATGACTATGACATTTGAGTTCTGCTCCCACACCATGCGCCAAAAATCTGCAAAAGTTGTTGGTAGTGGGCCCTGAGTTGCAATGTACGCTTTTGGCTTTTTGTAACCCTGCAGGATGAATCATGTGATGAGAAGAGATAATAATCGAATAGCAAAGCAAGCCCTCATATGGGAAACAACAGGTAAAAGAAAAAGAGGAAGACCCAGGGAGACACTGAGAAGAACATTGATGAGAGAGGCAAGAGCAGCAGGAATCGGCTCCCTCAATGAGATAGAACTGCTTGCACAGAACAGAGACAGATGGCGAGATTTGATAAAATATCTTTAAAAGAAAACTGCTAGAACAAAAATTCATATAGGAGAAGGTGTATCTTGGTCTACGCCCTATGGGCCGGTTACGGCTCGAAAGGTCAATAGATAGGATGAATCAGAAAAATATAACCAGCATCAAAATAGAAGAAAAATGGCTTCAAATTTAGAACATCATCGTCATAGAACCCTAACGGTTGTTGGAGCAAACTTGACAAGTGTTTTCACAATTTTTCTACAACATTCACAAATAAGAGCTGCCCTCAGAAGATGTGATGAAAGTTGATCACTTCCTTCTTCTTCTTCTTCAGTTTTCAAGTCTTTTGATCATGCAAACTATGGTTTGCATTCAAGCATTTTAAAGTCAGCTCCTGGGTTTCTAAAGTCGGCTCTAGGGATTCTAAAGTCAGTTCCTGGGTTTCTAAAGTCAGTTCCTGGGTTTCTAAAGTCAGTTCCTGGGTTTCTAAAGTCAGTTCCTGGATTTCTAAAGTCAGCTCCTGGGTTTCTAAAGTTAAATCCAGGGATTCTAAAATAGGCTCCTGGATTTCTAAAGTCAGCTAGTGGATTTCTAAAGTCAGCTATTGGATTTCTAAAGTCGGCTCCTGGGTTTCTAAAGTCAGCTATTGGATTTCTAAAGTCAGCTATTGGATTTCTAAAGTCAGCTATTGGATTTCTAAAGTCGGCTCCTGGATTTCTAATGTCAGCTATTGGATTTCTAAAGTCAGCTATTGGATTTCTAAAGTCGGCTCCTGTGTTTCTAAAGTTGGCTTCTGGGTTTCTAGTTGGCTCCTGGATTACTAAAGTCAGCTATTGGATTTCTAAAGTCGGCTCCTGGATTTCTAAAGTCAGCTATTGGATTTGTAAAGTCGGCTCCTGGGTTTCTAAAGTCAGCTATTGGATTTCTAAAGTCAGCTCCTGGGTTTCTAAAGTCAGCTCCTGGGTTTCTAGTCGGCTCCTGGGTTTCTAAAGTTGGTTCCTGGGTTTCTAGCCAGCTCCTAGGTTTCTAAAGTTGGTTCCTGGGTTTCTAGTCAGCTATTGGATTTCTAAAGTCGGCTCCTGGGTTTCTAAAGTCAGCTATTGGATTTCTAAAGTCAGCTCCTGGGTTTCTAAAGGCAGCTCCTGGGTTTCTAGTCGGCTCCTGGGTTTCTAAAGTTGGTTCCTGGGTTTCTAGTCAGCTCCTGGGTTTCTAAAGTCGGCTCCTGGGTTTCTAGTCAGCTCCTGGGTTTATAAAGTCAGCTCCTGGGTTTCTAGTCAACTCCTGGGTTTCTAACTTTGTTTCTAACTGGGTTTCTAATTCAGAAACATTTTGTGACAATTTGTATCTAAGTAAGGCTGACAAAAACATTTTGTGACAATTTGTATTTAAGTAAGGCTGACAAAAACATTTTTTGAGACCTGACTTGTAACAAAACAAAACTCTGCCTTCTAGTTGGCTCCTGGATTACTAAAGTCAGCTATTGGATTTCTAAAGTCGGCTCCTGGATTTCTAAAGTCAGCTATTGGATTTGTAAAGTCGGCTCCTGGGTTTCTAAAGTCGGCTTCTGGGTTTCTAAAGTCAGCTATTGGATTTCTAAAGTCAGCTCCTGGGTTTCTAAAGTCAGCTCCTGGGTTTCTAGTCGGCTCCTGGGTTTCTAAAGTTGGTTCCTGGGTTTCTAGCCAGCTCCTAGGTTTCTAATGTTGGTTCCTGGGTTTCTAGTCAGCTATTGGATTTCTAAAGTCGGCTCCTGGGTTTCTAAAGTCAGCTATTGGATTTCTAAAGTCAGCTCCTGGGTTTCTAAAGTCGGCTCCTGGGTTTCTAGTCGGCTCCTGGGTTTCTAAAGTTGGTTCCTGTGTTTCTAGTCAGCTCCTGGGTTTCTAAAGTCGGCTCCTAGGTTTCTAGTCGGCTCCTGGGTTTCTAATCAGCTCCTGCGTTTATAAAGTCAGCTCCTGGGTTTCTAGTCAACTCCTGGGTTTCTAGCCAGCTCCTAGGTTTCTACAGTTGGTTCCTGGGTTTCTAGTCAGCTATTGGATTTCTAAAGTCGGCTCCTGGGTTTCTAAAGTCAGCTATTGGATTTCTAAAGTCAGTTATTGGATTTCTAAAGTCAGCTATTGGATTTCTAAAGTCAGCTATTGGATTTCTGAAGTCAGTTATTGGATTTCTAAAGTCAGCTATTGGATTTCTAAAGTCAGCTATTGGATTTCTAAAGTTGGCTCCTGGATTTCTAAAGTCAGCTATTGGATTTCTAGTCAGCTATTGGATTTCTAAAGTCGGCTCCTGGGTTTCTAAAGTCGGTTCCTGGGTTTCTAGTCGGCTAGTGGGTTTCTAGTCAGCTCCTGGGTTTCTAAAGTCGGTTCCTGGGTTTCTAGTCGGCTCCTGGGTTTCTAGTCAGCTCCTGGGTTTCTAAAGTCGGTTCCTGGGTTTCTAGTCGGCTCCTGGGTTTCTAGTCAGCTCCTGGGTTTATAAAGTCAGCTCCTGGGTTTCTAGCCAGCTCCTAGGTTTCTAAAATTGGTTCCTGGGTTTCTAGTCGGCTCCTGGATTTCTAAAGTCGGCTATTGGATTTCTAAAGTCGGCTCCTGGATTTCTAAAGTCAGCTATTGGATTTCTAAAGTCAGC
This sequence comes from Megaustenia siamemsis, assembly GCA_032433765.1. Lineage (NCBI taxonomy): Eukaryota > Metazoa > Mollusca > Gastropoda > Stylommatophora > Ariophantidae > Megaustenia > Megaustenia siamemsis. The sequence goes on along the minus strand of JAVIAB010000091.1, from coordinate 3,293,305 downwards.
TCCTGGGTTTCTAAAGTCAGCTATTGGATTTCTAAAGTCAGCTCCTGGGTTTCTAAAGCCGGCTCCTGGGTTTCTAAAGCCGGCTCCTGGGTTTCTAGTCGGCTCCTGGGTTTCTAAAGTTGGTTCCTGGGTTTCTAGTCAGCTCCTGGGTTTCTAAAGTCGGCTCCTGGGTTTCTAATCGGCTCCTGGGTTTCTAGTCAGCTCCTGGGTTTCTAAAGTCGGCTCCTGGGTTTCTAGTCGGCTCCTGGGTTTCTAAAGTTGGTTCCTGGGTTTCTAGTCAGCTCCAGGGTTTCTAAAGTTGGTTCCTGGGTTTCTAGTCAGCTCCAGGGTTTCTAGTCGGCTCCTGGGTTTCTAAAGTTGGTTCCTGGGTTTCTATTCAGCTCCAGGGTTTCTAAAGTTGGTTCCTGGGTTTCTAGTCAGCTCCAGGGTTTCTAAAGTTGGTTCCTGGGTTTCTGGTCAGCTCCTGGGTTTCTAGTCGGCTTCTGGGTTTCTAAAGTTGGTTCCTGGGTTTCTAGTCGGCTCCTGGGTTTCTAAAGTTGGTTCCTGGGTTTCTAAAGTCGGCTCTAGGGTTTCTAAAATCAGCTCCTGGGTTTCTAAAGTTGGATCCTGGGTTTCTAAAGTCGGCTCCTGGGTTTCTAAAGTCGGTTCCTGGGTTTTTAAAGTCAGCTCCTGGGTTTCTAAAGTTGGTTCCTGGGTTTCTAAAGTTGGCTCCTGGGTTTCTAAAGTCAGCTCCCGGGTTTCTAAAGTTGGCTCCTGGGTTTCTAGTCGGCTCCAGGGTTTCTAAAATCAGCTCCTGGGTTTCTAAAGTTGGCTCCTGGGTTTCTAAAGTTGGTTCCTGGGTTTCTAAAGTCAGCTCCTGGGTTTCTAAAGTCAGTTCCTGGGTTTCTAAAGTGGGTTCCTGGGTTTCTAAAGTTGGCTCCTGGGTTTCTAAAGTCAGCTCCTGGGTTTCTAAAGTGGGTTCCTGGGTTTCTAAAGTTGGCTCCTGGGTTTCTAAAGTCAGCTCCTGGGTTTCTAAAGTTGGTTCCTGGGTTTCTAAAGTCAGCTCCTGGGTTTCTAAAGTTGGTTCCTGGGTTTCTAAAGTTGGCTCCTGGGTTTCTAAAGTCAGCTCCTGGGTTTCTAAAGTTGGTTCCTGGGTTTCTAAAGTTGGTTCCTGGGTTTCTAAAGTCAGCTCCTGGGTTTCTAAAGTCAGCTCCTGGGTTTCTAAAGTTGGTTCCTGGGTTTCTAAAGTTGGCTCCTGGGTTTCTAAAGTCAGCTCCTGGGCTTCAAAAGTTGGTTCCTGGGTTTCTAAAGTCAGCTCCTGGGTTTCTAAAGTTGGTTCCTGGGTTTCTAAAGTCAGCTCCTGGGTTTCTAAAGTCAGCTCCTGGGTTTCTAAAGTTGGTTCCTGGGTTTCTAAAGTTGGCTCCTGGGTTTCTAAAGTCAGCTCCTGGGTTTCTAAAGTTGGTTCCTGGGTTTCTAAAGTTGGCTCCTGGGTTTCTAGTCGGCTCCAGGGTTTCTAGTCGGCTCCAGGGTTTCTAGTCGGCTCCAGGGTTTCTAAAATCAGCTCCTGGGTTTCTAAAGTCAGCTCCTGGGTTTCTAAAGTCGGCTCCTGGGTTTCTAAAGTCGGCTCCTGGGTTTCTAAAGTTGGTTCCTGGGTTTCTAAAGTTGGCTCCTGGGTTTCTAAAGTTGGTTCCTGGGTTTCTAAAGTTGGCTCCTAGGTTTCTAAAGTCAGCTCCTAGGTTTCTAAAGTCGGCTCCTGGAGAAGCATTTTGCGACTCATGGTATGGAATGTGTTAAGGAAGCAAGGAAGAAGTTTGTGTAAGTCATAGATGTATACATGGAGCAACTGATGAGTTTAAGGACGAAAAAGGGATCAGATCAATCTGATGTGGGCTTAGTGGGAGAAGATGCATGTGCAGTCAACATGTGACTAGGACAGTCGGTCCAAACACACTTGCGGGAAATGCTGAGACAGGTAGTGGAGCTGATAGGGGGGAAAGTCCCAACTGCAATAATAAATAACAAGAGAATATTTTTGTGGACACCATATAACGGATTTCTATCTCTGGTCACAGCTGGCACATAAAGACTGGGTCAACTCACATCGATATAATTGGCATTGATATAATCCAGCTGTCGCAGGCGACCCAGTTCTGCCTTGAGAGAAACTCGAGAATGATCATCTGAAATAAGAGAAGAAGCATTGGTGTTAAAACTGATAAAGGGGAGATAATAGATGCTGAACTACAACTCTCTCTCAATCTGTTCTATTTCTCTGATAGAATGATGGCAGCACGATTCCTCTGTTATGTCTAGTACATATAACCGACAGATGCTGTGCTTACTAAATCAAGTGTAATTAATCCATACACCTGATAGAAGTGTGACTCGTTAGTCAAGAATACCATTCAAAAAGAGAGATCAGTAGAGAGATATTAGAGAAACAAGACCATTAATTAAGGATTCGAGAGTTAGAGAACATTCATAATGATCCAGAGAAACGATTTAAAGGATTATTCAGAAAGATTTATTTCAAAGGAAGATGTTTAGTTATAGGTAGATATCTCATGTCTTTATAGAGATCAGTGCTTGTTAAAGAAATCAAGATTAGGAATATACAGACCGATCATCATCCTGTGCCATACCGGTTGGCTTTGGCAACCATGTCCTTCCACAATCTTCTATCTACAGTGCATCGTATCAATTCTGTTGTTAACTGTTTTCCATGCCATGACACCAAGCTATCCAGTATTTGCTCTCTTTGTCATCCGCAACCTCTTCATCCTTGTATTTTCCCAGTTGTAACCAAGTATTCCAACTTTCCTTTTTACGGACTGATACAGAAGTTATATTTTGTAACGTAAACGATTTTATGCTAAGTAAAAGAAGTTATGTGGATTTAAATATAGCACCTGGGAGTGTCGTATAACATCAATGGTAGCATAGACACATTTACAGAATTTCCACTAATAATATAATTTGATAGATGTTTAGACGGCCATAGCCAACATCATGAGCAATGACTGACTTTTATATGCAACAAAGATATTCATCGAGATGAGCTGTGAGTGTAATTAAAGAAATGTGTGAATAAAATCTGGTACGAGATCTAGACAACTTCTTGTGTCATCATATGAAGTGTCGAACACAAGTGTTGTTCAGTATATTTGGTGTTGTAGTTTCTGTGTTGTGAATTAAATACGTTGTGTTGCACACTGGCATAAAAGATGATACATAATAAATGTAATAAAACAAGCTAGCAGTAAAAGATGTCATAACTTCAATGTAATAAAACAAGCTAGCAGTAAAAGATGTCATAACTTCAATGTAATAAAACAAGGTAGCAGTAAAAGATGTCATAACTTCAATGTAATAAAACAAGGTAGCAGTAAAAGATGTCATAACTTCAATGTAATAAAACAAGGTATAGTAAAAGATGTCATAACTTCAATGTAATAAAACAAGGTGTAGTAAAAGATGTCATAACTTCAATGTAATAAAACAAGGTAGCAGTAAAAGATATCATAACTTCAATGTAATAAAACAAGGTAGCAGTAAAAGATGTCATAACTTCAATGTAATAAAACAAAGTAGTAGTAAAAGATGTCATAACTTCAATGTAATAAAGCAAGGTAGCAGTAAAAGATATCATAACTTCAATGTAATAAAACAAAGTAGCAGTAAAAGATGTCATAACTTCAATGTAATAAAGCAAGGTAGCAGTAAAAGATATCATAACTTCAATGTAATAAAACAAGGTGTAGTAAAAGATATCATAACTTCAATGTAATAAAACAAGGTAGCAGTAAAAGATATCATAACTTCAATGTAATAAAACAAGGTAGCAGTAAAAGATGTCATAACTTCAATGTAATAAAACAAGGTAGCAGTAAAAGATATCATAACTTCAATGTAATAAAACAAGGTAGCAGTAAAAGATATCATAACTTCAATGTAATAAAACAAGGTAGCAGTAAAAGATATCATAACTTCAATGTAATAAAACAAGGTAGCAGTAAAAGATATCATAACTTCAATGTAATAAAACAAGGTAGCAGTAAAAGATATCATAACTTCAATGTAATAAAACAAGGTAGCAGTAAAAAATTCACCAACATTTGTTGGTGCTATATAGAGCAAATTCTGACCCATGGAAGTGAATCATGGACAGTAGACAAACAAATGAAAAGACGATTAGAGGCCACAGAGATGGGATTTCTCAGAAGAATGTTGAAAGTTACCTGGACAGCTAAAAAAGACCAACAAGGAAGTTCTTAAAGAGGCCAACACAAAAAGGGAGCTCCTAAGAAACATCAGAAAGAAACAATCAACATTTTTCAGGCACATCATGAGAAGAGGAAAGTTGGAATACTTGGTTACAACTGGCAAAATACAGGGGAAGAGAGATCGTGGATGACAAAGAGAGTAGATACTAGATAGTTTGGGGTCATGGCATGGAAAACCATCAACAACAGAATTGATATGATGCACGGTGGATAGAGGATTGTGGAAGGACATGATCGCCTACGCCAACATGTGTGGCACTTGATGATGATGATGAGCAGTAAAAGATGTCACAACTTCAATGTAATAAAACAGGATTTCAGTAAAATACTTTACATCTTGAGTGTAAGAAAACATATTCACAGAAACACTTATGATAACAACCAACTGACATGCCACAATGTTGATGTATCGGTTCTTAGCCCTGTTCTCTAAAATGTTGGAGCTGTCACATGGGTACTTGTCTGACAGGGAAGTTCGGTTGATCTCCTGCACGAGAGATACAAAAGAGAGAAACTTTACATTAAAAAATGAAAGACTTTATAAATAGAGAGCGAGAGAGACAATACACAGCACAGAGACATCACATAATACGAAGAGGCTACACAGAGACATACTTTACACAGCAGAATGATTTTACACAGGGAAGAAAGACTAACACAGTAAAGGACATACTTTACACAGCAAAAAGAGATTTTACAGCAAAGAGAGACTTTATACAGGAACAAATTGAATCTTTACACAGCAAAAGGAGACTTTTCACAATTCAGAGAAACTGTGTATGAAACAGAGAGAGAGAGACAGAGAGAGATTTTATAAAACATAATGGGCTGTATAAAATTCACACACCTAAACATTCTTTCTCAAATCCCAAGCATCTACTTTTGTCATTCTATCATTTCAGATACCACATATCACTCAATCATCAAATTCTATCACTTCAAATCCTATACATCAATCAGTCATCAAAATCTACCATTTCAGATCCCATACATCACTCAGTCATCACATTCTATCATTTCAGATATATCACTCAGTCATCAAAATCTACCATTTCATATCCCATACATCACTCAGTCATCACATTCTATCATTTCAGATACCACTCAGTCATCAAAATCTACCATTTCAGATCCCATACATCACTCAGTACTCAAATTCTACCATTTCAGATCCCATACATCACTCAGTCATCACATTCTATCATTTCAGAATCCACTCAGTCATCAAAATCTACCATTTCAGATCCCATACATCACTCAGTACTCAAATTCTACCATTTCAGATATCACTCAGTCATCAAAATCTACCATTTCAGATCCCATACATCACTCAGTACTCAAATTCTACCATTTCAGATATCACTCAGTCATCAAAATCTACAATTTCAGATCCCATACATCACTCAGTACTCAAATTCTACCATTTCAGATCCCATACATCACTCAGTACTCAAATTCTACCATTTCAGATATCACTCGGTCATCAAAATCTACCATTTCAGATATCACTCAGTCATCAAAATCTACCATTTCAGATATCACTCAGTCATCAAAATCTACCATTTCAGATCCCATACATCACTCAGTACTCAAATTCTACCATTTCAGATCCCATACATCACTAAGTACTCAAATTCTACCATTTCAGATATCACTCAGTAATCAAAATCTACCATTTCAGATATCACTCAGTCATCAAAATCTACCATTCCAGATTCCATACATCACTCAGTCATTGAATTCTATCATTTCAGATCTCATACATCACTCAGTCATCAAAATCTACCATTTCAGATACCATACATCACTCAGTCATTGAATTCTACCATTTTAGGTACCATATATCACTCAGTCATTGAATTCTACCATTTCAGGTCTCATGCATCACTAATTCATCAAAATCTACCATTTCAGATCCCATACATCACTCAGTAATTGAATTCTACCATTTCAGGTCTCATGCATCATTCAGTCATCAAAATCTACCATTTCAGATACCATACATCACTCAGTCATTGAATTCTATCATTTCAGATCCCATACATCACTCAGACATTGAATTCTACCATTTCAGATCTCATGCATCACTCAGTCATCAAAATTTACCATTTCAGATCCCATACATCACTCAGTAATTGAATTCTACCACTTAAGAAGGTCTCATGCATCATTCAGTCACCAAAATCTACTATTTCAGATATCATACAACACAGTCATCAAATTCTAATTTTATCATTTCATATTTCCTGCTACATCATCTAGCCAAGAAATTCTAGAAGCCAAGATTCAACACACAGCAATACAGAGAGACTCACATCAAATTCCTGTGAGAAGCCAATGTCTCCGTCCATGTGCATAAGTCTGACATGATGAATGAAGTCTGTGGCAGCTATATCTAGGTACTGCTTCTCCTCTATGGAAGAAAACACACATTAGTAGTCATATTACAGTACTTTGACTCAACACATTACTGTACTTTCACTCATCAATCATCATATTACTGTACTTTGACTCATTATATTACTGTACTTTGACACATCATCATATTACTGTACTTTGACACATCATCATATTACTGCACTTTGACTTATCATCATATTACTGTACTTGACTCATGATCATGTTACTGTACTTTGACTCATGATCATATTACTGTACTTTGACTCATCATCATATTACTGTACTTTGACTCATCATCATATTACTGTACTTTGACTCATCATCATATTACTACTTTGATTAATCATCAAATTACTGCACTTTGACTTATCATCATATTACTGCACTTTGACTTATCATATTACTGTACTTTGACTCATCATCATATTACTGTACTTTGACTCATCATCATATTACTGTACTTTGACTCATAATCATACTACTGTACTTTGACTATGCCACAGAGAATGGATTTCTCAAAAAAGTGTTGAGAGTTACCTGTGCAGCTAAAAAGACCAATGAGGAAATTCTCAAACAGGCCAACACAAAAAGAGAGCTCATAAAAAACATCAGAAAGGAAGAAATCAACATTTTTCAGACACATCATGAGAAGAAGAAAATTGGAATACTTGGTTCATCATCATCATCATCAAGTACCACACCTGCTGGCATAGGTGATCATGTCTCTCCACAACTTTTGATCTCGACAGTTATTTATCATTTCTGTTGTTGACCTGCCAAGCCATTTTCTTAAACTGTCTGGTATCTTTTCTCTTTGCTTCCCTCTATCTCTTCGTCCATCAACTTTCCCAGTTGTTACAATATATTCCAGCTGTTCCTTTCTCATTGCATAGCCAAAAAATGATGATTGTTTCTTCCTAATATTGGATATTAGCTCTCTTTTTGCTTTAGCCTCCACCACAGTCTGCTCCATCACTCAGAGAATACACATAGAAAACTGACAAGGTTTGGTTCTGGTAATCAGAGCTTTAACATAAAAAGACTGCTTATTTGTTTTGCTAAATTTGAGATATGTGACAAGTTTGAGCAGACATGATCAAATATATTTAGTGTAAAACTCAAATTTATTATAAATACAGCATGATGAATTTAATCAAAGTTGTTACATTTAATATTATATCATAAATATAACTAAACATTTAATGTTAACATTCATATGAAATGGATGACCTCATACTAACATTAATGTGACCAGAGATGTTGATAAGTCTACAAACTGAAAGACTTAATACTAGCATTAACGTGTCAGAGATGTTAGATTTACAAACTCAAAGACTCAATACTAACATTAATGTGTCCAGAGATGTTAGGAATGGTGCCTTACTTATGAGTTACGATGCTTGAGGTGATACTAGACAGGAGTCTCCGAACACTTCTGAATAGGCGGCGAGTACATATGGATAAATAGCCTGTGTACTATGAGGCCAATTTAAGTCTCATACCTTTACCTTTAGAGATGTTGTTAGGTCTACAAACTGAAAGACTTAAAGTTAGCATTAATGTGTCCAGAGATGTTGTCAAGCACATACCAACAGGTTCCTCAACTTGGATAACCATCTGCTGGATAGAGTGACCATTGCTAGGCACAGCCAGGTACTTGAAGGCAGCCTGGTAGCACTTTCTGCAGGTGTAGAATCTGAGAGAGAGAGCCAAAGACGAGATAAGAGAATTAACTACTTGTCAAATGTCATTTCTGAGACCACACTTGTGTACTGTCTGATCAACTGGTCACAGTTATTGTCTTCAGTGTTCTGTAAGTCTATACAGTCAGCACCTTTTCTTCCTCCACCTCCAAACATCCCTCTCCTCCCTTTCTTTCTCTCTCTCTTTTCTTCCTTCCTCATTTACCTTTCAGCATCAAGGGGAAATATGGTTTGCGAAATCTTGCTCTTCTATAGGTCTTTTCTGCTGTTATACCTCAGAGTGTTTCTAGTATTCTGTTTATCCACCATTTTCTTGGTCGGCCTTTTGGTCTGGTGTTCTCGTATCATTTGTTGGTAAAACGTGTTAGGTTTAATTCCTTTTGTCTTATCACATGTCACAACTTCAATGTAATAAAACAGGATGATAGTAAAAGATGTCACAACTTAAATCTGTAGTTGTTTTATGTTTTCAATAGCTAGTTCCATTCTTACAGTCAGCATCATCCTTATCAAATGCTATACATAGATGATCGCTAGCTCTCCTCAACTTTCTATCTTTACAGCTATTGGCTAGTTCTGTAGGAGAGAGGATTGATAAACCAATAACTCATCATACTCCAAACCAGGAGTATGTGGGTTCAAATCCCTGTAGGGTCACAAATTTTGTCTATTGGAGCTGACATAAAAACACAGACCTGAATGGCTACTGCTTAAGGCAAGCTGCCTTTATTTTCTGGTCCTATATGTGTCCCCGTCAGACCCCAGCAATTGGATAATGCCATAAAGATGGTAGATAGTTTATCAATTTTGTTATTGACTTCCTACCAAACAATTTTCTTAAACTGTCTTGTATCTTTTTTCTCTGTATCTCTCTATCTCCCTCACCTTTTGTCCCAATAGATCCCAGTTGTCCCCTTCTCGTTATGTAGCAGCCACAAATTTATTCTCACTTCTCTCAAATGTTGATACAAAATTTTCTGTTTGCTTTTGACCTTTTCCAGAACTATCCATGACACTAAGGTTTTCTCAATATTCTTCTGCAAAACCAATTTTTTTTCTCAATTATTTAAATTGTGTTGTCCATTTTTCTATTGGTCAAATTAAATCCTACCTGCCTTACTGTTTACTGATCTTTTAACCTGACTCTACATAAATCCTGGTCACAGTCTTTTTCTACCATAGTTTGTTTTGTTATAATTGACGAAGGCTTTTGCCAAAATGTTGCAGTTTGTCTTGTCTTTCTATTAGTTTAGCTGATCTATACTATTTTATGTTTATTTTACATTTTTTAACGAAGGTCTTTTTTAAAATTATTTTTTCTTCGTTCGCCGGCTTTTATCTCTGACAAAGTCCCTAGAAACTAGGAACTGAATTTTGCGTGTTAATCCATTTTTCCCTGGCAGCTGTGTGCACAGGAGTTCGTTGTCGCACAGGCAGATAACTCCGAGTTCGGAGGTACTCATATTTTTTCCATCAATGAGTAATTGACGTTTCAAGCCGGGCCTCGCTGCTGAGACGAGGGGAGGTTGCCGCAGAAAGAAATCATAAATAAAAATCCCAACAAGTGCAGCCAGGATTTGAACCCACAAGCTCTCTGTCTCGAGGCTGGTGTCTTGCCTTGAGACCAACCAGTCCCCCTAATGAAGACCTGAAAGAGAATATGAGAGAATGAAGAGCTCACCTATAGCCAACAACCAGTGCAGTTACAATAAACAGACACAGGACCGCACACACAATGGCAACGATGGCTCCAGGGTGTAGCCCCGATTTGGATGTGTCAGACACTGCTGCAAGTTCAAAAAGAGAAAAGACGGCACTGATGAGATCACACACATGTGGGCTAATGAAATGATGAAATATTAATGTTTCACAGCAAGAAACAAGGCTACAGTAGTCACAATGCATCACAGTAAGAATGTAAGAAACAAGGCTACAGTGGTCACAATGTTTTACAGAAAGAGTGGAAGACACAAGGCTAAAGTAGTCGCAAAGCTTTCAAGTAAAAGTAAAAGAAAAAAAAAGTCACAATGCTTTACAATAAGAGTGGATGCACAACAACAATACATTACTAAAGGTAAACATTTAAACATACTAAAATTAATCATTAATTAATGCAGTAATGACACTTGTCCATCTGACATGATTTGATAATTAAACCCTTTATCTGATGTGACTGTCATGACACTTATTTTTCTTGTCTGGCTACAACAAAAAAAGCACCTCTTTTATGGCATAACCTTTTATAACAATAACTTTTGGTCTATTATAACACTTTCCAGACTTAGATAAGTCTGTAAAGATACAGACTTTCATTAATGGATGCTTACGCAGAATAAAAGGATGGAAATGGCAGGACAAAATCACTAACATAGAATTATGGAAATGTACCAGTCAAATACTAGGGAGCCGCGATAGCTCAGTGGTTAGTGAACTGGACTACCACGGACAAGGGGTAGGGTTCGATCCCAACCGACGGCTTCCGGGTTCACCCAGCCTTAAATGGGTACCGGATTTTTTTCTGGGAAAGTAAAGCAGCACGGGCGTAATACCGACCACATTACCCCAAAAATCATGTGCTGAAGGTCTGTAAAATATAGGGTCACTAACACCATGTTTCCCTATACGCCACTTGGCGTGACGGGGGTACTTTACTTTTTTTTTTTTTACCAGTCAAATACTAGTGGATAAAGAGATACAGAGAAGACGATGGCGCTGGATAGGACACACACTACGGAAGCCAACTGAGAGTATTACACAACAGGCCTTTTTTTGGAATCCCCAGGAGAAAAGACAAAGAGGAAGACCAAGGAATTCTTGGAGAAGACAGATAGAAGCAGAGATGAAGATGATGGGGAAGACGTGGAATGATCTTAAAAGAATGGCAAAAAACAGAACGACTTGGAAAGTGTTTGTTGAAGACCTATGCTCCACTGGGAGCTAAAAAGGTAGAAGAAGAAGAAGATAACACTTTACAATTATCTATACTGCTTAAAGTAATGTCACTTTAATTACATTTATTGGTTGCACCAAAAGTAATTTTTCCATGACCATGGCACATTGTTAGGTGAAAGAAAAATCTGGCCACTAACACCATATTCCCCATACAACTTGCAAGGTGTGGAGAGAAACTTTTACTTACTAATATGGGCCTCTTCATCTTGTCAGATGGTCTAGTGGAGGCTATTGTGTATATGGGCCTTTTCATCTAGTCAGACGGTCTAGTGGAGGCTACTGTGTATATGGGCCTTTTCATCTTGTCAGACGGTCTAGTGGAGGCTATTGTGTATATGGGCCTTTTCATCTTGTCAGACAGTCTAGTGGAGGCTATTGTGTATATGGGCCTTTTCATCTTGTCAGACGGTCTAGTGGAGGCTATTGTGTATATGGGCCTTTTCATCTAGTCAGACGGTCTAGTGGAGGCTACTGTGTATATGGGCCTTTTCATCTTGTCAGACGGTCTAGTGGAGGCTATTGTGTATATGACCCTTTTCATCTTGTCAGACGGTCTAGTGGAGGCTATTGTGTATATGGCCCTTTTTGTCTTGTCAGACGGTCTAGTGGAGGCTATTGTGTATATGGGCCTTTTCATCTTGTCAGACGGTCTAGTGGAGGCTATTGTGTATATGGCCCTTTTCATCTTGTCAGACGGTCTAGTGGAGGCTATTGTGTATATGGGCCTTTTCATCTTGTCAGACGGTCTAGTGGAGGCTATTGTGTATATGACCCTTTTCATCTTGTCAGACGGTCTAGTGGAGGCTATTGTGTATATGGGCCTTTTCATCTTGTCAGACGGTCTAGTGGAGGCTATTGTGTATATGGGCCTTTTCATCTTGTCAGACTGTCTAGTGGAGGCTATTGTGTATATGACCCTTTTCATCTTGTCAGACGGTCTAGTGGAGGCTATTGTGTATATGGGCCTTTTCATCTTGTCAGACGTTCTAGTGGAGGCTATTGTGTATATGACCCTTTTCATCTTGTCAGACGGTCTAGTGGAGGCTATTGTGTATATGGGCCTTTTCATCTTGTCAGACTGTCTAGTGGAGGCTATTGTGTATATGACCCTTTTCATCTTGTCAGACGGTCTAGTGGAGGCTATTGTGTATATGGGCCTTTTCATCTTGTCAGACGGTCTAGTGGAGGCTATTGTGTATATGACCCTTTTCATCTTGTCAGACGGTCTAGTGGAGGCTATTGTGTATATGGGCCTTTTCATCTTGTCAGACGGTCTAGTGGAGGCTATTGTGTATATGGGCCTTTTCATCTTGTCAGACTGTCTAGTGGAGGCTATTGTGTATATGAGCCTTTTCATCTTGTCAGACGGTCTAGTGGAGGCTATTGTGTATATGGGCCTTTTCATCTTGTCAGACGTTCTAGTGGAGGCTATTGTGTATATGGGCCTTTTCATCTTGTCAGACGGTCTAGTGGAGGCTATTGTGTATATGGGCCTTTTCATCTTGTCAGACGGTCTAGTGGAGGCTATTGTGTAATTCTTTTTAGGTTTTGTTTTTGTCGAACAGGTTCTCTCGTGGCAAATTCTACCAGTGTTTGACAAACACACATGGCCACAGAATGAACAAGTTAAGCCCACTGATTCACAGGGTTTTCCATGAGTCTTTTCTCTTCTAAGTTTTGCCTTCGCACAGTCTCAAGTGATGTTATACCATTCCTTATACATGCTCTCCATGATGTGCGATCACTTGCCACATGTTCCCTGTCATTTTACTTACTATACCCTATCAAAAGTAATAACACTTTTATCTGTACAACTAACGTATTTACTCTTTTTTTTCTGTGAAAGAGCATTTCTCAGCACGAATTTAACATCAAATGATGCTGTTGATGATGATGAAGCCTTGATAATGACTTTGTGATGCTTGATAGTGACTTTGATGATTTACATCGCCCTGTGTTTCTGGTACTGTTAATATTATTATTATTAGGCACTCTTGCTTTCCTGAACACACTTCTTTATGTAAATATCATGCCTACAACATATATAATTATATAATTGACAAGGCGTAAGGTGTAATACAACACCAACTTCTGTTTATTTACACAAGTCTAACTTGAGTATATAAGTCTTGAATACTTAGATTACCTTCTTATTCTCAATTACACATGTCAATCTACCAGGTGGTTTGAACAGCCACGTACTCACAAAATCATAAACATATCTATTGACACAAACTCAAAAATAGATCACATCTCACAATCCTAGCAAGTATATGAATCACACACATTCTGGAAATCTTAAATGCTTCACAGTTTCTGTCCAGGCTATCTCTACTCGGTTTCTGAGGTAATCCTATGATCGGTGAAGCTTTTCATGTGTCTTATATGGTACTGGCTGGACTATCTTCCTTTTCAGCCAATTTAGAACTTCCATGTTTGTCTTCTTCTCTTTCACTAAATTCTCTCCATTTTTCTATAGATCCACATTTCAAAGACTTCCATCTTCTGCTCTGAAGAGATAGAAGCCTTTCTTTGTAGCATTCCAAAGCACGCAATGGAAAGCAATATTTTAGACTTATCAGAGACGAGATGGAAAGAATATGGCTACATGCATGAAGAAAAATGTGCATTTATATGCAATACAGATCATTAAAATATGTGTAAGAATACTGGTTTTAAAAAAAAGAACTATAAAAATACATAAGTATTCACTGGACATACAATGATAGAGTTGTAAACATTGAGTTATTGAGTCATTTGCGGGTCATCATCATTGCACTCCGAACATGTCCATAGGTGCTCAGATCCCCTCCTCAGCAATTCCCTCAGTGTCCAGCGACTGACGACTCCAGTTCTATGTTGGTTTATAAGTCTTCTTACACGGCCACCAAGTTTCTCATTTCTGGCCGTGCCCATCTTAACTCCCATTTCCATCATCCGAAGAAGTGACGTTGATCTGTGTTTGTCGAAGTCCTGTGCTCTTCCAACATCTCGAAGGGCATTGATGATGTCCGCCCGATCCATCGGTTGCCCGTCCTCAACGACAGCGCAGCTAGCCAACCTGTCCGCTCTTTCATTTCCCCGTACTCCCGCATGTCCAGGGACATAGACAAAGGTGACCTTACGTATTTTGGATTTCTGCAACAACTCTACCCATTGCATGCGTACATAGCCCGCCTCCACTTTTTTTATCATGCTCATCGAATCACTCAGTATACATGCGTGGATGTAGTCTTGTGACTCTAACCATTTGAATGCCTTGGTCACTGCCATCACCTCCATTGTCATGCTACTCGTGGTCATGGCGTATGCACCACTGTCTTCCTTGGCTATTCTGCCTGCTGAGCGTGCTGTAAATGCCCATGCACTTCTTTCGTGTCGTCTTACAGATCCGTCTGTATAGATGACTGCATCTTTCTCATCGGTATTATCGCAGATGAGACCGTTGACCTCAGCATTAACCACGACCGGGTTCTGTTCCCTACTTTTCCTGTCGAGTGTGACAATACATGAGAAAGTTCCCTTGAATGACGTAGGCACCGGTATCCACTCCTCACCAACGCTGATATTGGTAAGCCCACAGACCTGTTTGATGACATCTTCTGCCCGGCCCACCCATGATTTGCCTCTTTTTAGCCTGGTACCTTTCTCTGTGTTGAGCACGTGGTGCAATGGATGCTCTGTATCTGTACTAATCTTCAGGTATGCTCGTGCTCTCCAGATCTTAATTCTGTCATCCATGGTTGGAAAGTCAAGAAGATACCTCATTGATACACAGGGAGTGTCCCTCGTACATCCCAGGATAATGCGCATGGCTTCATTTTGTATTTTCTCCAGCCTATCAATTTGAGTCGTACTGACAGTAAGAATGGCCAGGGCATACTCGATTGGTGCGAGGACTAATCCCTGGAACAGAAGAATAAGTAGCCTCTGCTCGATGTTGGCAGCTGCCATGACCTTCAAGGCGGCTAATCCTTTGCGGGATTTTGTTATCACATGGTCGACGTGGTCCCGAAAACACAGGCTGCGATCAAACTTAACTCCGAGGTATGTCATCAACTTGTCCCTGGTCACCTCATCAGCTCCCATTCGTACTACCGGTGTGGTTGTATTAACGATATGATTGTTAAGGGAGAACCATGAAACTGATGCTTTATTAGGATTAACCAAGGCACCTGAAACCCCACACCAGGATGAAATGCGATCGAGTTCGTCTTGCATTGTGGAGGCGATTCCCCGTCTGTCTCTTCCCTGTCGATATACCAGAATATCATCAGCAAAAGTCATAGTTCTTCCCCTCCCATCCAGCTGTTGGGCCGTGATCGTTATTGTGTACACGTTAAATAGAACTGGTGACAATGGTGAGCCTTGTGGCAGCCCAGGACAAATGGATGTTGGCTCGGAAGACCAACTTCCACATCTGAGTATCACCTTCCTCTGAATTATGTTTATAGTTGTAAACATACTAACACTTATATAATAAAAGGTCTTGGCTGTTATGAAACTTCATGCAATTCTCATTTTAAAATAAATTGTTTTTGTTTATTTTTAAATCACATTTTAAAGCTGATTTGCTGCACTTTATTAGGTAAGCAAGGGTAGTTATGTCCCTTTTATGGGAATGAAAGAGTTACTGTTTGAAGTCTAGAGCCACCAGGACTAGGGAGGGGAGCATATTGTTTATAGTTAAATAATCTGAGATGTTTTTAGTTAATTAATCTGAGATGTTTATAGTTAATTAATCTGAGGTGTTTTTAGTTAATTAATCTGAGATGTTAATAGTTAATTAATCTGAGATGTTTTTATTTAATTAAACTGAGATGTTTATAGTTAATTAATCTGAGATGTTAATAGTTAATTAATCTGAGATGTTTTTATTTAATTAAACTGAGATGTTTATAGTTAATTAATCTGAGTTGTTAATAGTTAATTAATCTGAGATGTTTTTATTTAATTAAACTGAGATGTTTATAGTTAATTAATCTGAGATGTTTTTAGTTAAATAATGTGAGATGTTTTTAGTTACTTAATCTGAGATGTTTTTATTTAATTAATCTGAGATGTTTTAGTTAATTAATCTGAGATGTTTATAGTTAATTAATCTGAGATGTTTTTAGCTAATTAATCTGAGATGTTTTTAGTTAATTAATTTGAGATGTTTTTAGTTAATTAATCAGAGATCTTTTTGTAGCTACTATAAAGCTTTGAATGCACATGCGATTATGAACAATCCATGTGAGCTTATTTAGGCCAATGAATACAAATTATGTAAACTATGTTTTGATAGCTTGGTGTTGTGGCAAGGTAAAATGTCAACAAAAGAAGTGATACAAACACACTGTGGACAGAAAATTGTGGAAGAACATGATAGCCTATACTAACCCTCTACTCCAGCGATCATTTAGACCAGCTTGGGTCACATACAAGATGGTGCATTTGAGATCTTTACTGGTTCCCCATAACTTATCATGCAGGGATGTTTCTGTGAGCCATATTTGTGTACTTAAGATGTTGAAAGTGCTGCAGTCCTGCAGTGTATGGAGCTTGTCTCAATGCTCTGCAGTCTCATAATGCAAGGTCACAGAGTCCTATCTTGTGTAGGTATACTCTGAGGCCACAATGACCTGTTCTGAGTCTGAATATCTTGGTCTGCTCATGACTGCTGCGCTTGTTTAAACTTCCATGTTCTGGATCATATTTTCCATATAACTCTCTCCATTCTGTTTTACCAGCTTGTGTTGGGAATATCTTTAATTATTTGAGGCTCTGGGGCTGCTTGGACAGTTAAAGGCTCCCACCTGCTTTTGTCTATTGCAACTGGTATGGCACATGATGATGACTATTTCGATAAATATATTATTGTATCCAGCTAAACAAGTTAATAAAGAGAATGTGCGCACGCACATACACACACGAGGAATTTGGAGCAAACAAAAATATGGAACATTTGGGTAGATGTGATCAAAGTTGGGCTCTGTGCGTGCACCATTACATTACAGGGATTCATATTAGTTCCAGGGATTGATCTGTGAAATTGATGTGACAATTGAAGATTTGTCCGGTGATGTGACTACTGGAAAATCTGTTGGGTGATGTGTCAACTGAAAGATTTGTCTGGTCATGTGACTAGTGAAAAATCTGTTGGGTATGTGACAACTGAAATATTTGTCCAGTGTTGTGACTACTGGAAAATCTGTTGGGTGATGTGACTACTGGAAAATCTTTTAGGTGATGTGACTACTGGAAAATCTTTTAGGTGATGGGACTACTGGAAAATCTTTTAGGTGATGTGACTACTGGAAAATCTTTTAGGTGATGTGACTACTGGAAAATCTTTTAGGTGATGTGACTACTGGAAAATCTTTTAGGTGATGTGACTACTGGAAAATCTTTTAGGTGATGGGACTACTGGAAAATCTGTTGGGTGATGTGACTACTGGAAAATCTGTTGGGTGATGTGACTACTGGAAAATCTTTTAGGTGATGGGACTACTGGAAAATCTTTTAGGTGATGTGACTACTGGAAAATCTTTTAGGTGATGGGACTACTGGAAAATCTGTTGGGTGATGTGACTACTGGAAAATCTGTTGGGTGATGGGACTACTGGAAAATCTTTTAGGTGATGTGACTACTGGAAAATCTTTTAGGTGATGTGACTACTGGAAAATCTTTTAGGTGATGTGACTACTGGAAAATCTTTTAGGTGATGGGACTACTGGAAAATGTCAGGTGATGTGGCTGCTAGAAAATGTTGGGTGATGTGACTACTGGAAAATCTGTTGGGTTATGTAACCACTGAAAGATGGTCTGTCAAATGATGTGACCACTGAAAGATGTTAGGTGACGTGACCACTAAAAGATTTGTCAGGTGATGTGACCAATGAAAAATCTGTCAGGTGATGTGACCAATGAAAAATCTGTCAGGTGATGTCACTGGAGAATGATCTAGATGGTTCATGTAACCAAAAGAATGATCTGGACAGTAGATATCAGCAAGTAATAATGTGGATAGGTAATGTGACCAAGTAATAATATAGATAGGTAATGTGACCAACTAACAATGTAGATAGGTAATGTGACTAAGTAATAATGTAGATAGGTAATGTGACCAACTGACAATGTAGATAGGTAATGTGACTAAGTAATAACTTAGATAGGTAATGTGACCAGCTAACAATGTGGATAGGTAATGTGACTAAGTAATAATGTGGATAGGTAATGTGACCAAGTAATAATGTGGATAGGTAATGTGACCAAGTAATAATACGGACAGGTAATGTGATCAAGTAATAATGTGGATAGGTAATGTGACCAAGTAATAATATGGACAGGTAATGTGATCAAGTAATAATGTGGATAGGTAATGTGACCAAATAATAATATGGACAGGTAATGTGATCAAGTAATAATGTGGATAAGTAATGTGACCAAGTAATAATATGGACAGGTAATGTGATCAAGTAATAATGTGGATACATAATGTGACCAAGTAACAATGTGGATAGGTGATGTGATCAAATAATAATGTAGATAGGTAATGTGACCAAGTAATAATGTGGATAAGTAATGTGAACAAGCAATAATGTGGATAAGTAATGTGACCAAGTAATGTGGATAGGTAATGTGATCAAACAATGTGTATAAGTAATGTGATAAAGTAGTAATGTGGATAGGTAATGCGATCAATAAATGATGTGGATAAGTGATAAGATCAAGGAATGATGTAGATAAGTGATAAAATCAAAGAATGATATAGTTAAGTGATGAAATCAAGAAATGAAATGAATAAGATCAAGGAATGATGTGGATAAGTGATTCTTCTTCTTCTTCTTCTACCTTTTTAGCTCCCAGTGGAGCATAGGTCTTCAACAAACACTTTCCAAGTCGTTCTGTTTTTTGCCATTCTTTTAAGATCATTCCCCATCATCTTCATCTCTGCTTCAATCTGTCCTCTCCAAGAATTCCCTGGTCTTCCTCCCCGTCTTTTCCCCTGGGGACTTCAACAAAAAAGGGCCCGCTGTGTAACACTCTAAGTTGGCTTCCGCAGCGCGTGTCCCATCCAGCGCCATCGCCTTCACTGCATCTCCCTATCCACTGGTACCTGACTGGTACATTTCCACAATTCCATGCCAGTGACTCCGTCCCGCCATCTCCATCCTTCCACTCCGCGCAAGCATCCACTTATGAAAGTGTGAAGTTTTTTCGGCTTATTTTTTTTAAAGTATGGGATAGCCAGTATTTTTTTACAGTATGGGATAGCCAGTATTTTTTTACAGTATGGGATAGCCAGTATTTTTTTTACAGTATGGGATAGCCAGTATTTTTTTTAAAGTATGGGATAGCCAGTATTTTTTTACAGTATGGGATAGCCAGTATTTTTTTACAGTATGGGATAGCCAGTATTTTTTTTACAGTATGGGATAGCCAGTATTTTTTTACAGTATGGGATAGCCAGTAATTTTTTTACAGTATGGGATAGCCAGTATTTTTTACAGTATGGGATAAGTGATAAAATCAAGGAATGATGTGGATAAGATCAAGGAATTATCAGATCAGATGATGTGACCAAAGAACGAGGTGTTTATGTTCTCAAAGTTAATATGGTCAGAACATTCAATGGCACAATAACTAAAAAATTCAGTCTTGATGGTACTCCATTATCAATAAAAAAAAAATAAATAAACACAGAAGAGTAAGTAAAAGGTTCATACACAACCTGGAACACCATTGAGGATTAGCTAGCAGCAGAAGAATAGAACAATGAATAATGAAATATCGATGGGCACGATTAATGATGATGAAGTAAAAGTTGAGTAAGAAATGCTCCTGACAACTTAATTATAGAAACAATAGATATG
Organism: Megaustenia siamemsis; assembly: GCA_032433765.1. NCBI lineage: Eukaryota > Metazoa > Mollusca > Gastropoda > Stylommatophora > Ariophantidae > Megaustenia > Megaustenia siamemsis. The sequence goes on along the minus strand of JAVIAB010000091.1, from coordinate 3,273,129 downwards.
AGACACACATTTAGCTGCCAAACATCTATTGACCTTTCGAGCAGTAGCCGGCCCATAGGGCGTAGACAAAGATACACCTTCTCCTATCTGAATTTTTGTTCTAGCAGTTTTCTTTTAAAGATATTTTATCAAATCTCGCCATTTGTCTCTGTTCTGTGCAAGCAGCTCTATCTCATTAGGGAGCCAAATCCTGCTGCTCTTTGCCAAACATACAACACATATTAAAAAAAAAAACACACCAGATATGTTTGATGGTATTCAATAGTCAAACTACATGGAACAACACAAATACAAATTCTCATGCAAAAAGAAATTGGAAACCTCAAACCATATTAATGTGCCCACAGGAGATAAAATATCAAAAACCTCATTAATTCATCCATCCACGACCAAACATAAGACCTCATTAATGTGACCACTATACCTCAGATATCATTAATGATCAATCAGACCACAAATCATATTTATGCGACCATCAAATCACATGCCACTTCTATCTATCTATCTATCTATTAGCCGTAGCCGGCCCATAGGCTTTAGACAAAGATACTCCTTCTCTTATCTGAATTTTTGTTCTAGCAGTTTTCAATTCTTTTAAAGATATTTTATGAAATCTCACCATTTGTCTCTGTTCTGTGCAAGCAGCTCTATCTCATTGAGGGAGTCGAATCCTGCTGCTCTTGCCTCTCTCATCAATGTTCTTCTCAGCGTCTCTCTGGGTCTTCCTCTTTTTCTCTTACTTGTTGTTTCCCACATGAGGGCTTGATTTGCTATTCGGTTATTATCTCTTCTCATCACATTTTCAACATATGACCATCGTCTTTTCTTTATTACTGAAGATATTAGTGGTTGATTGGCGATTTCTCTAATTTCCTCATTTGTTTTGAATTCGTTCCAAGCTATACCAAGTATTTTCCTTAGACATTTATTTTCGAATGCGTTCAACTTTGTTTCTATATCTCTTGCTGTTTTCCAGCTTTCACATGCATACGTAAGGGTTGATAGTACATTTGATTTGAATAGCCTAAGTTTTGTTAGTACATTTGATTTGAATATTCTAAGTTTTGCGTTTGTGCTGATGAGTTTTGATTTCCACACCTTTTCAAGGCTTCTGAAAGACATTGCTGCTTTAGCAATTCTGATTCTAATTTCTTTGCTTGTATCCCCTTCTCAATCAATGTGACTTCCAAGATAGACATGACTCTTAGTCCATATTAATTCCCAAATAATGTCTGACCATCAAATCTCATGCCACATTAAAGTCCTGAACAATTTCAAATCACATTAATATGAACATAAAACTGCATACCATATCAATATCTTCTAAGACTTCAACCCTCATTAATGTCCATATAAAATCTCAAACCACATTACCCATCAACCAGACCTTTAACCACATTAATGATATCTCAAACCTTTAACCACATTAATGCTATCTCAAACCTTTAACCACATTAATGCTATCTCAAACATTTAACCACATTAATGCTATCTCAAACCTTTAACCACATTAATGCTATCTCAAACATTTAACCACATTAATGCTATCTCAAACCTTTAACCACATTAATGCTACCTCAAACCTTTAACCACATTAATGTTATCTCAAACCTTTAACCACATTAATGCTATCTCAAACATTTAACCACATTAATGTTATCTCAAACCTTTAACCACATTAATGCTATCTCAAACATTTAACCACATTAATGCTATCTCAAACCTTTAACCACATTAATGCTATCTCAAACCTTTAACCACATTAATGCTATCTCAAACCTTTAACCACATTAATGCTATCTCAAACCTTTAACCACATTAATGCTATCTCAAACATTTAACCACATTAATGCTATCTCAAACCTTTAACCACATTAATGTTATCTCAAACCTTTAACCACATTAATGCTATCTCAAACCTTTAACCACATTAATGCTATCTCAAACCTTTAACCACATTAATGCTATCTCAAACATTTAACCACATTAATGCTATCTCAAACCTTTAACCACATTAATGCTATCTCAAACCTTTAACCACATTAATGCTATATCAAACCTTTAACCACATTAATGCTATCTCAAACCTTTAACCACATTAATGCTATCTCAAACATTTAACCACATTAATGCTATCTCAAACCTTTAACCACATTAATGCTATTTCAAACCTTTAACCACATTAATGCTATCTCAAACCTTTAACCACATTAATGCTATCTCAAACCTTTAACCACATTAATGCTATCTCAAACCTTTAACCACATTAATGCTATCTCAAACCTGTAACCACATTAATGTTATCTCAAACCTTTAACCACATTAATTAATGCTACCTCAAACCTTTAACCACATTAATGCTATCTCAAACCTTTAACCACATTAATGCTATCTCAAACCTTTAACCCCATTAAATGTACATAGCAATCTTGCCCTTCCCCTAAAAATGAAAATATTGTAGATGTGTTTGTGAACATGTGGACATCATATACCTTTGCAATAAAGCATAAACAAAACAAACTTGTTATTAAAACTGGAAGCAGATCTACAGTTACACATATTTCTGATCTGATATAGAGAACAAAACAAGTTAAATATCTATGGCTGCTATAAAAAAAAAAGTAGTAAAGTACCCCCGTCACGCCAAGTGGCGTATAGGGAATATGGTGTTAGTGACCATAAATTTTACAGACCTTCAGCACATGATTTTTGGGGTAATGTGGTCGGTATTACGGCCAAGTAATTTACTTTCCCAGAAAAAAAATCCGGTACCCATTAAAGGCTGGGTGAACTGGAAGCCGTCGGTTGGGATCGAACCCTACCTCTTGTCCTTTGTAGTCCAGTTCACTAAGCACTGAGCTATCGTGGCTCCCAAGTGGCTGCTATAGTTATTACTAAACATAAAAGGAAGTTAGTTACCACAGAGGGTGGTATATTAGAAACGTGCTTAGAGAAAACACGTCATAAGTGAAAGAGTGAACATTGAATGAGCCATGATCGCAGAAGAAGAAACATTATTAAAACACATACAGAAACAATAAATAATCTGACCATCTTGAAAAAATGTCATGCGATTCCTTACCAACAAAGCATATATTAAAAGAGGAGAAGGGGGAAGTGCAAGAGGTCATCATCATCATCATCAAGTACCGGGCCTGCTGGCGTAGGTGATCATGTCTCTCCACAACTTTCGATCTCGACAGTTATTTATCATTTCAGTTGTTGACCTTCTGCCAAGCCATTCTCTTAAGCTGTGTTATTTTTTCACTTTGTTTCCCTCTGTCTCTTCATCCCTCAATTTTTCCAGTTGTTACAATATATTCCAGTTGTTCCCTTCTCATTACATGGCCAAAAAATGATGATTGTTTCTTCCTAATATTGGAAATTAGCTCTCTTTTTGCTTTGACCTCTCTCAGAACATTTTCATTACTCTTCTTAGCTGGCCAAGGTATTCTCAACATTCTTCTGTAAAACCACATTTCTACAGACGCCAGTAATTTTCTTGTCTGCTGTCCTATTGCAAGAGGTAGACCCAGAGTAAGACGGACCAACAACATCAGAGAAACACTATAACATTAACTGACAACGGTTGGTGCCAACAAAAGGCTGAGAACCAGAAATTTGTATCTCCAACACCTGAACAGATTCTAGAAAAAGGGCAGAAGTAGCTGCAGTCTGATCAGATAACAGTTTGATCATTGTTTCTTTCCCTCTTTCTGAATTACCCCAACAGTTACTCTTTTTTTAACATTTGCCCTCTAAAGGATGATAAGTGAGCGTGGATGTGTTGTGATGGAGTATACAGCAAGCTGTGATATCTGCTCAGCCCAACACATCCACCTTTAGCATTTTTGAGTATTGTGTTGTGTTGCCTTCCCTCTCGCTTGACCAGACAGTCGGTTAGTTAGTCCGTTACTGTAAGGAAATGGACTGGGATCTCAATCAGTTGTTGCCATTATCTTAATACAGTCAGCTATTAGTCCCTGACCACTTTCAGTCCAGCTGCTTCCTATGGTAATGTGATATTTTATAATGTGGGTTAATCTGCGACAGCTAGATCTACAATAATGTGATACTTTTTACTGTGATGTGGTTTATGTACAATTTGATCTATAATAATCTAGTACTTTCTGCTGTAGCTTGCTATCAGTTTCTTCGTCTTTGGCAATCAGCTACTGCTATGCACTTAGACCAGCCTGGGTCACCAACAAGATGATGTGTTTGAGGTTATCATCAGTTCCCCATAGTTTGTCATGCAAGGTTGTTTATTTGCACCAATATTTGTGTTCTTAGAGTATTGAGAGTGCTGCAGTCCTGCATGATATGCTCTGGATTTTGTCTGTGTGCTCCACAATCACATGTTGCAAAGTCACTGAGTCCTATCTTGTGTAGATGTGTTCTGAGGCCACAGTGTCCAGCTCTGAGTCTGAAGATCTTGGTTTGTTTAAGTTGTCATGTTCTGGCTGATGAAAAAGGATGGAAAATCCTGTGGATCAGTGGGCCTGACTTGTTCATTCTGTGGCCGTGTGTGTTTGTCAAACATTAGTAGAATTAGCCATGAGAGAAGCTGTTCCACAAAAACAAAGAAATATACAATAGCCTCCACTAGACCGCCTGACAAGATGAAAAGGGCCATATACACAATAGCCTCCACTAGACCATCTGACAAGACAAAAAGGGCCATATACACAATAGCCTCCACTAGACCGTCTGACAAAACAAAAAGGGTCATATACACAATAGCCTCCACTAGACCATCTGACAAGACAAAAAGGGCCATATACACAATAGCCTCCACTAGACAGTCTGACAAGACAAAAAGGGCCATATACACAATAGCCTCCACTAGACCGTCTAACAAGACAAAAAGGGCCATATACACAATAGCCTCCACTAGACCGTCTGACAAGACAAAAAGGGCCATATACACAATAGCCTCCACTAGACCGTCTGACAAGACAAAAAGGGCCATATACACAATAGCCTCCACTAGACCGTCTGACAAGACAAAAAGGGCCATATACACAATAGCCTCCACTAGACCGTCTGACAAAACAAAAAGGGCCATATACACAATAGCCTCCACTAGACCGTCTGACAAAAACAAAAAGGGTCATATACACAATAGCCTCCACTAAACCGTCTGACAAGACAAAAAGGGCCATATACACAATAGCCTCCACTAGACCGTCTCACAAAACAAAAAGGGCCATATACACAATAGCCTCCACTAGACCGTCTGACAAAAACAAAAAGGGTCATATACACAATAGCCTCCACTAGACCGTCTGACAAGACAAAAAGGGCCATATACACAATAGCCTCCACTAGACCGTCTGACAAGACAAAAAGGGTCATATACACAATAGCCTCCACTAGACCGTCTGACAAGACAAAAAGGGTCATATACACAATAGTCTCCACTAGACCGTCTGACAAGACAAAAAGGGTCATATACACAATAGCCTCCACTAGACCGTCTGACAAGACAAAAAGGGCCATATACACAATAGCCTCCACTAGACCGTCTGACAAAACAAAAAGGGCCATATACACAATAGCCTCCACTAGACCGTCTGACAAAAACAAAAAGGGTCATATACACAATAGCCTCCACTAGACCGTCTGACAAGACAAAAAGGGCCATATACACAATAGCCTCCACTAGACCATCTGACAAGACAAAAAGGGTCATATACACAATAGCCTCCACTAGACCGTCTGACAAGACAAAAAGGGCCATATACACAATAGCCTCCACTAGACCGTCTGACAAAACAAAAAGGGTCATATACACAATAGCCTCCACTAGACCGTCTGACAAGACAAAAAGGGCCATATACACAATAGCCTCCACTAGACCATCTGACAAGACAAAAATGGCCATATACACAATAGCCTCCACGAGACCGTCTGACAAGACAAAAAGGGCCATACTACTCTCATAACATGTTTCACGCAGCTGCTCGTTTTAGTGTGAAAGTTCTTTCTTATTTTTAGAGTTTACCCAATGACTACTAAAGGAATGATGATCCTTCATCATCAAGATTGTGGTAAAAGGTGACGGAAACATGCAAAATGTTGGGTGCTCACAGTTTCTGTCATGTTTACTTGTACCAACATTTCATAAGTCTCCATTGCCATTTCCCCCAATTTGTAGTAAAACTCATTGCTCTAATTCACTATAACGCTAAATCTCATACTGACTATATTTGACTGTGTGAAACAAGTTTACAATGATAGTCAAGTGCACTCCACACAAGGTTGTGCTTCTTCGCATTCCTCTGGACAGTCATGTACACACATCTGGACGATGTTGCCACTAAGATATCAAACCATTCACCAAACTATCAAGGCACACCTTGTATTATTGGTCCATTAGACACAGAGAAGTACTTCACGAGAAAGACAGGTTTTAACATTTTTATAATCAGTTATTTTAAGGAGACCTCCGTAAACCTAGGAAAACGAATCCAAGTCTAAGGACAAAAAATCCAAGTCTGAGGCAAAAATCTATGACTGAGGACAAAAAATCCAAGTCAGAGATAAAAATCTAAGACTGAGGACAAATAATCCAAGTCTGAGGACAAAGAAGATTCGAGCCTGAGACAAGCATACAAGTCTGAGGACAAAGAAAATCCAAGTCTGAGACAAAAATTCAAGTCTGAGACAAAAATCCTAGTGTTTATTTTCTTCTATTTTTAATGAAAAAACTCTTAACTTTATGACATTAATACCATTTTTCTTGGATCTACATGGGAATTTTCCACGAAAACTGGAGAATAAATACTGCATGTACCAGAGAGTTACTAATAGTGTACATGTCAATATTTTAATTCCACCCTGATAGAAGTAACTTTTTGGCCCTACTGAAATTGAACCTGTATTTTACATGTTATCAACCTGTATTTTATATATTATCAACTGATTTTATGGAAAACAACAGGTTAAACCCATTTGGCAAGATGGGAAAACACCGGATTAAATCCATTTGGCTAGATATAAAATACCGTGTTAAAACTATTTGGCTAGATGGAAAACACCAAGTTAAACCCATTTGGCTAGATGGAAAACACCGGATTAAATCCATTTGGCTAGATATAAAATACCGTGTTAAAACCATTTGACTAGAAGGAAAACACCAGGTTAAACCCATTTGGCTACGCTTTCTTTGTAAAACCAAACAATAAAACACACAAACAACAAGCAACATTAAGCACAACATTTCAACACCAGCTGAAGGAGAAGAGAGTTATTACCGTGGTGTTTTACATCCCAGATAATATTGTTGTCTATAGCAATGAAAACTGAAAGAGAGGATGATGATAGCATTATTGTGTGTATCTTCACACTACCATCCAAAGTTTTTTTTTTAAATTTTACCTCAGATTTATACAAACCGAACAGATGGTTGACAAAGCCACACTAACTCTATGAGGAAAATCCCCTGCCCTCACGCCACTTGTGTGACAACTTATTTTTTTCCTTTCAAAATAATCACACCACACATTTGTGTGATTTTGTTGTGGAGAGGCCAGACATTATATGTGTGGCAGCAAGGGCAGATCAGCACAGGAAATCAATCAAATGAATAATGATTAAAAGTAGCTAACAATGTAGATGTCAAGGTTATTAGATTAGCAATGTCAAGGTGAAACTATTATAGACCAATAACGTTAGATGTCAAGATGAAAATGCTTGACTAATAAATTGAAATTTCAAAGTGAAAATAAGATATTAACAGTGTCAGATCAGATATTCAGATGAAAATGCTTGATTAATAAAGTGAAATGTCAAAGTGAAAATAAGATATTAACAGTGTCAGATCAGATATTCAGATGAAAATGCTTGATTAATAAAGTGAAATGTCAAAGTGAAAATAAGATATTAACAGTGTCAGATCAGATGTCAAGATGATAACATTATATTAATAATTTCAGTCATTGAGGAAAACCTCATCAGATCATGCATACCTCTTCTCATTACTTACCATCTGATCATCAGATTGGATATATCCATACTCATTACTTACCACCTAATCAACAGATAAGACATACCATTACTCATTACTTACCACCTAATCATCAGATTAAACATATCCCTACTTGTTATTTACCACCTAATCAACAGATAAGACATACCGTTACTCATTACTTACCCCCAATCATCAGATCAGGCATACCCCTTCTCATTACTAATCCCTAATCATCATATTAGATACATCCCTACTCATTACTCTACCCCCATTCAACAAATCAGACATGCCCCTACTCTGTTAATCAGAATCACATTTTATTCAGAATCACAAGTTTATCATTTCAGATCCCCTAGTTCTAACCTTCTTATCTCCTCCCATCCCGCATGAACCACTGCTGTAAATACCTTACGACCAAATGTGTGCAGAAGCCCCCTTATACATCATCATCATCATGTGCCTTACCGGTTGGCGTAGGTGATCATGTCCCTCCACAATCTTCTATCTACAGCGCATCGTATCAGTTCTGTTGTTGACCGTTTTCCATGCCATGACACCAAGCTATCCAGTATTTTCTCTCTTTGTCTTCTGCGATCTCTCTTTCCTTTTATTTTGCCAGTTGTAACCAAGTATTCCAACTTTCCTCTTCTCATGATGTGCCCGAAAAATGTTGATTGCTTCTTTCTGATGTTTTTTAAGAGCTCCCTTTTTGTGTTGGTTTCTTTGAGAACTTCCTCATTGGTCTTTTTAGCTGTCCAGGGAACTTTCAACATTCTTCTGAGAAATCCCATCTCTGTGGCCTCTAATCGTCTTTTCATTTGTTTGTCTACTGTCCATGATTCGCTTCCATAGGTCAGAATTGGTTCTATATAGCACCGATGAACTCTCTTTCTCATTTTTATTGACATAGATTTGTTGCATAAGATATTTTTACCTATACCACTGATTTAAACAGCTCATGACCAAATGTGTGCACATACCTCCTATACCACTGATTTAAACAGCTCATGACCAAATGTGTGCACATACCTCCTATACCACTGATTTAAACAGCTCATGACCAAATGTGTGCACATACCTCCTATACCACTGATTTAAACAGCTCATGACCAAATGTGTGCACATACCTCCTATACCACTGATTTAAACAGCTCATGACCAAATGTGTGCACATACCTCCTATACCACTGATTTAGACAGCTCATGACCAAATGTGTGCACAAACCTCTTTATACCACTGATTTAAACAGCTTACAACGAAATGCATGCACACACACCCTTATACCACTGATATAAACAGCTTACAACCAAATGTGTGCACACAGCCCCTTACACAACTAATGACTAATAAAGAACTCACCTCCAAGGTAGACCACAACAGGTTCCGTGATGTCTACAGTACAATACTTCTCTGCACTAAAGATACTAATGGTGCAGGCAGCTACCTTCAGATGGTAGCGTGAGTTAGGAGACAGATTCCTTAGGATGTGCTGTAGGTCAGACAATGAATTATTCATACAAACAAAACAATTATTCAATAATTGAAAAACAACTATCTTTACTGCATTTTTCCACAACTGGGGTCTGCCAGGTAGGCTTATAAGACCAGAGAATAAAGGCTTCTTGTCCATTGCAATCACTGCAAAGTGTTCGGGTCTGAGTTTCTATTTGGTTATGGAAGACCCCGGTATCACTGCAAATGAATTAAAATCCATAATTGCTCAACCGCCCGTGCCAGCATAATCATCTGAATCTCATCTCCAAAACAAAGAAAGGTAACTGTAGTCCCCATCAAAGCAGTCTCAGCACACACCAAAAGACATAAGACGAAACCACGCAGAAAGTGAACACAGCCAATTGTTCCCTGTCATACAATATCATCATTCATCGTAAATAACTGGAATATCGAAACATGATCAAAACGGATGAGACACACAGCTCACGGTGTGCACAGAGTACTTAACTCAGTAGCTCCTGCAACAAGCCAGACTTGGAATATGAGGAAACTGCAACAAGGAACACTTTTCATGCATGGCCTTCAATTGTTCCCACCGCCTATCCACCATATACCGGGAGTTCATGTCCTCTTGAAAATGATGATCGTCATATTTTTTTAAAATGTAGAACGCTTGATGATGTTAGGCCATCGTTGTTGACTCCAATTCCTGAGATTCTGAGTTTCTATTTCACCCCCTAATAGAAAAATCTTTTAACCCTACTGGGATTCGGAACTGGCGTTCTCTTGGCTTGGAGCCCGACAAGTGACAATTGTATGTATTATATACACAAGTGACAATTGTATGTATTATATACACAAGCGACTGGTATCTGCTCTCCATAATTCAGTAATAAAGTGTTATATCTGCCAAATACTCTCAATGACTTCTAAAGGAGTGAACAGTTATCTTCATCATCTGCCCTTTAACCCTTAATTACGATACCTTTGTGTGACTCACTTGTTTACGATATTTGTTAACATTACTACCACTTAAATGTAACATTTTGATTTTGGAAAATCAAATTTTCTTTGAACTTTTGCTATACAGCAATGTGTTTACATGACATGGGGATCCAATGTGGTCATCATTTCCTGCTTTGTAGTCGATTTTTAGTTTAGCCAGAAATGCCCCCCCCCCCCCCCAACACACAGAGTTTATGTTCTCTATTCATACAGCGGCAGTAAACCATCAGACCAGCCTGTACGTTCAGCATACTCTTGGCACTGCTCGTTGACTCTCCTGTGTTACAAAGGTTTCTTTGGTGTCAATGCTGATGGCCAAGGAGAATTTCCACATCATAAGACAAAAAAAAGGGGGGAAAAATACCCCACCCCCTTTTTTTTTTATTCGCAGTATTTGAAATAAAAACTGTGTGTCTTTAATGATATCGTAGCAATTTTTACTAAGCGACTGATAAAAAAATCCCAATATTAAGCAAATCAAAAATCACACTCAGTCAGGGGTCGTCATCAGTGATAACTAGGAAGATTGGGGGGGGGGGGGTGTTTGGTGTTTGGATATGCTTGCCCATGGGAAACTGTCACAATTTTTTACAAATATATTTTGAAGCTGTAATTTTTACGATGGTGTGATAATATAGGATTAAAGAACATGAAGTGGATGTAGATGTGTTGTAGTTTGCAGCAAAGTGGTGATATTTGTATCTGGTGTTGGGAATTTTACACTTTGAAACCATGTTTTTTTTTTTTTTTTTTATGGCTTTACCCTCCCCTGGTTTCTGAATAGCGAGATCCAACATGGATAATTGCAAAAAATAAGAGATCCTGTGTGCATTCTGCATAAACTTAAGAACCCTTGGCAGTAAAATTGGAAAGAGTAGGCCAAAAATGGTTACTGTCTGGGTCAAATATATAAGAAAAGTTTACACCCCACCTCCAAACAAACAAAAAAAAAAAACCAGCAAAAACTCTTGATGATTAAATAAAAATGAGAGTACCTCTGAAGTACAAGAATATCTGCACAATTTGGGGACAGTTTATGTTTATTAGTTAAACAAGTGTCAAGAATTGGGGACAGTTTATGTTTATAGTTACACACGTGTCAAGAATTGGGGACAGTTTATGTTTATTAGTTACACATGTGTCAAGAATTGGGGACAGTTCATGTTTATTAGTTACACAAGTGTCAAGAATTGGGGACAATTCATGTTTATTAGTTACACAAGTGTCAAGAATTGGGGACAATTCATGTTTATTAGTTACACAAGTGTCAAGAATTGGGGACAATTCATGTTTATTAGTTACACACGTGTCAAGAATTGGGGACAGTTTATGTTTATTAGTTACACATGTGTCAAGAATTGGGGACAATTCATGTTTATTAGTTACACAAGTGTCAAGAATTGGGGACAATTCATGTTTATTAGTTACACAAGTGTCAAGAATTGGGGACAATTCATGTTTATTAGTTACACAAGTGTCAAGAATTGGGGATAGTTCATGTTTATAAGTGTCAAGAATTGGGGACAATTCATGTTTATTAGTTACACAAGTGTCAAGAATTGGGGACAATTCATGTTTATTAGTTACACAAGTGTCAAGAATTGGGGATAGTTCATGTTTATAAGTGTCAAGAATTGGGGACAATTCATGTTTATTAGTTACACGCGTATCAAGAATCGGGGATAGTTCATGTTTATTTTCAACAGCAGCATGGTGAATTGGGGACAGTTTATGTATTTTTTATGAAGTTAAGTGAATTGAGGACAGTTCTTGTTTGTTAATTATAGAAGTGTAATGAATTGGGGATAGTTCTTGTTTGTTAATTATAAAGTGTAATGAATTGGGGACAGTTCTTGTTTGTTAATTATAGAAGTGTAATGAAATGGGGACAGTTCTTGTTTGTTAATTATAGAAGTGTAATGAAATGGGGACAGTTCTTGTTTGTTAATTATAGAAGTGTAATGAAATGGGGACAGTTCTTGTTTGTTAATTATAGAAGTGTAATGAAATGGGGACAGTTCTTGTTTGTTAATTATAGAAGTGTAATGAATTGGGGACAGTTCTTGTTTGTTAATTATAGAAGTGTAATGAAATGGGGACAGTTCTTGTTTGTTAATTATAAAAGTGTAATGAAATGGGGACAGTTCTTGTTTGTTAATTATAGAAGTGTAATGAAATGGGGACAGTTCTTGTTTGTTAATTATAGAAGTGTAATGAAATGGGGACAGTTCTTGTTTGTTAATTATAGAAGTGTAATGAAATGGGGACAGTTCTTGTTTGTTAATTATAGAAGTGTAATGAAATGGGGACAGTTCTTGTTTGTTAATTATAGAAGTGTAATGAAATGGGGACAGGTCTTGTTTGTTAATTATAGAAGTGTAATGAATTGGGGACAGTTCTTGTTTATGTTACTGAGGTGTTATAAACTCGGAACAGATCATATCTAACAAGTATTATATCTTGACTTAGCGAGCTTCATGGACTGAGTTAAGGAGTATGATATCAATATTTAACAAGAAGCATTGACTGAGCTAACAGGTATGACATAACAAGAAGCCCTGACTGAGCTAACAGGTATGACATAACAAGAAGCCCTGACTGAGCTAACAGGTATGACATAACAAAATGTAACAAATTACCTTAGTAAGATCATCCCTAACCTTCTGTTCGAGGAAGCACTAACTGAGTTAACAGGTATGACATAACAAAATGTAACAAATTATCGCCCCTAACCTTCTGTTCGAGGAAGCACTAACTGAGGTAACAGGTATGACATAACAAAATGTAACAAATTACCCTAGTAAGATCGCCCCTAACCTTGTTCGAGGAAGCACTAACTGAGGTAACAGGTATGACATAACAAGATATAACAGATTACTTTAGTAAGATTGTCCCTAACCTTCTGTTCGAGGAAGCGCTAACTGAGGTAACAGGTATGACATAACAAAATATAACAAATTACCTTAGTAATATCGCCCGTAACCTTCTGTTCGAGTTTCTGGCCAAGATGGTCAAAGCCATTTATCATGTACAAGTTAATGGTTTTGTAAAAGACTTCTGGGGGATCCCATGACATGAAAATAGAGTTCAGGCTATATTCTGTTGCATTCATGTTTCTGGGTGGTCCAGGAGCTGAAAAGGAAAAGACTAGAGATGACAACAAATGTGTCTCCCATCAAGATGAAATGATTGACAACAAACATTATTATAACACTGACTATTGTACACCTGTGTCTCTCTCTCACACAAACAGATGAGCTGTCAATTATAATTCACTTTCACAAACACAATGACATACTTCTATGTAGTGTCTGGCCCAATGTTCACCCATACAAACATAATGACATACATCTATGTAGTGTCTGGCCCAATGTTCACCCACACAATCATAATGACATACATCTATGTAGTGTCTGGCCCAATGCTCACCCACACAGCCATAATGACATACATATATATGTAGTGTCTGGCCCAATGTTCACTCACATAAACATGACATATATATATATGTAGTGTCTGGCCCAATGTTCACTCACACAAACATGACATACATATATATGTAGTGTCTAGCCCAATGTTCACTCACACAAACATGACATATATATATGTAGTGTCAGGCCCAATGTTCACCCACACAAACATGACATACATCTACACAGTGTCTAGTCCAATGTTGACCCACACAAACATGACATACATATATATGTAGTGTCTAGCCCAATGTTCACCCACACAAACATGACATACATATATATGTAGTGTCTGGCCCAATGTTCACCCACACAAACATGACATACATATATATGTAGTGTCTGGCCCAATGTTCACTCACATAAACATGACATATATATATATGTAGTGTCTGGCCCAATGTTCACTCACACAAACATGACATACATATATATGTAGTGTCTAGCCCAATGTTCACTCACACAAACATGACATATATATATGTAGTGTCAGGCCCAATGTTCACCCACACAAACATGACATACATATATATATGTAGTGTCAGGCCCAATGTTCACCCACACAAACATGACATACATATATATGTAGTGTCAGGCCCAATGTTCACCCACACAAACATGATATACATATATATGTAGTGTCAGGCCCAATGTACACCCACACAAACATGACATACATATATATGTAGTGTCTAGCCCAATGTTCACCCACACAAACATGACATACATATATATGTAGTGTCTAGCCCAATGTTCACTCACACAAACATGACATACATATATATGTAGTGTCTAGCCCAATGTTCACTCACACAAACATGACATACATATATATGTAGTGTCTGGCCCAATGTTCACCCACACAAACATGACATACATATATATGTAGTGTCTAGCCCAATGTTCACTCACACAAACATAACGACTAATGAAATGTAATGGCATTTAGCCACATAAACTTTCATCTTTATCATCATCATTATGTGCCATACCGGTTAGCGTAGGCGATCATGTCCTTCCACAATCTTCTATCTACAGTGCATCGTATCAGTTCTGTTGTTGACTGTTTTCCATGAAACCAAGCTATCCAGTATTTTCTCTCTTTGTCGTCAGCAATCTCTCTTTCCTTTTATTTTGCCAGTTGTAACTAAGGTTAGCGGGGTAGAGTTCTGCCCTACCAAAGGAGGAGTAAGATGTCTCCTTTCCTCCACTAGTCTTTGGGACACCCTTAGGCAAGGTGGAGCTCCCATTTAGCCCCCCCCCCCCCCCCCCCCTATCAGGCTATCAGGGTTATGTGAAGCCATTGGAGCAGGTGGTGGATGGTGTTGTGGGAGCAGCCGACAAGTAGTACCGGTTATGGTCCCCACACCGCGATGGCAGGCAGAGGATCTCATGTATAGAGACAATGGCTGTGATCTCCGACTAGTACAGTCACTGCCAAGAAGGAATGGAATGGCAAACTACCTTCTTATATTGCCTAGACTAATCATGACAAATCAAAACTTTATATCTACAGTTAACGACGTTAATGGGGACTCTACAGCCACCTCGTCCGGTAGGGAGTGTCATGTGCTACAGGTGACACCCGATCTTCATCAAGCTACTGCATGCAAGATAAAAAATAAAGAGACACTAGCAATAGGTACTTGGAACATTAGATCGGCATTCCACGTTGGTAAAATAGAAAACATCAGTCAAGAAATTGAACATCTTGGGACTATGTGAAATGAGATGGAGAGGAGCAGGATTATTACAACGTGACAGCGGAAATGTAATTTACTCTGGGGGAACCACGCATGAAAGAGGTGTAGGCATCATGTTAGATAGAGAAAGAAGCAAAACAGTGAAAGGATTTCGGCCAGTATCAGATAGAATTCTGCTAGTAAAATTGAGAGGTAGACCAATGGATATCAACATAATTCAAGCTTATGCACCAACAAGTAACAGCGAAGAAGAAGACATTGACACTTTTTACGAGCTAGAGATGACCATGGAACAGTATAAATCCCAAGAAATAACAATTATATTAGGGGATTTCAATGTAAAGGTAGGAACAGCTAAAGTGCAAAATGTGACTGGGGGTGGGGCATGGCTTTGGAGAGACGAATGACAGAGGGGATAGATTGATGGATTGGGCAAAGACACATGAAATGATTATAGGTAACACCCTAGGTGACTATGGACATGGCAAAGCCCAGACAAAAAAGTACACAATCAAATTGATTTTATACTGGTACAGAGAAGATTCAGGAATGGGCTAACATCTGTTAAAACAAGACCAGGAGCAAATTGCAATAGTGACCATATAACAGTAGTTGGAAAGATAAGAATAAAACTGCGGAAGGCACAGAAATCCCCAAGAAATATAAAATTAGAACTAGATATACTTAGATTAGAAAAACAGATGAGTGATAAGTACAGCACGATAGTACAAAATAGATATAATGCTATTGAGAAAATACAGGACATCCAGGAGCAGTGGGAATGCTCAAACAATCGATTCAACAAATATCAAAAGAAGTAATACCAGTGACCAAAAGAATCAACAAAAACAAATGGATGACAGAAGAAATATTACAACTAATGGATGAAAGAAGAAAACATAAGAAAGAAGAACGGACATACAAATATTGCACAAAGAGATCCAAAACAAATGCAGAGAAGCAAAGGAAGGATGGTTAAAACAGAAATGTGAAGAAATGGGAAAAACAACAAAAGAAAGACTCAAAATGTATGCACAATCAGTTAAATGAATTAACAGGAAGAAAAGAAGTCAAAGTTTCAGGATGTGTGAAATCAAAGGAAGGAAATATAATAATGGGACAGGAGAAGACAATGGAAAGATGGACAGAATATATCAGTCAACTCTATGATGATGAAAGACCAGAATTAAACAATTCAAATGAAGACACAGGACCACCAATAATGCAGAGTGAAGTGGAGGACACAATTCAACACATGAAAAGAGGCAAAGCTCCAGGTTCCGACAATATAACAATCAAAGAGATAAATGCATTAGGAGAGCTGGGAGTACAAGTTATAACAAAACTACTCAATGACATATATAACACTGGACACATACCTGAAGATCTACAAAAATCTATCTTTGTAGCCATACTGAAGAAGTCAGGCGCCACTGATTGTGAAGACCATCGCACTATTAGTCTCATGAGCCATATGACGAAAATATTACTAAGAATCATCATGAGACGTGTAAGGAACAAAATAAAACCAGAAATAAGTGAGGAACAATGTGGATTTGTGGAAGGAAAGGGCACCAATAATGCAATATACATCTTAAGAACATTGATAGAAAGATCTATAGAGGTAAATAAAGATCTATGTATGCGCTTTATAGACTGCACAAAAGCATTTGACAAAGTAAAGCATGTGGAAATAATCAATATGCTGGAGAAACTAAGCATTGATTGCAAGGATCTGCGAATCATAATAAACATGGACTGGCAACAAACAGCAGACATACAAATTAACAACCAAACAGGACAATTTCAATTTATAAAACAAGGAGTCAGACAAGGCTGTGTTCTGTCACCGGATTTGTTTTCACTTTACAACGAACATATCATGAGATCATTAGTAGACAAAAAAGGAATTAAGTCAATGGTCACAACATAAATAATTTGCGATATGCGGATGACACAGTCTTAATAGCAGAGACAGAGAATGAACTACAAGAAATTATAGACATAATAGTAAAAGAAAGCAACAAGAAAGGTCTCAGTCTGAACAGTAAGAAAACAGAAGTAATGGTCATATCAATGAAACAATCATCCCCAGCATGCAGCATAAAAATAAACAGGACAAATTTGATACAAGTGCAACGCGACAAAACTTGGGCACAATAATAACATTGGATGGAAGATGCACCACAGAAATAAAAAGCAGAATAGCTCAGGCCAAAATAGCATTTCAGAAAATGAAAAATATATTATGCAACACAATCTATGTCAATAGAAAGGAGAAAGAGAGTTCATTGGTGCTATATAGAACCAATTCTGACCTATGGAAGCGAACTATAGACAGTAGACAAACAAATGAAAAGACGATTAGAGGCCACAGAGATGGGATTTCTCAGAAGAATGTTGAAAGTTCCCTGGACAGCTAAAAAGACCAATGAAGAAATTCTCAAAGAGGCCAACACAAAAAGGCAGCTCCTAAAAACTAAAAAACATCAGAAAGAAACAATCAACATTTTTGAGGCACATCATGAGAAGAGGAAAGTTGGAATACTTGGTTACAACTGGCAAAATAAAAGGAAAGAGAGATCGCTGACAACAAAGAGAGAAAATACTGGATAGCTTGGTTTTATCGCATGGAAAACAGTCAACAGAACTGATACGATGCACTGTAGATAAAAGATTGTGGAAGGACATGATCGCCTACGCCAACCGGTATGGCACGTGATGATGATGTAACCAAGTATTCCAACTTTCCTAACAGGGTGTGTGTGTGTGTGTGTTTGGAGCTTTTTTGACAGACTTTATCAATCTTCTCCACTAATCTCTCTCTACACTCACTCTTGGCACCACTCTCTAGACTCAGGGAGGGAACAGGCAAGTAATTGCAGTGCTGTGGTAAAGCTGGTAAGCAAGGAACGAGTAGAATACAGTATGTGGAAACAGCTTTACAAAAGAGGAGAATACAGGTTAATTACATTTCGGTCTATATGCAGTCCTACTCAGAAAACATGGACAACAATGAGCCAACAACACAGGGAAAATATACTAAACTAATGTATTAGGAAGTAACTAAAACTGGTAAATCAAAGAATGAGAAAATGTAAAGAAAAAACTTAAAGAATCTCTAGATTTACCCACATAAACAAAATAACTTGCCACTAGGGGCACTACAAGACAAAGAATAATGGCAGAAGCTCAGGCATTTCCATAACCAAGATGTCTGTACTTTCATCCATAAAAAGGGTTACTAACCTGCAACATCTGTCAGAGCCGGAAACTGCTCACTGAACTCCCCTTTGCCTCCGTTGGTCACTGCTGCCACCTGTACCTTGTATTCGGTATACGGCTCTGAAGTTCAGCAATAAAGCATAGATTAAACCACATATCAAGTTTTACATTAAAGAATCTTACAATTAGACTTGAAACCAGTCTGAGGAGTTAACGAGACAACCTAAAGATATCCTGAAATCAAGAGTAACAAATAAACAAATATTTAATATCAGGCCAGGATGCTTGACAGCAACAGAGCTGAAGTTGCCAGCAATAGACTAACCAGTCTAGACAGAACGAGTGAGTAGGGATTAAGGGAAGGCAACCAGGTACTTCTTAGTTAGCTGAGTGGCAGTGTTCATAAGCGTTTGGCTTTTCGTGGCAAGGCGCTGTGCCACTGAGTACGGGTTCGATCCTGCCTTGGTCCATATTTTTTTCTGTTGTTGATTATTTGTCATTTTTCCGAGCGCTGTAAACATACCTCTTCCTCTGAATTGATTCACTGATTATCACCTCGGAAGTTTCCCTCTATAATAATATTTATTTATTATTATTTGTCTCTACTCAAAAATGCCATGTTGAAGTTGGATGCATGGGGCCAGAAGGTGCAAACATCACAGTTCTGCTGGAAACCACAACACAAAGCACACATGCCCACTTATTTTATTAAGAGTGGATGACGAAGAGGTGTTTCTTTAGTCACTGGGTGAACATAAGCAAGCAAGAAACATCAGACAATAGGGTGCAAACATTGTGACTCACAAATTTCTATATATCTTCAACTGTAAAGTGATTTCTCTCTGCAGCAACCACCCCTGGTCTCAGCAGCGAGGCCCAGCTTGAAACGTCAGTTACTCATCGACGGAAAAAACATGAGTACCTCCGAAGTCGGAGTTATCTGCCTGTGCGGCGAGGGACCCCTGTGCACATGGCTGCCAGGGAAAAATGGATTAACACACAAAATTCAGTTCCTAGTCTCTAGGGACTTCGTCAGAGTTGAAAGCTGGCGAACGCAACAACAACAACAGCAGCAACAACTGCAAAGTTAGAAAATAACATTCAAAGGGCTTAGCCAATCCTTAATGTATGTACGTAGGTCAACATACCTAAACATAGCTACAGTCCTCCCACTATGTCAATATGAAATAACATGTTGATAGCATCTGTGGTACAAATGGCTAGATATGTCCATAGTATCCAGGGTCAATATCATCAAGTACCAGGCATGCTGATGTAGGTGATCATGTCTCTCCACAACTTTTTATCTCGGCAGTTATTTATAATTTCTGTTAATGACCTTCTGCCAAGCCATTCTCTTAAGCTGTTTGGTATCTTTTCTCTTTGCTTCCCTCTATCTCTTCATCCCTCAATTTTAACAGTTGTTGCAGTATATTCCAGTTGTTCTCTTCTCATCACATTGCCAAAAAATGATGATTGTTTCTTCCTAATATTGGAAATTAGCACTCTTTTTGCTTTGGCCTCTTTCATAACGTTTTTATTACTCTTCTTAGCTATCCATGGTATTCTCAACATTCTTCTGTAAAACCACATTTCTACAGCCTCCAGTGATTTTCTTGTCTGTTGTCCTATTGTCCATGATTCACATTCATATGTTAAGACTAGCTCTACATAACATTCAAGAACTATATTTCTTGTTTCTATTGTCAAAAATGGATTGCACAGTATCCAGAATAGAAACATATAAATGCATCATTAGCAGCAAAAGGGAGCCGCAATAGCTCAGTGGTTAGTGAACTGGACTACAACGGACTAGGGGTAGGGTTCGATCCCAACCGACGGCTTCCGGGTTCACACAGCCTTAAATGGGTACCGGATTTTTTCTGGGAAAGTAAAGCAGCACGGGCGTAATACCGACCACATTACCCCAAAATTTAGGTGCTGAAGGTCTGTAAAATATAGGGTCACTAACACCATATTTCCCTATATGCCACTTGGCGTGACGGGGGTACATTACTTTTCTTTTATTAGCAGCAAAAGGGTTAAAACAATATATGTTGCAAAATGAGTAGAAATATACACAGAGAAAGGTCAGAGAGAGTTGAAGAAAATTATTTCTTAGCTTCCATGATAAAATTAGGGCCATAGGATTTTGATGATTTGCATGAAAATTATGTGGAAAGTGAAATTGAAACAGGTTATATTCAATTTAAAAGTGATAGTTTAATAGTGATTTGACTTCGTGTGATGAAGATAGTGTGTGTTTTTAGAAGTATTTTAAAAATATTGGATTGGCGCAAAATTTATATTTTTTCACGTGAAAACCTGCCCTTTCTTTCTCACAAATTGAGTTTCATTGTTGTTCTGTTAACAGTTTGCTTGAATGAGAACATACTACCACCTTTGTAATAATAAGTTTTGTTGTTGTGAAACTTCATGCAATTCTCACTCTCAATTAATTTTTGTGTAATTTATGTTCAGCCATTATTTTTTAAATAGCTTTTTAAAATTTGTATGTCGTGTTTTGCTACATCATCAAGGGCAGTTATTGCCCCTAGTATAGCTTCGTTAAACTGCAATCTACTTAAGTGTCCTGACTGCTAAGATCATACATACTCAGTTCTATGATGTAAGCACTCATGGTTCCAGTGAGATTTTCGGTGATGGATTTGGACCTGACTTCTCCATTGTGGATCCACTGAAGCTCGTACTTAATCAACTGACCATTGATTTCCTTTGGAGGTTCCCAGTTGACAGTGAATGAAGTTGGCCTCTGGTTGCTGATGTGTGTGATCCGAGGTTTAAGTGGCACTGTGGGGTGAAGTAGGACAACTAATAAGAGTATCAGATCACACTTGTACAATATTGTCAGTTTGCATAAAATATAATGTCTGTACAAAATATAACATCAACTTGCACAAAATACAAAATGTCAATTTGCATAAAATATAATCTCAGTTTGCATAAAATATGCCAGGTTATACAAAATATGCATTTTCAGAATGATGGTTCAACTTGTTGTTTCAGAATGATGGTTCTACTTGTGTTTTCAGAATGATGGTTCTACTTGTGATTTCAGAATGATGGTTCTACTTGTGATTTCAGAATGATGGTTCTACTTGTGATTTCAGAATGATGGTTCTCCTTGTGTTTTCAGAATGATGGTTCTACTTGTGTTTTCAGAATGATGGTTCTATGTGTGATTTCAGAATGATGGTTCTCTTTGTGTTTTCAGAATGATGGTTCTACTTGTGATTTCAGAATGATGATTCTACTTGTGTTTTCAGAATGATGGTTCTCCTTGTGTTTTCAGAATGATGGTTCTCCTTGTGTTTTCAGAATGAAGTCTTGAATGTGTTTTCAGAATGATGGTTCTCCTTGTGTTTTCAGAATGATGGTTCTCCTTGTGTTTTCAGAATGATGGTTCTCCTTGTGTTTTCAGAATGAAGTCTTGAATGTGTTTTCAGAATGATGGTTCTCCTTGTGTTTTCAGAATGAAGTCCTGAATGTGTTTTCAGAATGATGGTTCTCCTTGTGTTTTCAGAATGAACTCCTGAATGTGTTTTCAGAATGGAGTCCTGAATGTATTTTCAGAATGATGGTTCTCCTTGTGTTTTCAGAATGAAGTTCTGAATGTGTTTTCAGAATGAAGTCCTGAATGTGTTTAGAATTATGGTTCTCCTTGTGTTTTCAGAATGATGGTTCTCCTTGTGTTTTCAGAATGATGGTCCCATATATGTAAGAATGACGGCCCACATGTAATCATGATGTTCCACGTTCCACTTGTAATGTAAAAATTATGCCTGACTTGTAAAGGGAGTCTGTTAAACAGAAACAGATCATGTGAACATTGTGTCGACAAAAGAGACATTGTGTTAAAATTAAATATGTGACATTGAATGAACATTGAATAGTTCATGTGGAGAACATTGTCAGACAAAACAGAATTGAGGAGACCCAATAAAGAAGAAAGAGATCAATAGAAGATTAGCAATAGCAACACAAAAATTAAATGCCATAAAGAACATGTTGCACAATACCAGATAGGCAATAAAGTTAAAATTATTGAGGGCATGTACTTTCCTGATAGCAAAATATTGTTGTGAATTATGGACAATCTCAGAAACAGTAAAGAAGAAAATGCATTCATTTGAAACAAATGTTACAGAAAAATCCTTAAGATACCTTAGATAATAAAAAGAGTAATGAAGATATATTAAAAGACTTAAACATTGAAAAGAACTGGCTTATAAACACCATTCTACACAGGAAATTAAAATACTAAGGCCACATTTAAAAAAAACACAGCAAGTTGGAAAGAAGAATAATGAAAGGCATGGTTTTAGGATGATGCATCTGGGGCAGACCAAGAATAAAGTGGTTTTAAGACATCAAAGAGACCTTAAACATGGCAACAGAAGACGTGGGTGACCTGGCCAGATACAGATTCTTTAAGATAGAGACTGTGGTGAATGCAAATTCTGCAAAGGGCATGCAGCCTTACAATGAATATGCAGCCTGGTAATGAACATGCAGCCTGATAATGAATATGCAGCCTGATAATGAATATGCAGCCTCATAATGAACATGCAGCCTGATAATGAATATGCAGCCTGACAATGAATATGCAGCCTCATAATGAATATGCAGCCTGATAATGAATATGCAGCCTCATAATGAACATGCAGCCTGATAATGAATATGCAGCCTGACAATGAATATGCAGCCTCATAATGAACATGCAGCCTGACAATGAATATGCAGCCTCATAATGAACATGCAGCCTGACAATGAATATGCAGCCTGACAATGAATATGCAGCCTGGTAATGAACATGCAGCCTGACAATGAATATGCAGCCTGACAATGAATATGCAGCCTGATAATGAACATGCAGCCTGACAATGAATATGCAGCCTGACAATGAATATGCAGCCTGATAATGAACATGCAGCCTGATAATGAATATGCAGCCTGATAATGAACATGCAGCCTGATAATGAACATGCAGCCTGATAATGAATAAGCAGCCTGATAATGAACATGCAGCCTGATAATGAATATGCAGCCTGACAATGAACATGCAGCCTGACAATGAACATGCAGCCTGATAATGAACATGCAGCCTGATAATGAACATGCAGCCTGATAATGAATAAAGAAGTTTCAAAATAAAGATTGATCAAAAGAATGATTTACTATCTTTGGAAACTAGACTTACATCCTTCTTGGGTCTTCACATCCATTGCAGTCTTCGGGCCAGGTCCAGCTGTGTTCCAGGCTTGTATAGACACCATGTACATTGTGTAAGGCTTCAGACCTTCCAGCAGAGCGCTCTGTTTGAAGGGGGAAGCACTCACTTTAACCCTAGATTAGGTCACTTATTTGTGAATTATGTTTGTATGACACCTTCGTAAAATTTACAAACACTAAATGTTACATTTGGGGTTACAAAAATAGTACTTTCTTTGAACTTTTGCAACACAGCTGTGTGTTTACAGTAGGAGAGACACAGGGATTCTGATGTGGAAATTATTTTCTGGCTTACTTTTTGACAGCCGAAGAGTTTCCTCCATCATAGGAAAGGGAAAAAAAAAAAGTTCTTAAAAATGGCGAAATTTTTTTTTTTTTAAAAACAGCCGCATTCTTATACCTTCATAATTTTTAAGAAGCGCAAGTTGTGTTTGAAAAAAAAAATCCATCATCAAAGGAAATAATTTCAACACTCAGGGGTCACCTGAAAGCAATAATTAGGAAGGTATAAGAAGGGGGAAAATGTTTCCCTGCTTCAAACTGTTGAATTAGAAGAATTTACATTCTGAGTTTGTAAATTTTATGAAGGTGTTGTAATCTGGGTTATCAGGTTAATCAAGTGTTATGAATGCGACCTTCCATCGTCTAAGCTTGTTCTGCGCTTTACGTCACATTGGTGCTGTTCATGACCGTTGTTGGATTTGCTTGACGCAAGTTATTTATATGCTCTCATTAATGTGAAATGCTTCGTCAGCCGCAGTTTTATCTCTTTAGGGAATTTGCACCGTGTTCTGTTCGTCGTAGGCTACATTCACTAGAGTAATCAAGAATCTAAAGAGCACATCATTGCTGTGTTTGTGAGATTGTTATATGTGCTACGTCATTGTAATGGCTCATCGTAAATCCCTAGACCAGCCATACACTAATCTTACAGTCTGTTGTTTGATGTGCGACGGGGATAATCTGACGACTAACTGTGTGTTTATATGTTCGAAATTGGAGTCAACAACGATGGCCTGACATCATCAAGCGCTATACATTTTTAAAGAAATATGATGATCATCACTTTCAGGAGGACGTGAACTTCTGGTATATGGTGGATAGGCGGCAGGAATCATTGAAGGCTATGCATGAAAAGTGTTCCTTGTTGCAGTTTCCTCATATTCCTAGTCCATGGGGGACTGGTTGGTCTCGAGGCAAGACGCCGGCCTCGGGACAGAGAGGTTGTGGGTTCAAATCTTGGCTACACCGGTTGGGATTTTTATTTATGATTTCTCTCTACTACAACCACCCCTGGTCTCAGCAGCGAGGCCCGGCTTGAAACGTCAGTTACTCATCGACGGAAAAAACATGAGTACCTTCAAAGTCGGAGTTATCTGCCTGTGCGGCGAGGGACCCCTGTGCACACGGCTGCCAGGGAAAAATGGATTAACACGCAAAATTCAGTTCCTAGTCTCTAGGGACTTCGTCAGAGTTGAAAGCTGGCGAATGCAACAACAACAACAACCTGGGTTAAAATATTCATAAACTGATTCCCTACCACACCTAACATCCCCTTACAACTCTTCTCATTGCTACATCAATCATAATTGATTCATCACACCAGTGGTTCTTAAAATGTGTGTAGCAGCTCCTAGGGTCACCGCCAAACTTTGGCACGGCTGCACACCAAGGATATTGTCAAGTACCTACTTACTGGTTAGAAATCATAAACATCCACATAGGCTTAATACAATTTAGTACATAAATGAGGTTTCTGTTTGTCATGATAACAAATAATTCTTTGTTTAAAAAACAAGTTACATTTTTATGACAGACATTATGTATTTTCTGAGTATGTGAAATGACTGTTTCTGAAGAAATAGGAGAATATCATTTGTAAACATAAATATGTTGTAGGTCTTTGGTTATGGTTATGGTTAGTCAAAGGTCCTGGAATCACTGCAAATGAATTAAAATCCATAACTGCTCAACCGCCCGTGTCGGTGGAATCATCCGACTTAAAACCCATCTCATTGAAGGATCCAAACAGAGTAAGGCAGCTACAGTCACCATCATAGAAGTTACAGCAAATGACATAAGACATAAGGCCAAATGACACCGAAAGTGAATGCAGTTCAACTGTCTTTCATCATACGATATCATCATTCATCATAAGCAATCGGAATATTAAAACATGATACGGATGAAAAACACAGCTCACGGTGTGCACAGAGCACTAAACTCAGTAGCTCCAGCAGCAAGCCAGACTTGGAATATATGGAAACTACAACAAGGAACACTTTTCAGACTGAGCACTGTTCTGACTGTTCCTCCCACCAGCTGTTCACCACACCAATTGTCCTTAATCAAATTCCTCATATCAATTTTCTCTTCCACCAATTGTTCCTCACACAAACTACTCCCCTTATCAACTGCTTCCTACAAACTAGTCCCCTTATCAACTGCTTCCTACAAACTACTCCCCTTTTCAACTGCTTCCTACAAACTACTCCCCTTATCAACTGCTTCCTACAAACTACTCCCCTTATCAACTGCTTCCTACAAACTACTCCCCTTATCAACTGCTTCCTACAAACTACTTTCCTTATCAAATGCTTCCTACAAACTACTCCCCTTTTCAACTGCTTCCTACAAACTACTCCCCTTATCAACTGCTTCCTACAAACTACTCCCCTTATCAACTGCTTCCTACAAACTACTCCCCTTATCAACTGCTTCCTACAAACTACTCCCCTTATCAACTGCTTCCTACAAACTACTCCCCTTATCAACTGCTTCCTACAAACTACTTTCCTTATCAAATGCTTCCTACAAACTACTCCCCTTATCAACTGCTTCCTACAAACTACTTTCCTTATCAACTGCTTCCTACAAACTACTTCCCTTATCAACTGCTTCCTACAAACTACTCCCCTTTTCAACTGCTTCCTACAAACTACTTCCCTTATCAACTGCTTCCTACAAACTACTTCCCTTATCAACTGCTTCCTACAAACTACTCCCCTTATCAACTGCTTCCTACAAACTACTTCCCTTATCAACTGCTTCCTACAAACTACTTCCCTTATCAACTGCTTCCTACAAACTACTCCCCTTATCAACTGCTTCCTACAAACTACTTCCCTTATTAACTGCTTCCTACAAACTACTTCCCTTATCAACTGCTTCCTACAAACTACTCCCCTTATCAACTGCTTCTTCACAAACTACTTCCTCACTAACACAATGACTATTCCTCCCACCTACTCCACTTATCAACCACTTCGTCACAAACAGTTCCCCCACACTGACTATTCCTCCCACCAACAGTTTCCCTTACCCACTGACTCTCGCCAACAGTTCCTCCCATCAACTACTCCTTTTATCAACTGCTTCCTCACATACAGTCCCCCACACTGACTATTCCTCCCACCAACATTTCCCCCACACTGACTATTCCTCCCATCAACAGTTTCCCCCACACTGACTATTCCTCCCATCAACAGTTTCCCCCACACTGACTATTCCTGCCACCAACAGTTCCCCCACACTGACTACTCCTCCCACCAACAGTTCCCCCACACTGACTACTCCTCCCCACCAACTGCTCCCCACATTGACTACTTCTCCCCACCAATAGTCCCCCACATTGACTACTCCTCCCCACCAACTGCTCCCCACACTGACTACTCCTCCCACCGAGCCCCCCACACTGACTACTCCTCCCACCGAGCCCCCCACACTGACTACTCCTCCACACAAACCACACCCCACACTGACTACTCCTCCACACAAACCACACCCCACACTGACTGCAGCACTCACTTTCCGTTGAGGACCCTCAATGCTCAAGCTCTTCATGCCCTGATAGTCTGTCCCATACGTAATCTCAAAGCCACTCAAGTTTCCGTTGAGCTGTTCTTTTGGAGGTGCTGACCACTGTAGTTCAATTGCTGAGCTTGTCACGCTGACTGACCTGAAGTCAATTGGTGCTGCACTAGGAGCTAAGAGAAACAAACAAAATATGCTATAAGTAACAGACAAAATATGCTATAAGTAACAGACAAAATATGCTATAAGTAACAAACAAAATATGCTATAAGTAACAGACAAAATATGCTATAAGTAACAAACAAAATATGCTTTAAGTAACAGACAAAATATGCTATAAGTAACAGACTTTATCTTTTACTACATGACTTTATCTAACATAATAATATCCTCACAGTCAGGTACTTTCAATCTATTATTTGTCTAGCAATAATAACTCTCAAGTGCTTTCAGATATAGTACTTTGAAAACACTCACAAGCACTTTCAGTTACGGCACATTATGATATTAATAATATCCTTTAATACATTCGCTACTAAGGGGTTTAAAACACTGAATTCAACCTGTTTTTTTTTTATATTTGAAATAACAGCAAAAAAAATAATAAAATTTCATTTAAAACA
Organism: Megaustenia siamemsis; assembly: GCA_032433765.1. Lineage (NCBI taxonomy): Eukaryota > Metazoa > Mollusca > Gastropoda > Stylommatophora > Ariophantidae > Megaustenia > Megaustenia siamemsis. Next base: position 3,244,606 of record JAVIAB010000091.1, on the reverse strand, counting down.
CACATTTTGTTGGGACATTTGTTCGTGGAGTCAGAAAAGCAATTTATAAGCGAATTACAAAGTTTTAGCGGAAATGATTGCTAAAACATTGATAAACTGAAAGCCACAAAAAACTGCTTTTAGGCTTGGCACGACAGCTACTAGAGCCACATCTTGCAATTTATGGTACGGAATGTGTTAAAAGTATTTCCAGCTATAGTACATGTACTTTTAAATTAATCTAACTCTTGACAAGCACTTTCTGCTACAGCAATTTGTCTAAAATTAATTAATTTTATGACATTAACAGTCTTCATTTACAAGTACTTTCAGCTACAGTGCTTTATCTGATATTAATAATATCTCTATTTACAAGTACTTTTAGGTACAGTATTTTGACATGAATAATATCCTTATTAAAGTTGAACGCACTTGAAAATAAATGTATAAGGAAAATACTTGGTATTCCGTGGAGCGAATTCAAAATAAATTAGGAAATTAGAGAAATCGCCAATCAACCACTAGTATCATCAGTAATCAAGATAAGACAATGGACATGTAATGAGAAGAGATCATAACCAAACAACAAAGCAAGCCCTCAAGTGGGAAACAACAGGTAGGTGGAAAAAAAGGTAACCCAGAGAGACACTGAGAAGAACATTGATCGTAGAGGCAAAGGTAGCAGGAAATGACTCCCACAATGAGGATGAGATGCTGCCACAGAACAGAGAGAAAGAGCTAAAGTGACAGAGAGTTTTTGGCAAGGATTGAGACTACTAGAAAGAACATTTAGAGAATGAGTTTCAAGGTTTATGCCCTATGGGCAAGCCATGGCTCAAAAGGTCAATAGAGAGATAGATAGAATATCCCTCATTCATATCTTAAGCTAGTATTTGAGATCAATAATATATTCATTTACAAGTGTTTTTAGCTTTGATAATAATGATATCCTCATTTACAAGTGCTTTTAGCTTTGACAATAATGATATCCTCATTTACAAGTGCTTTTAGCTTTGACAATAATGATATCCTCCTTTACAAGTGTTTTTAGCTTTGACAATAATGATATCCTCATTTACAAGTGCTTTTAGCTTTGACAATAATGATATCCTCATTTACAAGTGCTTTTAGCTTTGACAATAATGATATCCTCATTTACATTTGCAGTTGCAAAAGGTCAATGACAGCAATAAAATAATGTTCTAGCTCAACAAAAGTACAATGACAGCAATAAAATAATGTTCTAGCTCAACAAAAGTACAATGACAGCAATAAAATAATGTTCTAGCTCAACAAAAGTACAATGACAGCAATAAAATAATGTTCTAGCTCAACAAAAGTACAATGACAGCAATAAAATAATGTTCTAGCCCAACAAAAGTACAATGACAGCAATAAAAAGATGTTCTAGCTCAACAAAAGTACAATGACAGCAATAAAATAATGTTCTAGCTCAACAAAAGTACAATGACAGCAATAAAATAATGTTCTAGCTCAACAAAAGCATGTAGTGATTGAAGCACATGCAGGCACATGAGGCAGTGCCTGAGAGAGAGAGAGAGAGAGAGAGAGAGAGAGAGAGAGAGAGAGAGAGAGAGAGAGAGAGAGAGAGAGAGAGAGAGAGAGCACACAAATACCCCGCACAGACAAGCACAGCACAGCTGTTTCTAGTTGATACTTTGGTTGATTTTCTCATTCCGAGATTAAATATCTATCTATCTATTGACCTTTCGAGCCGTAGCCGGCCCATAGGGCGTAGACCAAGATACTCCTTCTCTTATCTGAATTTTTGTTCTAGCAGTTTTCAATTCTTTTAAAGATATTTTATCAAATCTCGCCATTTGTCTCTGTTTTGTGCAAGCAGCTCTCTCTCTCAATGAGGGAGCCGATTCCTGCTGCTCTTGCCTCTCTCATCAATGTTCTTCTCAGTGTCTCTCTGGGTCTTCCTCTCTTCCTCTTACCTGTTGTTTCCCACACGAGGGCTTGCTTTGCTATTTGGTTATTATCTCTTCTCATCACATGTCCAACATATGACCATCGTCTTTTCTTTATTACTGAAGATATTAGTGGTTGATTGGCGATTTCTCTAATTTCCTTGTTTGTTTTGAATTCATTCCACGCTATACCAAGTATTTTCCTTAGACATTTATTTTCGAATGCGTTCAACTTTGTTTCTATATCTCTTGTTGTTTTCCAGCGTTCACACGCATACGTAAGGGTTGACAGTACATTTGATTTGAATAGTCTAAGTTTTGTGTTTGTGTCGATGAGTTTTGATTTCCACAACTTTTCAAGGCTTCTGAAAGACATTGCTGCTTTAGCTATTCTGATTCTAATTTCTTTGCTTGTATCCCCTTTTCGATCAATGTGACTTCCAAGATAGATAAAGTGATTGATCTCTTCCACTGGTTTGTTTTCCATGTATATTTTGTTGTCTGTTGGAATTAAGCTTTTCATGACTTTAGTCTTTTCATGATTGATCTCAAGCCCAATTTTGCTAGCTATTGATGATAGCTCATTTGTGTTTTCCTGCATCGTTTTTATCTGACTGCTGATGAGAACTATGTCATCAGCAAAGTCGAGGTCCTCCAAATGGTCTCCTTGTATCCATTCTATGCCTGTGTTACCAGTGCAGCATTTCTTCATTATGAAGTCCATAACAATTCCAAATAACAAGGGTGATAAAATACATCCTTGTTTAACCCCAGTTTCTATTGGGAAACATTCGCTCAGTCCTTCCTCTGTTCGAACTGCACATGTGTAACCATCATACATGTCTTTTATAATATTTATGATTTTTGATGGTAAGCCATATTGCTTCAGAATTTTCCACAAAGAATCTCTATGAAGACTGTCAAATGCTTTTTTTGAAGTCGATAAAGTTAAGTACAAAAGGTTTTTGCTAAAGAAGATTTAATATACATACTTCTTATATTACACATTTAAAGAGATTAGAAGAAAATGTGTCTTGAAGTTCACACACTTTTGTGGTTCTAATTTGAATTAAATCTTGATCTGCCTCATCTCCCTTGTGCACTTCTTTCCAAGATGACTTTTAGAGAGGGTATTATGTCTCTTCACATGTCCATAACATTTCAGTTGTCTGTCCTGAATTGTGTTAAGTAGTTCTTTTTTTATCTCATTATCAACTGATTCAGAACTTCCTTGTTTGTCTTCTTCCCCTACCACCCAATTCTCCCCATTTTTATACACATCCACATTTCAACGGCTTCAACTTTACTTCAATTTTTTATTTAACTAAAATATTTTTCATACAATTATATTTACTTCAGCTAAAAATTGTATGTTTCTTATGTGGTGTGTCACAAATTTAAAACCACGTACATAAAAATATTATTATGAAAATGAGTTGAATGTACTAAGTTCAGGACATTTTCATTTATAAATGAAGCAACATTTCCTAGATCAGAACTAAAATGCACCTTTAGGATGAAAACAAACAACTGTGACAGATGTACATTTTATTTGTGATAAAAATAAAAATGGAAGAACTGTGATGTCTAACACAGGGATGCTGACAGATGCAGCAGAGATCACCACGGGCTGGTCAAGAGGGGTTGGGCTGGGTGATGAGGCTGTAAAACAGAGGGAGGTTATGTTTCAATAGATTGTGTGTAAAGTTTGTGTGGTGAAACAGAGGTAGGTTATGTTTCAATAGATTGTGTGTAAAGTTTGTGTGGTGAAACAGAGGGAGGTTATGTTTCAATAGATTGTGTGTAAAGTTTGTGTGGTGAAACAGAGGGAGGTTATGTTTCAATAGATTGTGTGTAAAGTTTGTGTGGTGAAATAGAGGGAGGTTATATTTCAATAGATTGTGTGTAAAGTTTGTGTGGTGAAATAGAGGGAGGTTATGTTTCAATAGATTGTGTGTGAAGTTTGTGTGGTGAAATAGAGGGAGGTTATATTTCAATAGATTGTGTGTGAAGTTTGTGTGGTGAAATAGAGGGAGGTTATATTTCAATAGATTGTGTGTGAAATTTGTGTGGTGAAATAGAGGGAGGTTATATTTCAATAGATTGTGTGTAAAGTTTGTGTGGTGAAATAGAGGGAGGTTATGTTTCAATAGATTGTGTGTGAAGTTTGTGTGGTGAAATAGAGGGAGGTTATATTTCAATAGATTGTGTGTGAAGTTTGTGTGGTGAAATAGAGGGAGGTTATATTTCAATAGATTGTGTGTGAAGTTTGTGTGGTGAAATAGAGGGAGGTTATATTTCAATAGATTTTGTGTGAAGTTTGTGTGGTGAAATAGAGGGAGGTTATATTTCAATAGATTGTGCGTAAAGTTTGTGTGGTGAAATAGAGGGAGGTTATATTTCAATAGATTGTGTGTGAAGTTTGTGTGGTGAAATAGAGGGAGGTTATGTTTCAATAGATTGTGTGTGAAGTTTGTGTGGTGAAACAGAAGGTCATGATCACAGAGAAGGTTATGTGTGGAGTAGAGAAAGTTATGTGTGGAGTAGAGAAAGTTATGTGTGGAGCAGAGAAGGTTATGTGTGGAGCAGAGAAGGTTGTGTGTGGAGCAGAGAAGTTATGTGTGGAGCAGAGAAGTTATGTGTGGAGCAGAGAAAGTTATGTGTGTAGCAGAGAAAGTTATGTGTGAAGCAGAGAAAGTTATGTGTGAAGCAGAGAAAGTTATGTGTGTAGCAGAGAAAGTTATGTGTGTAGCAGAGAAAGTTATGTGTGTAGCAGAGAAAGTTATGTGTGTAGCAGAGAAAGTTATGTGTGTAGCAGAGAAAGTTATGTGTGTAGCAGAGAAAGTTATGTGTGTAGCAGAGAAAGTTATGTGTGGAGCACAATGTGGTAATGATTATACTCTGTATAAGATGTTTCTTGGTGGCAATAGGTATGGCTTTTAGATGCTGATAGGAAGACAAATATCCATAATAGCCACGAGATATTTCAGCAGTTCTAGCCACAGACTACAGAAAAAGTCAAGTACCCCCGTCACGCCAAGTGGTGTATAGGGAAATATGGTGTTAGTGACCCTATATTTTACAGACCTTCAGCACATGATTTTTGGGGTAATGTGGTCGGTATTACGCCCGTGCTGCTTTATTTTCCCTGAAAAAATCCGGTAACCATTTTAAGGCTTTGTGAACCCGGAAGCCGTCAGTTGGGATCGAACCCTACCCCTTGTCCTTTGTAGTCCAGTTCACTAACCGCTGAGCTATCGCAGCTCCACAGACTACAGAGCTGAACAGAATTAAATCACTCACTAGAAGAATTTCTATTTTTAGAGTTGTTGATTACCCCCCCCCCCCCCCCCACCATTCTGTTAAACTGTCTTGTATCTTTTCTTTCTTTTACCCCACTATTTCTCCTTCCCTCATTTTTTCCTATTATCACAATACATTTCCAGCTGCTTATTTCTCATTTAGTGGCTTGAAAAATGTAATTCTTTCCTCCTAATAGTGGCAACATGTTTTCTTTATGCTCTGGTCTCCATTAGAACATTCTTGTTACTCTTCTTAGCTGTCTTCAATATTCCCAATATTCAGATACATAAATGATTAAATTGTCATCTTTATATTATCACATAATGAGGTGACTTCATCAAGTTTCTTATAAATCTCTTTTCTCTCCATGCACACATGTGTATGTGTCAGAGAAATGGGGGAATGCAGAATGGAATTTTATCTTTTATAAACATGGATTGTGGACACTTGAAAGATGAACAATAAATTTGATATTTTTTGGGTGGTGGGCCAGCTAACCATACAACATTTGATGATCATACAACATTCTTGTGTTTAAAACCAAACAAGTGGAGGATTGAACTACAACATAAATCAGCAAGGGGTTTGTGTTAAGCTTCACAACAACAGCATGCATAACAACATACAAAAGAATAGAGACATAACAACATACAAAAGAATAGAGACATACCCCAGATGTTTGGACTGTTACTTGACAAGCACTCCAGTATGGATTGTGTTTTCAATTGAGGTATAACTTAACAAACACTCACAAGTGTTGTCACTGATACCAATCCACACATTGTGAAGTATAACTTAACAGACACTCACAAGTGTTGTCACTGATACCAATCCACAAATTGTGAGGTATTCCTTAACAGACACTAACCTGTATATTCTGATTGAAGTTTAGCACAAGCACCAATAGGTTAAAAAGAAACAGACAGAGTTCACTATAAATAGTTCAATATAAATTTTGGTGCAGCTGGAAAGACAACTGAAGAGACAGCACATCTCCACAAGATGTATTCAAGAGAAGTGGAGGCTCTACACTCCACCCCTCACCAGCAGTAATGCTATAAGATAGGTTTGTTTTCACATTTTAAGTGCATGTTATATGTACTAATTCTGTATTTTTTATTTTTTGTTCACCAATTTTCACCTCTAGCAAAGTCCCTAGAGACCATATAACTGAATTTTGTGTGTTAATCCATTTTCCCCTTGCAGCCGTGTGCACAACGCAGATAACACTGTCTTTGGAGGTACTCACATTTTTTCCATTGATGAGTAATTGACGTTTCGAGCTGAGCCTTGCTGTTGAGACCAGGGGTGGTTGCCGCAGAGAGAAATCCCAAATAAGAATCCTAACTGAAGCAGCCGGGATTTGAACTCATAAACTCTCTGTCTCCAGACCGGTCAAGACCAACCAGTCCCAAAAATTCTCTTTAATTTAAAGTACACTAAATTTGAAGTATGTCTGTACATGCTGGTAGAACATTTAGAAATAAAGAGACTTTACAGAATGTCACACGATTCACAGTAGAACTGTCAACAAACTTGGTGAACCAACAATTCAAGGCAGGAAACAGTGACAAAGTGTGAACCAATGGTTATCATAGTCTTGGTTAGTGATACCTTTTTACACCAACTTTGAGTGTCACAGTTCATTGTTGATGGTTCCAGTGGCTTGCTGATTATGCACACAAGTCTGTCCTTGAAGATTATCATTTCTACTTGTTCTACACTATTTTCAAATGACTGTAGTCTCAAGACTGGTCCTCACTGATAACACATTGATTTGTAACATCCAAGCATTGAGGACCTTCAAGACATTCGCATGTGAAAGGTCATCACATCCTACAACATGCACCTGAGACAATCATTGCCATGCTTTCTGGCATTCACTCAAAGATCACTACTCAAAGATTACTAAAGGATTGCTCTTCATCATATACCCTTATAAGGGTGTTGATGTGGTGTGAGTAAATCCCTGCAACACCTGGACATCATATTCTGGTCTGCAGCTACCCTCTGACATGTGCACCTTTTAACCCAACACCTCCAACTTCAGCATCGGATTTGTGTAGGTTCCATCTTTGATCCTTACTCACTTGACCAGTCTGTTTCCAGGAGCACCACTAGGAGGTGGAACAGAGACTTGATTAACTCTGTTGTTTACTGATCCTTGACATATGAAGTCAGCTATGGGTCGTTGACCACACTCAGCTCAGTTGCTAGACGGACCCGCTTTCATTACTAATAACCACAGCATATCTTTATTTTTCAGGTTTAACACTTCAATATATGTTATACATACTAACTGGAGGTCCATTACAATATCTACCCAGTTCAATTGTGTCTTGGTTATAAGAGAAAGGTGCAGATAATTTAGAAAATTTGTGACAAGGTCTCACAAGCGCTGATTTTTAGTCCATTAGACACAACATACAACATGGGATTAAAGCAGCGATCAACAAGGAAATAGCCATCACAACACCAATTCTGCCCACATGAGTAGGCAGGAAATGACTTACAGTGCAGTGTGTTGTTTGTCACTTGGATCACAGGAATCAGGTGTGAGGAAGCTGTTATGGTGTTCAGAGAGAAGCCAACATCATGGTAGAAAGATTCATGGAAAAACTTCTATGGCATACACATATACACACTCACGTACATATATAACGGAAGATTCATGAAAGTGGCTTTGGGTATACCTTTCCTATAATTGTGTTTTTTTAATGCAATTCATGTTTAGATTTATCTTCACATTTCTGAGTAACCACACAAATGTGTTCATGCTAAAAATAACCCACACAAATGTGTTTACACTTCAGATTATCCTCACATTTGTTCACACTTCAGATTATCCTCACATATGTGTTCACACTTCAGATAGTCCACACAAATGCATTCACACTTCAGACAGCCCACACAAATGTGTTCACACTTCAGATAGTCCACACAAATGTCTTCACACTTCAGATAGTCCACACAAATGTATTCACACTTCAGACAGCCCACACAAATGTGTTCACACTTCAGATAGTCCACACAAATGTAGTCACGCTTCAGATAATCCACACAAATGTGTTCACACTTCAGATAGTCCACACAAATGTGTTTACACTTCAGATTATCGTCACATTTGTTCACACTTCAGATTATCCTCACATATGTGTTCACACTTCAGATAGTCCACACAAATGTATTCACACTTCAGACAGCCCACACAAATGTAGTCACACTTCAGATAGTCCACACAAATGTGTTTACACTTCAGATAGCCCACGCAAATGTGTTTACACTTCAGATTATCGTCACATTTGTTCACACTTCAGATTATCCTCACATATGTGTTCACACTTCAGATAGTCCACACAAATGTGTTCACACTTCAGACAGCCCACACAAATGTGTTCTTCACTTACTGAAAATTAGGATCGCAGGACAGAAATATTTATTACAAGATTATAACCTGTATTTTTTTATATATATTTAATATACAGGAAAAATTCCTTGACAATTATGTTTTCTGTTTTCTCTCACAATAAGATGTTTTTGATTGATTATATCTTCTTACTATTTTCTATCTCGAGGTTTGCATCTATTTATTTACAGTGTAATTCCATCTAAGAGTCCTTTGCTTTTTTCATATTCTGCTTGATTCTGTTGTGTATTTTTCTACTTTTTTTGTGTTCGCCAGCTTTTATCTCTGAAGAAGTCCCTAGAGACTAGGAACTGAATTTTGTGTGTTAATCCGTTTCTCACTGGCAGACGTATGCACAGGGGTCCCTCACCACACAGGCAGATAACTCCGACTTCGGAGGTACTTATATTTTTTCAGTCCATGAGTAACTGACGTTTCAAGCCGGGCCTCGTTGCTGAGACCAGGGGTGGTTGTCGCAGAGAGAAAAAATAAATAAAAATCCCAACTAGTGCAGCCGAGATTTGAACCCACAATCTCTCTGTCTCAAAGCCGGCGTCTTACCTTGAGATCAACCAGTCCCCCTTTTTCTACATTTGTTAGAACCTTCCAGTATATTTTCTCTAGCTTTGACTTCCTTATTTTGTCGCACAGTTGGAGAAACTCATTTGATACACATTTCTTCCTCTTCTTAGTGCTCTCTCATTGCTGGACATGGATATGTTGTGTTGTGAGTTTACAGCCAAGTCGTGATATCTGCACCATTCAACCCAACACATTCATCTTCAATACGGGTATATTTTTTATTAACAATTTTTGCCCAGGTGGCACCACTTGGCCTACTCTTTTCAACTTTTAACTTCCAAGGGTCCTTTTATGTGCGCGGGGTACAAACAAAACCTCCTGTTTCTCTCCATTATCTGAGAGAGCAAGACATTAGATCTCACAACCAAAAAACCTGGGAGGGTAAAGAAATGAAGAAACCATAGATTCAAAGTGAAAAATTTCCACTGCCTGTGGTAGGATTCAAACTCAGAACCTTCCTGTCCAGAAGCTGACATCTTACTTCTATACCACCCAGTCCCATTTTGTTACTCATGATTTCTTTTCTTACGGTTTTTTCTTTTCCTCTAATATTTCACTGGCTATTTCAGTCATAACTGTATATTTAGCATTATTTTTCATTAATCATACCATGTCTTGAGCATAGCATATGAGGAAAGTGGTGCTAGTGTTCAAATTTTTATAACCATTGACATGTTTTTAAGTAATGAGGTCAGCTTAATGCCAGTCATCTTTCTTTCCTAGCTGAGAACACTTTTCTATCTATTGACCTTTCGAGCCGTAACCGGCCCATAGGGCGTAGACCAAGATACACCTTCTCCTATATGAATTTTTGTTCTAGCAGTTTTCTTTTAAAGATATTTTATCAAATCTCGCCATCTGTCTCTGTTCTGTGCAAGCAGTTCTATCTCATTGATGGAGCCGATTCCTGCTGCTCTTGCCTCTCTCATCAATGTTCTTCTCAGTGTCTCCCTGGGTCTTCCTCTTTTTCTTTTACCTGTTGTTTCCCATATGAGGGCTTGCTTTGCTATTCGATTATTATCTCTTCTCATCACATGTCCAACGTATGACCATCGTCTTTTCTTTATTACTGAAGATATTAGTGGTTGATTGGCGATTTCTCTAATTTCCTCGTTTGTTTTGAATTCGTTCCATTCTATACCAAGTATTTTCCTTAGACATTTATTTTCGAATGCGTTCAACTTTGTTTCTATATCTCTTGTTGTTTTCCAGCTTTCACACGCATACGTAAGGGTTGATAGTACATTTGATTTGAATAGCCTAAGTTTTGTGTTTGTGCTAATGAGTTTTGATTTCCACAACTTTTCAAGGCTTCTGAAAGACATTGCTGCTTTAGCCAGTCTGATTCTAATTTCTTTGCTCGTATCCCCTTCTCGATCAATGTGACTTCCAAGATAGATGAAGTGATCGATCTCTTCTACTGGTTTGTTTTCCATGTATATTTTGTCACTTGTTGGAATTAAACTTTTCATGACTTTAGTCTTTTCATGATTGACTTCAAGCCCAATTTTGCTGGCTATTGATGATAGTTCATTTGTGTTTTCCTGCATCGTTTTTATCTGATTGCTGATGAGAACTATGTCATCAGCAAAGTCCAGGTCCTCCAAATGGTCTCCTTGTATCCATTCGATGCCTTTATTACCAGTGCAGCATTTCTTCATTATGAAGTCCATAACAATTCCAAATAACAAGGGCGATAAAATACATCCTTGTTTAACCCCAGTTTCTATTGGGAAACATTCGCTCAGTCCTTCCTCTGTTCGAACTGCACATGTGTAACCATCATACATGTCTTTGATAATATTTATGATTTTTGATGGTAAGCCATATTGCTTCAGAATTTTCCACAAAGAATCTCTATGAATACTATCAAATGCTTTTTTGAAGTCGATGAAGTTAAGTACAAAAGGTTTTTGCTTTAGAACACTTAGGTTTTAGTGTGAGAACACTTTTACTGCTCAATTATGACTGGATGTACCCAAAAACTGGCTGGTCAGAGGGTCAAATGAAACCTCTTATTTTTAACATTTTGTCAGTGGTGTCAGACATCACTCAGAGCTCATGGTGTATCTCACTTAACCTCTTAGTTTTAACATCTTGTCAGTGGTGTCAGACATCACTCAGAGCTCATGGTGTATCTCACTTAACCTCTTAGTTTTAACATCTTGTCAGTGGTGTCAGACATCACTCAGAGCTCATGGTGTATCTCACTTAACCTCTTAGTTTTAACATCTTGTCAGTGGTGTCAGACATCACTCAGAGCTCATGGTGTATCTCACTTAACCTCTTAGTTTTAACATCTTGTCAGTGGTGTCAGACATCACTCGGAGCTCATGGTGCATCTCACTTAACCTCTTAGTTTTAACATCTTGTCAGTGGTGTCAGACATCACTCAGAGCTCATGGTGTATCTCACTTAACCTCTTAGTTTTAACATCTTGTCAGTGGTGTCAGACATCACTCGGAGCTCATGGTGCATCTCACTTAACCTCTTAGTTTTAACATCTTGTCAGTGGTGTCAGACATCACTCAGAGCTCATGGTGTATCTCACTTAACCTCTTAGTTTTAACATCTTGTCAGTGGTGTCAGACATCACTCAGAGCTCATGGTGTATCTCACTTAACCTCTTAGTTTTAACATCTTGTCAGTGGTGTCAGACATCACTCTGAGCTCATGGTGCATCTCACTTAACCTCTTAGTTTTAACATCTTGTCAGTGGTGTCAGACATCACTCAGAGCTCATGGTGTATCTCACTTAACCTCTTAGTTTTAACATCTTGTCAGTGGTGTCAGACATCACTCGGAGCTCATGGTGCATCTCACTTAACCTCTTAGTTTTAACATCTTGTCAGTGGTGTCAGACATCACTCAGAGCTCATGGTGCATCTCACTTAACCTCTTAGTTTTAACATCTTGTCAGTGGTGTCAGACATCACTCAGAGCTCATGGTGCATCTCACTTAACCTCTTAGTTTTAACATCTTGTCAGTGGTGTCAGACATCACTCAGAGCTCATGGTGCATCTCACTTAACCTCTTAGTTTTAACATCTTGTCAGTGGTGTCATACATCACTCAGAGCTCATGGTGCATCTCACTTAACCTCTTAGTTTTAACATCTTGTCAGTGGTGTCAGACATCACTCAGAGCTCATAGTGTATTTCACTTAAATTCCAAATTGGGGTATCTTTTCAATCTAAATAAGACAGTCAATGCACATTATCTTTGCTCCTCTAGTCATTATTGTTCTTTTCAGTGTCTCTCAAGGTCAATCTCTTTTCCCTGTTTGACTTGAGGGTTTACTTTGTAATTCTTTTGCTGGTCAACCTTTTCTTCCATATTATTGATAACACAGTTGCCAATGTGGCTTTTTCTTTTATTTCTGCACTGCTCATAAATTCATCTATAACCAAAGAATCTTCCTTTAAAAATGTGTTCTAAAACACATTTCATTTCTCTATTTTTTTCATTTTGTTCTAAAACTCATCTTATTTGTTCTCTATTATTTAATTATTGCCAGCATTTGTACGCATAAATAAGGGCGGATAGCACAATTGATTTTAATATTCTAAGTTTGAATATAACGGCAGCAAAATCTGGTATATCAGTTTCTACATGTTACATACGGGCAAGTTACAATACCCCAATTACAAACTATAACTCATTATAACTTCAATAAAAATGCCACCCTACCTTCTTCTAAAGTTTCAAACTGACGTCTGGCTTCACTTGGAGGACTATGACCGACTTTGTTGACAGCGGACACTGTGACTGTGTAGCAGGTGTAGGGTTTTAAGCCCTTAACGATGATGTGCTCAAAGGAAGGGGAGACTACTTCTTTTCTGGTGTCATTGGACTGACACTCCCTGGAAGCAGAGAGAGAAGAGTCATTATAAAATATAGAGAGAGAGAGAGAGAGAGAGAGAGAGAGAGAAAAGAGTCAATAACTGGGTATAATAAAATGTAGAGAGAGAGAGAGAAAAAAAGTTTATATTAGCCATACTAAAATAGAGAGAGAGAGAGAAAAAAAGAGTCAATAACTAGGTATAATAAAATGTAGAGAGAGAGAGAGAAAAAAAGTTTATATTAGCCATACTAAAATAGAGAGAGAGAGAGAGAGAGAAAAGAGTCAATAACTGGGTATAATAAAATGTAGAGAGAGAGAGAAAAAAAGTTTATATTAGCCATACTAAAATAGAGAGAGAGAGAGAGAAAAGAGTTGACAATGGTCACACTAAAACACAGAGAGAGAGAGAGAGAGAGAGAGAGAGAGAGAGAGAGAGAGAAAATAGTCAATAACTGGGTATAATAAAATGTAGAGAGAGAGAGAAAAAAAGTTTATATTAGCCATACTAAAATAGAGAGAGAGAGAGAGAGAGAGAGAGAGAGAGAGAGAAAAGAGTCAATAATTGGGTATAATAAAATGTAGAGAGAGAGAAAAAAAAAGTTTATATTAGCCATACTAAAATAGAGAGAGAGAGAGAAAAGAGTCAATAACTGGGTATAATAAAATGTAGAGAGAGAGAGTAAAAAAAGTTTATATTAGCCATACTAAAATAGAGAGAGAGAGAGAGAGAGAGAGAGAGAAAAGAGTCAATAACTGGGTATAATAAAATGTAGAGAGAGAGAGAGAGAAAAAAAGTTTATATTAGCCATACTAAAATAGAGAGAGAGAGAAGAATAAAACAAATGGCCATACTAAAATAGAGAGAAAATAGTTGATAACTGGCCATATTAAAATAGAGAGAGAGAGAGAAAGGAGTCGATAACTGGCAATACTAAAATAGAAAGAGAGACAGAGAGCCAGAAAGAGAGAGAGAGAGAAGAGTCAATAAATGGCTATACTAAAATAGAGAGAGAGAAAGAGTTGATAACTGCTCATCCTAAAATAGAGTGAAAAGAGTAGATAACTGGCCATACGAAAACAGAAAAAGAGAAAAAAGTCAATATCTGGTGATACTAAAAGAGAGTGGATCCACAACAATAGTTCGTTCAGAAATTCGTGCCCACAGAGTTAATTATCTTGGAAACTGTTTGATGAATTTCTGTAATTCTTTTTCGTGAAATCTTATTTTTTCATCGACCTTCAGTCTGATTTTTTGCCATACAGTCATGCATTTAGGAAAGATTTTTGCTTATTTGAGGTATATAAAAATATGATTTTATTGCTTAAGCACCGTTTCGCACTCTTAACTTGTAAGATGCGCACCACTTCAAGGTTTTTTTGGGCTAATTTCATTTCTGGTTTCTTATTAAATTGGTCCAGAGGCGTGTGCATGCACTTTTGCTAGGAATCTAAAAGGGGTCGGTTATATTACGATATAAAAAAAACAGAACATGGGCAGCTCTAAATATAGATAGAAAGTCTTTCAATCGATGGATAGGACATAACTTTGACTCTGCAGAGGCGACGGTCAAGCAAGGAAGACAAATGAAAGTTGATGATATTGACAAAAATGTTATTAGACGTGAAATTTTGAAAATGTTTGAATCTAATCAACTTGTTACACTGTGCAAACTTAAAGTTCAACTGCAATTAGAATGTGATCTCTGCTTCTACCTGTCTTCTGCAAGAGTATATTGATCTTCCTCTTAGTCTTTTTCCTTGGGGATTCCAAAAAAGAGCCTGTTGTGTAATACTCTCAGATGTCTTCCACAGTGTGTGTGTGCTATCCAGCGCCATAGTCTTCACTATATCTCATTATCCAAAGTGGTATTTGACTGGTACTTTGCTTTAATTCTATGTTAGTGATTTTGTCCTGCCATTTCCATCCTTTTATTCTGCGTAAGCATCCATTAATGAAGGTTTGTATCTTCATAATTGTCACTTTTATTGTTCTCCATGTTTCACAGACCTATATGATTTAACATTGGAGTTGAACATTTTTATTTTTGTATTTTACTTAATTTCTTTGGATTTCCATATGTTTGCTAGTGCAACAGATGCACCTCTTGTTTTGATATCCTTATTTTAGTATCATTCTCTGTTCATCTTTCTTTTCTTTCTGCCCTCGATATGAACAAATTCATCATCAGACAGCTCAACTTGGATATTCTCAGTTCTGTGAATTGACTTTAAAATGAGATCTTCTCGTATCTTAACTGTTGAGACAGTGCAATGTTAAGCTACCAACGCTGGACCCCACGACCACATCACTTCATCGTTCTGTGATTATTTTCCTAGTCTTTCTAAATGTCCATTTCTACTGACTGTCAATGGACTAACCATGTAGCAAAGATAGGAAACTTTTATACAAAGCTTCACATTAGGAGACAATCTGATCAACAGAAGCCGACTCCCCCTCAAGCAAGTGTTTCAACCATTTAGCTTCTTGACACTATAAGGATTTCAAGAGACAAAAGTTTAAGTCCTCACCTTATGTCTATGTCGTATTCGAAAATAGGACTGTTGTTAGGGTTGCTAGCATTCCAAATGATAGTGGCTTCTCTAGCACGGATGTCCACGATCTCCAGCTTGCTTGGGGCACTAGGAACATCTGTTGGAAGGTAGGCACAATTACAGAAGAAATACTTTTTTAAAAACCCTGGCATCCTAAAGAGTGGCCTACAGGGAATATAGATTTCAAATCAATCATTCAATCAATCCTAGATTACAAAACTTACTTGAACCTGTTTTATGAAACTATTGTAAAATGTACAATACAAAACAATTTTTTTTATGCAGCACCAGCAGTATTTTGAAAAGAAAAACTTGTGAGGTCTCAAAGAAGTTTCCTGAATAAATGCCGCCAACATAGAGAAAGGTACACAGTGGGGAAAGGCAACAGCATGCAGCAAATCGGAGATTTAAAAAAACTGTTAATTTTATGATCACAATTTTTATGAATGATTTTAATCTAGAGTTAAAGCCTTTCAGGTTCACACTGGGACCATATGCCATGTACAAAGTCTCTCCATCCACCTCAATGCATGTACAAAGTCTCTCAATCCATCACAATTCATGTACAAAGTCTCTCCATCCATCACAATTCATGTACAAAGTCTCTCCATCCATCACAATTCATGTACAAAGTCTCTCCATCCATCACAATTCATGTACAAAGTCTCTCATCCATCTCAATTCATGAACAATTTCTCTATTTCTTTCTGGTCATGGCCTATGTCCTAGAGGGTTTCCATGACTTTTCTCCATGTATTCCTGGGCCTTTCCTGTTTTCTCTTTTCCTGTGAGTTCTATAACAATGCCTGCCTTGCCCTGCTGGCATTGAGTTTTCTTAGTGTGTCCAATTCATTTGCTTTTTCTACTGTCTGTTCTTCTTCATGGTGAGAATTATGTTGCACTTTATGTTAGGCATGTAGCTTAGTGCATCCAATATCAACAGACAATTTGTTTCTCGCTTTTCCTTGTCCCAACCTTTTGTCCTATCTGACTTGAGTGATCCATTGGTAGTATTGGTCACCAGAACAGCTCTAAGAGAGGGTGGCCGAATCAAGAACTTGTCAAGCTCCAAAGCAGGAACACAGGTTCAAATCCTGATAGGGTCAAAAGTTTTTTTGTAACAGGGTGAAATAAAAACTAAGGCCCAAACACCTCGTGGCGACTACTCAGGAAAAGCGGCCTCTATTCTCCAGGCCTATATGTTCCCCGGCAGACCCCAGTAATTGGGATAATGTCATAAAGAAGAGAGCAGCTTTAGGGGATATAGCTATAAAGGCTCCTCTGTAAATGTGGAAAGTGATATTGCACTTAATAACAGACACCCAGGTGTGTCCTTGATGGGCGGAATTAAAAATTGAAGTTGTAGGCCAAAGTTTCCAGACTGTGTAGGCGAAAGGCTTAAAAAATATATTACCAGACACGTAGGCGGGTAAAAGGAGTGCCCAGCATATAAAGAGACTCACTCAGACTCCATTACAAAAGGGAGCAGCAAGTAACAATGAGCAGAGATACAAACCTTAGAGTTTAGTAGAGATAAGCATAGATTAGTGATAACGAGCAATAATTAGCAGAGAGTAATTAGTAAGGCTACAATTACTAGCAAATGAAAAGTTAATAAATAGCTGATGTAGTCAGTCCACAACAGGACTAGTGTTTAGACATCTAGAAATGTTTTCTGTGATTTACTGACTCCAGGATTATGTGAGTCCGGTGGTTATCCAGCGCGCCTATTTGTTTCATTATAATATTACTGACTGTACTTTATTATGTGATAATATAATTTGTGACTATAGGAATGTAAGAATAGTACGTAAATAAATATGTTTTTCGTGTGATGGAACACCTCAAGAGTTTGTTTGACTGTCACAAGTAGATGTTATTGGAATGTGTTAAAGAAAGACAAGCGGCCTATATGAAGTACAAAGAAGCACAGTACGAGAGGCATTATATTATATTTTCAAGTTCAAATACATAATTATCCAGTATTCAGTTCAACGACATAAACCAGCCATCGTATAATAAACATATAATAAGCATCTTATAACATTGTATAATAGATATAAAGTATAACAATATAAGATAAAACAATAGTATTTTTACACCTCTACCACTTTGTGGTGGACACACATCAGAGGAGTAAATTTGTACAAATGCTCTACAGGTAAAGTTTTAATGCCTAAAACCTCATTTTATAATAGAACACATCTATTGAGTTAAAAAGTTACATAGTGTCAGATCTGATTGGTCAAAGCTGAGGCTGTCAGGGTTGACTCATTCCATATTATCTGTTCTATTATAAATATCAGACGCTCTTAAAAAAATATCACTTATGATAAACAGAGATAGTGCGTTGAGCTAAATAATTATAGCAAGTTAATAGAACAATCTGGCACTGCAATACTTCTAGCTGACCAACCTCACCGTTTATTAACAAGTGATATGAGGTCCTTCTTTCCACCCAGGTTCCATCCTTCATCACATAGATCTCACAAACATACGCTCCAGAATCTGGTAGCTCCAGGTTGGTCATCATTATCTGGTGATCACTAGAAACTGCTACCTGCTCAAAGGAGCACAGAAAATGTTTACAAATTTAATCACAATCTAGTACAGTTTATATTTTTTTAAAAACAATTTGTTTACATAAACATTTATTAGCTATAGCAACCCAAAAAATTAAACGCCATGAAGAATATGTATTACAATACCTGCAAGGTGGTAAATTTTAAATTACTGAGGACATGTATCTTACCGATAGCAACTTATGGTTGTGAATCATAGACAATCACGCAAACAGCAAGGAAGAAAATAGATTCCCCTGAATCAAAATGTTACAGAAAAATCATTAAGATACTATGGATAAAGAAAAATAGCAATGAAGATTAACTAAAAGATTTAAACATTGAAAAGAGCTATCATTAAAACACCATTCTACAAAAGAAATGACAAAACTATGGCGACATCATAAAACACTGCAGAATAGAAAGAACAATAATGGAAGGCATGGTTCCTAAATGGACAACGCATCAAAGAAAAACCAAGAAAAAACACTTTTGATTTTTTAACAAGCACAGAATGTGGACTTCCTACTTTTTCCAGTTATCCAAAAGGACCAAACATTGGATCTCACCACTACCCAGACACTGAGGGAGGATAAAGCCACAAACAAACTATGACTTCAAAATGATAAATTCCCACCATCTATGGTGGGTTTCAAACCTGGGTTCTTTTTGTTGAAATCTTTTTTGAGGTTAGCGGGGTAGAGTTCTGCCCTACCAAAGGAGGAGTGAAACATCTCCTTTCTTCCACTAGTCTTCGGGACACCTTTGGGCAAGGTGAAGTTCCCATTTAGCCCCCCTATCAGGGTTTCATGAAGCCATTGGAGCAGGTGGTGGATGGTGTTGTGGGAGCAGCCGACAAGTAGTGCCGGTTATGGTCCCCACTCCATGATGGCAGGCAGAGGATCTCATTTATAGAAACAATGGCTATGATCTCTGACTAGTACAGTCACTGCCAAGAAGGAAAGGAATGGCAAACTACCTTCTTATATTGCCTAGTATAACTATGTCGTTCTGAGAGAGGTCAAAGCAAAAAGAGAGCTAATTTCCAATATTAGGAAGAAACAATCATCATTTTTTGGCCATGTAATGAGAAGAGAACAACTGGAGTGTATTGTTCCAACCTGAAAAATTTAGGGACGAAGAGATAGAGAGTAAAGAGAAAAAAATAACAGACAGCTTAAGAGAATGGCTTGGCAGAAGGTCAACAACAGAAATGATAAATAGCTGCCGAGATCGAAGGTTGTGGAGAGACATGATCACCTACGCCAGTAGGCCCGGTACTTGATGATGATAATTATGTCAAAACACAACTTAATATCCTCAGCTAACGGTGTTAATGGGCACCTTTGTATATAGTCACAAATAAAGGTACCACAATAGATTTGATAGATGTTAAGAAATTAAACACAGCAACCGCGAAAGAACTGACACAAGATTCATTCTTTAATGCTCTTGATTGTCAAACTTGTAAATATATTCTATACTCAGACATTTGTTCACACACCTTGCATATGCCTAAAGAGAAGAGGATGGCAAGGTTGAATGGAGGGGTGAGAGGCTGGAGGAGTGGGTTAAGGAAAAAATTGTTGACAGACATCAAAGACGATCTGTCCATCGAGGATGATCACTATTTAAAATTACGACAAATACTTCTGATGTGCTCTTCTCTTATTGCTTGCTTGCGTTCGCCCGATGACTTAAGGAGTGTACCTCATCATCATCCGCCCTTAAAAGGATGTTAAGTAGGTGTGTCTGCGTTGTGTTGTGGTTTACAGAATAACTGTGATATTTGTGCCTTTCGGCCCAACACATGCTCTTCTCTTATTAATTTTCCGTTTGGGTTGAAGACGGCACATAGGGCGAAAGTAATAGTTCTCCGCAGTTAACAATTTGTGCTAGTTCTTGTTAGTCTTTATTGTTTCTTAGTCCCATGTTTGAGCCTTCCCTGGTATTGTTTTGTGCAGCATTTGTTTTGACTTCTCTTATATGTGCTGCTAATAAAACAATTCACTAAGTGGAAATAAGTGATACTTGAGTGCTGTATTCTACAATCATATGCATTCATAGCCTCCTAGTCTCATGCCATTAACCCCAATTATGCTATTTTTACCAGTGGAACCTGGTTGGAAATACAGCTCTAGGCAACCCAGCCTCTTGGAAAGATTTTAAAATAAACTCCAGTAATATCTATCTCCAGCCACTTATAATATATATTTTCAACCACTTGGAAAGATTTTAAAACAAACTCCAGTAATATCTATCTCCAGCCACTTATAATATATATTTTCAACCACTTGGAAAGATTTTAAAACAAACTCCAGTAATATCTATCTCCAGCCACTTATAATATATATTTTCAACCACTTGGAAAGATTTTAAAACAAACTCCAGTAATATCTATCTCCAGCCACTTATAATATATATTTTCAACCACTTGGAAAGATTTTTAAACAAACTCCGGTAATATCTATCTCCAGCCACTTGGAAAGATTTCAAAACACTCCAATAATATCTATTTCCAACCACTTGGAAAGATTTTAAAACAACTCCAGTAATATCTATTTCCAACCACTTGGAAAGATTTTAAAACAAACTCCAGTAATATCTATCTCCAGCCACTTATAATATATATTTTCAACCACTTGGAAAGATTTTAAAACAACTCCAATAATATCTATTTCCAACCACTTGGAAAGATTTTAAAACAACTCCAGTAATATCTATTTCCAACCACTTGGAAAGATTTTAAAACAACTCCAGTAATATCTATTTCCAACCACTTGGAAAGATTTTAAAACAACTCCAGTAATATCTATTTTCAACCACTTGGAAAGATTTTAAAACAACTCCAATAATATCTATTTCCAACCACTTGGAAAGATTTTAAAACAACTCCAATAATATCTATTTCCATCCACTTGGAAAGATTTTAAAACATCTCCAGTAATATCTATCTCCAGCCACTTGGAAAGATTTTAAAACAACTCCAGTAATATCTATTTCCAACCACTTGGAAAGATTTTAAAACAACTCCAGTAATATCTATTTCCAACCACTTGAAAAGATTTTAAAACAACGCCAATAATATCTATTTCCAACCACTTGGAAAGATTTTAAAACAACTCCAATAATATCTATTTCCAACCACTTGGAAAGATTTTAAAACAACTCCAATAATATCTATTCCCAACCACTTGGAAAGATTTTAAAACAACTCCAATAATATCTATTTCCAACCACTTGGAAAGATTTTAAAACAACTCCAATAATATCTATTTCCAACCACTTGGAAATATTTTAAAACAACTCCAATAATATCTATTCCCAACCACTTGGAAAGATTTTAAAACAACTCCAATAATATCTATTCCCAACCACTTGGAAAGATTTTAAAACAACTCCAATAATATCTATTTCCAACCACTTGGAAAGATTTTAAAACAACTCCAATAATATCTATTCCCAACCACTTGGAAAGATTTTAAAACAACTCCAATAATATCTATTCCCAACCACTTGGAAAGATTTTAAAACAACTCCAATAATATCTATTTCCAACCACTTGGAAAGATTTTAAAACAACTCCAATAATATCTATTCCCAACCACTTGGAAAGATTTTAAAACAACTCCAATAATATCTATTTCCAACCACTTGGAAAGATTTTAAAACAACTCCAATAATATCTATTCCCAACCACTTGGAAAGATTTTAAAACAACTCCAATAATATCTATTCCCAACCACTTGGAAAGATTTTAAAACAACTCCAATAATATCTATTTCCAACCACTTGGAAAGATTTTAAAACAACTCCAATAATATCTATCTCCAGCCTCTTGGAAAGATTTTAAAACAACTCCAATAATATCTATCTCCAGCCACTTGAAAAGATTTTAAAACAACTCCAATAATATCTATTCCCAACCACTTGGAAAGATTTTAAAACAACTCCAATAATATCTATTTCCAACCACTTGGAAAGATTTTAAAACAACTCCAATAATATCTATTCCCAACCACTTGGAAAGATTTTAAAACAACTCCAATAATATCTATTCCCAACCACTTGGAAAGATTTTAAAACAACTCCAATAATATCTATTTCCAACCACTTGGAAAGATTTTAAAACAACTCCAATAATATCTATCTCCAGCCTCTTGGAAAGATTTTAAAACAACTCCAATAATATCTATCTCCAGCCACTTGGAAAGATTTTAAAACAACTCCAATAATATCTATCTCCAGCCTCTTGGAAAGATTTTAAAACAAACTCCAGTAATATCTATCTCCAGCCTCTTGGAAAGATTTTAAAACAACTCCAATAATATCTATCTCCAGCCTCTTGGAAAGATTTTAAAACAACTCCAATAATATCTATAATAATATCTATAATAATATCTATCTCAAGTTGCAACAAATAGAAGCATAACCTCCAACAAAATACACACTTTGGACAAATCTATTACCCTGCTAGAAAGGCTACTGGGTGAGTACTCTACATGATGATTGTTCCCAATGGTGACGAAGGTGGCAAGGTCCTTTTTCCAAATGATGCCGTTGTATGCAACATTTTCCTCCAGTTCTGGACAGTTCAGAGTTACATTTTCTCCAACACGTTTGACAACATTTTGCTCAGATCCTGAGGTCTGAGCTGAAAAGAGAGATGTGAAAAGTGAAACCAAAGTGGAGATGTATCTCATAGTTGGTACAGTTAGCAATCTGATATCACAGTTAGATTAGTAGTTAGGTACACAAGAAAATACATCTTTGTGGCATTGAGTCACTACTCTTTAAGGACTACTCTCACTAACTAAGACATACTCAACACCTACTCTGTAAGGACTACTCTCACTAACTAAGACATACTCAACACCTACTCTGTAAGGACTACTCTCACTAACTAAGACATACTCAACACCTACTCTGTAAGGACTACTCTCACTAACTAAGACATACTCAACACCTACTCTGTAAGGACTACTCTCACTAACTAAGACATACTCAACACCTACTCTGTAAGGACTACTCTCACTAACTTAGACATACTCAACACCTACTCTGTAAGGACTACTCTCACTAACTAAGACATACTCAACACCTACTCTGTAAGGACTACTCTCACTAACTAAGACATACTCAACACCTAATCTTTAAGGACTACTCTCACTAATTTAGACATACTCAACACCTACTCTGTAAGGACTACTCTCACTAACTTAGACATACTCAACACCTACTCTGTAAGGACTACTCTCACTAACTAAGACATACTCAACACCTAATCTGTAAGGACTACTCTCACTAACTTAGACATACTGAACACCTACTCTGTAAGGACTACTCTCACTAACTTAGACATACTCAACACCTACTCTGTAAGGACTACTCTCACTAACTAAGACATACTCAACACCTACTCTGTAAGGACTACTCTCACTAACTAAGACATACTCAACACCTACTCTGTAAGGACTACTCTCACTAACTAAGACATACTCAACACCTACTCTGTAAGGACTACTCTCACTAACTAAGACATACTCAACACCTACTCTGTAAGGACTACTCTCACTAACTTAGACATACTCAACACCTACTCTGTAAGGACTACTCTCACTAACTAAGACATACTCAACACCTACTCTGTAAGGACTACTCTCACTAACTAAGACATACTCAACACCTACTCTGTAAGGACTACTCTCACTAACTAAGACATACTCAACACCTACTCTGTAAGGACTACTCTCACTAACTTAGACATACTCAACACCTACTCTGTAAGGACTACTCTCACTAACTAAGACATACTCAACACCTACTCTGTAAGGACTACTCTCACTAACTAAGACATACTCAACACCTACTCTGTAAGGACTACTCTCACTAACTTAGACATACTCAACACCTACTCTGTAAGGACTACTCTCACTAACTAAGACATACTCAACACCTACTCTGTAAGGACTACTCTCACTAACTAAGACATACTCAACACCTAATCTTTAAGGACTACTCTCACTAATTTAGACATACTCAACACCTACTCTGTAAGGACTACTCTCACTAACTTAGACATACTCAACACCTACTCTGTAAGGACTACTCTCACTAACTAAGACATACTCAACACCTAATCTGTAAGGACTACTCTCACTAACTTAGACATACTGAACACCTACTCTGTAAGGACTACTCTCACTAACTTAGACATACTCAATACCTACCATGCAATGACTACTCTCACTCATTTACTAAGACATACTCAACACCTAATCTGTAAGGACTACTCTCACTAACTTAGACATACTCAACACCTAATCTGTAAGGACTACTCTCACTAACTTAGACATACTCAACACCTACCATGCAATGACTACTCTCACTAACTTAGACATACTCAACACCTACTCTGTAAGGACTACTCTCACTAACTAAGACATACTCAACACCTACTCTGTAAGGACTACTCTCACTAACTAAGACATACTCAACACCTACTCTGTAAGGACTACTCTCACTAACTAAGACATACTCAACACCTACTCTGTAAGGACTACTCTCACTAACTTAGACATACTCAACACCTACTCTGTAAGGACTACTCTCACTAACTAAGACATACTCAACACCTACTCTGTAAGGACTACTCTCACTAACTAAGACATACTCAACACCTACTCTGTAAGGACTACTCTCACTAACTTAGACATACTCAACACCTACTCTGTAAGGACTACTCTCACTAACTAAGACATACTCAACACCTACTCTGTAAGGACTACTCTCACTAACTAAGACATACTCAACACCTAATCTTTAAGGACTACTCTCACTAATTTAGACATACTCAACACCTACTCTGTAAGGACTACTCTCACTAACTTAGACATACTCAACACCTACTCTGTAAGGACTACTCTCACTAACTAAGACATACTCAACACCTAATCTGTAAGGACTACTCTCACTAACTTAGACATACTGAACACCTACTCTGTAAGGACTACTCTCACTAACTTAGACATACTCAATACCTACCATGCAATGACTACTCTCACTCATTTACTAAGACATACTCAACACCTAATCTGTAAGGACTACTCTCACTAACTTAGACATACTCAACACCTAATCTGTAAGGACTACTCTCACTAACTTAGACATACTCAACACCTACCATGCAATGACTACTCTCACTCACTAAGACATACTCAACACCTACCCTGCAATGACTACTCTCACTCACTAAATTAGACATACTCAACACCTACCCTTTAAGGACTACTCTCACTAACTTAGACATAACACCTTCCATGCAATGACTACTCTCACTCACTAACTTAGACACACTCAACACCTACCCTGCAATGACTACTCTCACTCACTAACTAAGACATACTCAACACCTACCCAGTAAGGATTACTCTAGACTTACCTCCAATACCTGTATTTACCAGCAATAAGGCCAATAGGAGATTCAACATGGCAGAATGTCACTGACAAAGTCCCAAAAACAGCTCTGTCAAGGTAAGTTTGAATTATCATAAAGAATTTACTGGCAAATGCTAAAAGAAAGAAAGGAAGGAGAGAGAGGAAGAAAAGAGAGAAGAGATAAAGAGAGAAGGAAGGAAGGGAGGGAGGAAGGAGGGAGGGAGGGAGGAAGGAAGGAAGGAAGGAAGGAAGGAAGGAAGGAAGGAAGGAAGGAAGGAAGGAAGGAAGGAAGGAAGGAAGGAAGGAAGGAAGGAAGGAAGGAAGGAAGGGAGAGAGGGAGAGAGGGAGGGAGGGAGAGAGGGAGGGAGGGAGGAGGGAGGAACAACTTTGTGATGTATAAGTAATATGGTGTCAGTGCTTATAAATATATATATAGATATTTTTTTTTTCACATCTACACATTTTTGAATAACTTGGTCAGTATTACACTAGTGCTGTGTTTCTTTCCAGAAAAACCTGGTACCTATTTATGGCCAAGTTAACCTAGAAGCTGTTGACAGATTACTGGATTGCATTTCTTCTTTGATCATATTTGCTTGGCCAGGCTGGTTGGTCTGTTTCTAGTGAGACTGCGAGGAGACTCCAGCTGATATTAATCACAACCGTTTGTTTTCATCTCAAAATGGCATTTAACCAGGAGTCAAGGTGCTCATCCAGCAACGGAATGAGATCAGTCAACAACCCACATGTTGACAGCATGCATGAGATTCAGTGAAAAACATAGCTGATCAAGACCCTGTTCCACCTACCTGGAATATAGTCAGGCCTAGTAAATAGAGATCAAAGATGTAAGGGAACTGTGTATTCAAAAATGCTGTGTTGAAGTCAAGTGCATTGAAGTCAAGAGCGCTGAAGTCATGTGCGCTGAAGTTAAGTGCATTGAAGTCAAGTGTGTTGAAGTGAATTGTGTTGAGCCAAAAGGTGTAAACAGCCTAGCTGTGAACGAACAACAACTATCTACCCCACTTAACATTCTTTTGAGGCCATTTGATAATGAGGGCTATTCATTCCTTTAGCAGTTACCAGGTGAATGCGAGAAACATGGCTGCCAGGGGATAAACAGACTAACACGCAAAATTCAGCTCCTAGTCTCTAGGGACTTCACCAAAGGTGAAAGCTGGCGAATGCACACACATGCACAAAATTATTTAAATTTCCAAAAATCAGAGAACCATCGTTGGTAGTGATAACTTCCCAGTTAAGGAAAACAGGTCATACGTCCAACCCCAGTAACGGCCATCAATTGCGCCAAGTACTCCAAGCACTGGTACTGAATCCATGAAGAACGTACTCGGAGAACTTGTTGCAGGTGATGACTGTTACATGGGCCTGGACACGTTTGTCACACGTACTGCTCAACTATTTATTTTAAATGCAATACAAATAACAGAAATAAACAAGACAAACACTTTGATGGTTGCTGAAACGTGTGGCATAGATGGGAATATCCTGACTACGGTGACATCAATCCATTTGAAGCAAAGCGTTGACTTTCATTTATAGTTTTAGCATTGTCTTGTGAGACACGAGAACTATTTCTTAAATTTTGGTTCAGTTAATGTAATTTAAAGAAATGTTGGACATTATAGTGAAGGAAAGCAAAAATAAAGGACTCAGTCTTAATAGCAAAAAGACAGAGGTAATGGTAACAACAAAGAAAAAGACATCACCTCAGTGCAAAATAAAGACAAGTGGAACAATATTAAAACAGGTAAATGAATTTAAATATTTTGGAACTTTGTTAACCTCAGATGGAAGATGTACAAAAGAGGTGAGATGCAGAATGGCTCAGGCAAAAGCAGCTTTCCAAAAAATTATGATTGTCTCTTCCTAATATTGGAAATTAGCTCTCTTTTTGCTTTGACCTCTCTCATAACATTTTCATTACTCTTCTTAACTGTACATGGTACTCTCAACATTCTTCTGTAAAACCACATTTCTACAGACTCCAGTGATTTTCTTGTCTGTTGTCCTATTATCCATGATTCGCATCCATATGTCAAGACTGGCTTTACATAACATTTAAGAACTCTTTTTCTTGTTTCTATTGTCAAAAATGGATTGCATAGTATCTTCCTCATTTTTAGGAAAGCTGCTTTTGCCTGAGCCATTCTGCATCTCACCTCTTTCCGTCTGAGGTAAACAAAGTTCACAAATATTTAAATTCATTTACCTGTTTTAATATTGTTCCACTTATCTTTATTTTGCACTGAGGTGATGTCTTTTTCTTTGTTGTTACCATTACCTCTGTCTTTTTGCTATTAAGGATCAGTCCTTTCTTTTTGCTTTCTTTCACTATAATGTCCAACATTTCTTGTAACTCATTTTCATTCTTAGCGATTAAGACTGTATCATCAGCATACCTTAGATTATTTATATTATGACCTCCAATTGTTATTCCAGGCATGTCCCTTATGGATCTTAAAATAATCTCACTATAAAGAAATAGCCAACCCAAAATCAGCATAAACAGTGAAGAACTTGAAATTGTAACAAACTATTAGTGTCTGAGATCTGTAGTAACTAACAGTGGGGACTGCCAGAAAGAGATCAAAAGAAGATTAGAAATAGCAACACAAAAATTAAATGTCATGAAGAAGGTGGCACAATACCAACAAGGCAGTAAATTAAAAATTACTGAGAGCAGGTATCTTCCTGATAGTAAAATAAGGTTGTGAATTATGGACAATCTCGCAAACAGCTATGAAGAAAATCAATTCATTCTGAATGAAATGCCACAGAAAAATCCTTTAAAATCCTTTAGATATCTTGGATAATAAAAAAGAGCAATGAAGACATATCAAAAGACTTAAACATTAAAAAGAACTGGCTTATAAACACCTTTATGAAGGAAATTAAAACACTATGGCCATGTCAAAAGACACAGTGGTCTAGAAAGAACAATAATGGAAAGTTTGGTTCCAGGACAGTTCAGGGCCAGACAAAGAAGAAGGTGGTTGTAAGACATCAAAGAGATCTTGAACATGACAACAACAGAAGTAGGAGATCTGACTAGGATAAAGATTCTTTCAGATGGACTGAGATTAATGGAACAAGGGACATACAATCTGATGGCCGCAACAATGTACATACTTTTGGGTTGACTGCACACTCAAACAGCAGACATTGTTGGAGGAGGCATCACTGGTTCACTTGGAGATGCACATGAAAGCTTTGTTTATATTGTATACATCCTTCACATCTGACAGCCCTGGGTTTCTGTTAACAGAAGATACATGCTCACATTTTCAACTGTCATGTCTATGCTGGGTGCCTCCTTACACAGCACAGGAACACTAAGGTCAATTACATTTTAACACAATGGATTGTACAGAATGAACAGAATAGAAAGAAACACACTACAATAGAAAGAACAAAATAGAAAGAAACACGCTACAATAGAAAGAACAAAATAGAAAGAAACACACTACAATAGAAAGAACAGAATAGAAAGAAACACACTACAATAGAAAGAACAAAATAGAAAGAAACACACTACAAGAGAAAGAAACACAAAACAATAGAAAGAACAGAATAGAAAGAAACACACTACAATAGAAAGAACAAAATAGAAAGAAATACAATACAATAGAAAGAAAGAAACTGTGATGTTATGCTATCCTATTTTTATTTGTGGTTATCCTACCTAATTGTGGTTAGTGCAATGTTATGCTACCCTCCTAGTTGTGGTTATCGTGATGTTATGCTATTCTATCTCTAGTTTTGGTTTTTGTGATATTATGCTGCCCTCCTAGTTGTGGTTATTGTGATGTTATGCTATCCTATCTACTTGAGGTTTTGGTGATGTTATGCAATGAAAGCAAAAGTAGGAAAAAGTAGACATCAGATCATTATAGAAAATCATGGTTTAGGAAAAAGAAATGACATAAGAAAGATTAATACAAATTTGTGAAGAAAACAGGCAGGTAATATGTTACACCTACTTTGAGCAAGAGAAAAGGAAACTATACACATGGAAAAGTCCTGGAGATAAGCAGAGGACCTACTTTGAGCAAGAGAAAAGGAAACTATACACATGGAAAAGTCCTGGAGATAAGCAGAGGAATTAAATGAACAACATAATGATAAAAGATAGGTTCTGTAACATCTTAAAGAAAGCCACGAACAAAAAGAAGATACACAAACAAACAAAAGAAGCAAAAAGAACAAACAATAAAAATTAAACAATTGAAAAATCAAGAATCATGGTAACCCTAGATGAAAAACTAACAGAGGAATTCAAGAAACTCCCTAAACAAGTAGGCACAGTAGAAGAAGTGTGGAAGCAGTTTAAGAAAACAGTAATTAACATCTCAAAAACAGTATATGGAATAAAATTAAGGACAAAAGAAGAGAAAAAGAGCACCCCCGTGGTGGAACAAAGCAGAGAAGCAATTAAAGAAAAGAAGAAACTGTTTAAAAATTGGAGGGAGAATAAGAATCAAGAAGGATATGAAAAATATGCATTAGTCTGGAAAAATGTTATAATTTTGATCAAAGAAGCTAAGCAAAACACTTGGACAGAATACAGACAAAATATGAGTAGGAACTTCAAGACAGCCACAAGAGATTTCTAAAGCAGTAAAAGCAACAAGAACAAGAAAAGAAAAGATCCTACTGAGCTCATAAATTACAAAGACGGACAGCCAATATCAAATAACCAATGTATGCAACAGAGATGGAAAGAATATTTTGAAGACCTATTAACACAACACCAACTATTATTAACACAACAAAAACCATGCAAGAAAGCAGAAACACTGAACCCAACATCATGGCAGAGGAAATCAAAGAAGTAATCAAATATGCACCAAGAAATATGGCACAGGGGATAGATAACATGTTAGTAGAAATAACAGCAGCAGCAGGAGAAACAGGAGTTACATGGCTGCACAGAATATTCAATGCAACATGGCACCAACAAAAAGCGCCAGAAGACTGGCAACAGGTAATCATCATACCAATATGGAAAAATAAGCGTAGCAAGAGAGATACTGACGCGCTATTCACATTAAAACAGCTAGCAGAAAAGACGACAGAACACAATCAAAATGTGTACATAACTTCTGATCAGGAAAAAGCATTCGACAGAGTAAACAGAGAACAATTATGGGAGATACTAACAACATACGGAATAAGCCAACATCTAACCAACCTAATTAAAAGTCTCTACATCAACAACAGCTGAACAGCAGCAGGTTACACAGACCACTTTGACATTAGATCAGGAGTGAGATAGTGGTGTGTACACTCCTGCCTACTGTTTATTACATACATGGACTATCTATGCAAGTTAGCCAATCCATCAGAGACAGAGGAGATTAATGAGCTTCTATTTGCAGACGATCAGGCACTAATACATGGAAAAATAGAAGACTTACAAGAACACTTAAACGGACTCAACAGCACAGGCACAAAATACATCATGAAAATCGACATAAATAAAACAGATGTCATGAATATCACAAAAGAGAAACAGATCATCAACATTATAGATGGCAGACAACTAAAACAAGTAGAGGAATTCAAATACCTATGTAGTCTAGTGACAAACGATAATTCAGAAACAACAGAAATAGACTCAAGATGCAACAAAGCTTGTCAAATCATCGGACAGTTTTCACCACTATTGTCCAACAAGGAAATAACTCTAGAGGCAAAACGGGCACTCTACAATACAATGTTCATCTCAATGTTGTGCTACCAATGCGAGTCCTGGACCCTAGATCCAAGAGCAATAATACAAATAACCTCTACTGAGACAAAATGTGTTAGATGAATGACAGGAAACAGCCTGAGAGATAAGATCAGAAATGAAGAACTGAAAAAAAAAAGTTATGAATAACCATCACAACAGAATATATAAAGAAACAACAGATAAAATGATTTGGCCACATGACAAGCCAGAAAGATCAAAACACATGTAGCCTTCATTAAACATTGCAAGATCACCAGATCCAAGTGCGGCCACAGAAAAGATGGTCGATGGAATATTAGAAACACAACAGCAGCAGAAGTGAACAGAATAACAAAAGACCGCAAATTATATCTCCCCTCGACACTGAAAGGCAAATGAGGAAGAAAAGAATAAGAAGAAAGATATATATATTTGTTTCATTTATATGATATTTATTATATAATATATACACATATATAATCAACGGCCCAGAAAGCGAAAACAGCAAAGTGTGTGGTACACATGAGGCATATTCAGAACACGAAAGACGAATATGGCAGACCACAGTGAAAGAGATTGGAGCCTCATCACGTACTAGTCCAGAGGAAGCCATGGAGAGGAATTCGAACTTATGTCGGAGGAAAGATCTTAAAATAAGTACTTGGAATGTTAGGACTCTATATCAAGAAGGGAAATTGGAAAATCGGATTTAAGAAGCAGAACGATTAAATATAGATATTTTAGGCATATCAGAGACAAGATGGAAAGAATGTGGGTAGATAGAAGATAAAAATATACATTTATATACTCAGGAAACACAACAGAACATCAAAGGGGGTAGGAATACTGATAAAAAGAGAGCTACAAAAATATATAAGTAACCACTGGACATACAATGATAGGATTATACTACTCAAGTTGAAAGCAAAACCATTCGACATAGCAATAATGCAGACATATGCACCTACTCAAGACTACACAGATGAACAAATAGAGGCATACTATGAGGACCTAAATAAAGTTATGAAGCAAGTGAAATCTTCAGACATCTTGATTGTAATGGGTGACATGAACGCTAAAGTAGGAAAAGGTAGATATAAGACCATTATAGGAAATCATGGTTTAGGAAAAAGAAATGACAGAGGAGAAAGATTAATACAATTTTGTGAAGAAAACAGGCTGATAATATGTAACACCGACTTTGAGCAAGAGAAAAGGAAACTATACACATGGAAAAGCCCTGGAGATAAGAAGAGGAATCAAATAGATTACATAATGATAAAAGAAAGGTTCCGGAACATCGTAAAGAAAGCCAAAACTACCCAGGAGCAGATATTAATTCAGATCACAATCTTGTAATGATTAAAATGAAAATCAAATTAAAGAGAAAGAAACAAAATACTAATTCAGCAATACCAATAGATATAATAGCGTTAAATCAGAAAGATGTAAAAGAAACTTATACTGTACAAGTAAAGAACACATATCAGAAGCTGCTAGAAGAAGGGATTGAGCAATACAGAAGAGAAAATCCTGAAGAAAAAGTCGCAACCAAATGGCAATGCATAAAAAACAGCATACAAGAATCCTGCATCACCTTACCCAAAAAGGAAAGTAACAAAAAACAAAAATGGATAACTGACAACATTTTAGAAAAAATGGAAGAGAGAAGACAAGCGAAGAACACGGCCAGATACAAAGAAATTTATAATGAAATACGAAAAATGGGCAAAAAGGCAAAAAAAAACTGGCTCAACCAAAGATGTCTAGAAGTCGAAACTATGGAAAGTAAACAAAATTTAAGAGGAATGCACACAAAAATAAAAAGAATGACTAATAAAGACAAAAAAGCTGCAGGAAGCGGATGGATTGCAAATAAAGAGGGAAGAATGCTAAAAGACAACAAAGATATAATCGATAGATGGCGGGAATACATAACAGAATTATTTCATGACGAAAGGGACAAAAAACCATTTATAAAATGTACATTCAGCTATAAAATCCTAAAATCTGAAGTAGAAAAAGCTATAAAAACTAAAAACAATGAAAAAGGGAAAAGCAGCAGGACCTGACAATATACAGATAGAGATGATACAGCCACTAGAAGATTTCGGCATTGAAGTTAAAAAAAAAAAAAAAGTAAAGTACCCCCGTCACGCCAAGTGGCGTATAGGGAATATGGTGTTAGAGACCATAAATTTTACAGACCTTCGGCACATGATTTTTGGGGTAATGTGGTCGGTATTACGTCCGTGCCGCTTCACTTTCCCAGAAAAAAATCTGGTACCCATTTAAGGCAGGGTGAACACGGAAGCTGAAAGTTGGGATCGAACCTACCTCTTGTCCTTTGTAGTCCAGTTCACTAACCACTGAGCTATCGCGGCTCCCTAGGCATTGAAGTGATCACAGACATATGCAATTACATATACCATACAGGATACATACCAAATGAACTAAAAACATCAACTTTCATTGCATTGCCTAAAAAGAATGGTGCAGTTGAATGCAGTGATTTTAGAACAATAAGCCTACTGAGCCAGGTAACAAAAATGTTACTAAAAGTTATACAAGGAAGGATTCAGAATAAAATTAATACTGAATTAGATGAGCAGCAATTCGGATTCAGGAAAAACAGTGGCACAAAAGAAGCCATATTCAGCATGAGGACATTGATTGAAAAGTACATAGAAGTTAACAAACCAATATATGCCTGCTTCATAGACTACACCAAAGCTTTCGATAGAATACACCATAATCAACTTATAGACTGCCTAAAAGATATAAATCTGGATGACACAGACATACGACTGATGTATATTTGTACTGGGAGCAAACAGCAATAATAAAATATAACATGGAGAACACTACACCCATGGACATAAAAAGAGGAGTAAGACAAGGATGCATCCTATCACCAAGCTTGTTCAATCTATCTTTTCTTCTTTCCTTCCTCATCTGCCTTTCAGCGTCGAGGGGAGATATAATTTGCGGTCTTTTGCTCTTCTGTTCGCCTCTGCTGCTGTTATGTTTCCTAGTGCTTCTAATATTCCATCGACCCATCTTTTTCGTGGCCGACCCTTGGGTCTGGTGTTCTCACAACATTTGTTGAAGGCTCGTTGTGTGGTGTTTTGTTCTTTCTGCCTTGTCACGTGATCAAACCATTTTATCTGTTGTTTCCTTATATATTCTATGGCGGGGGCTATTCCTAGCTTTTTTCTCAGTTCTTCATTTCTGGTCTTATCTCTCAGAAT
Source organism: Megaustenia siamemsis (assembly GCA_032433765.1). Classification (NCBI taxonomy): domain Eukaryota; kingdom Metazoa; phylum Mollusca; class Gastropoda; order Stylommatophora; family Ariophantidae; genus Megaustenia; species Megaustenia siamemsis. The sequence continues at coordinate 3,210,019 of JAVIAB010000091.1, read as the reverse complement.
GTTTCCTGTCATTCGTCTAACACATTTCATCTCTGTAGAGGTTATTTTTCTTATTGTTCTTGCATCTAGGGTCCAGGTCTGGCATTGGTAGCACAACTTTGGGATGAAGATTGTGTTGTATAGTGCTTGTTTTGCCTCCAGAGTTATTTCCTTGTTGGACAATAGTGGTGATAACTGTCCGATGATTTGACAAGCTTTGTTACATCTTGATTCAATCTCTGCTGTTTGAGAATTATTGTTTGTCATTAGACTTCCTAGGTATTTGAATTCCTCTACTTGTTTAAGTTGTCTGCCTTCTATAGTTATGTTGATGTTCTGTTTATTTTTGGCAACATTCATGACTTCTGTTTTGTTGATGTTGATTTTCATGTTGTATTTTGTGCCTGAGATGTTGAGTTTGTTTAAGTGTTCTTGTAGGTCTTCTATTGTTTTATGTATTAGTGCCTGATCGTCTGCAAATAGAAGCTTGTTGATCTCCTCTGTCTCTGATGGGTTGGCTAGCTTGCATATATAGTCCATGTATGTAATAAACAGTAGGGGGGATAGTACGCACACCTTTCTTACGCCTGATCTAACTTCGAAGTGGTCTGTGTAGCCTGCTGCTGTTCTGACCCTGCAGCTGCTGTTGACGTAGAGACTTTTAATAAGGTTGATTAGATGTTGGCTTACTCCGTATGTTGTTAGTATCTCCCACAGTTGTTCTCTGTTTACTCTGTCGAATGCTTTTTCTTGGTCAATGAAGGCTATGTATAAGTTTTGATTGTGTTCTGTCGTTTTTTCTGCAAGCTGTTTTAGTGTGAATATTGCGTCGGTACATCCTCTGTTTTTTCGGAACCCCATTTGAGAACCGCTTAACTGTAGTTCTATTATTGGTCTCAGCCTTTTTTCCAAGATTTTAGCGTATAACTTTCCTACATGGCTGAGAAGAGATATACCTCTATATTGATTGCAGTCTCTTTTGCTACCTTTCTTTTTCCATATTGGTATGATGATTGCCTGTTGCCAGTCTTCTGGGGCTTGTTGTTGGTGCCATCCTGCATTAAATATTTTGTGCAGCCATTGCATTCCTGTTTTTCCTGCTGCTGCTATTATTTCTAATGGTATGTTATCTATCCCCGGTGCTTTATTTTTTGGTGCATATTTCATTACTTCTTCGATTTCCTCTTTCATGATGTCGGGTTCAGTATTTGTGAGTTCTGGCATGGTTTTTATTGTCTTATTGGTGGTTGGTATGTTTAACAGGTCTTCAAAATGTTCTTTCCATCTCTGTTGCATACATTGGTTATTTGATATTGGCTGTCCGTCCTCGTCATTTATCAGCTCAGCAGGATCATGGTTTTCTTTTCTCGCTCTTGTGGCTTTTACTGCTTTGTAGAAATCTCTTGTGGCTGTCTTGAAGCTCATGTTTTGTCCGAATTCTGTCCAATTCTTTTGCTTAGCTTCTTTGATCAACATTTTAACTCTTTTCGAACTAAAGCATATTTTCATATTTTTCTTGGTTCTTGTTCTCCCTCCAATTTTTAAACAGTTTCTTCTTTTCTTTGATTGCTTCTCTGATTGTTTCTTTCCACCACGGGGTGCTCTTTTTCCCTTCTCTTTTTCTTAGCTTTGTTCCACAAGCTGTTTTAGAGATGTTGGTTACTGTTTCTTTAAATTGTTTCCACTCTTCTTCTACTGTGCTTACTTCGTCAAGGAGTTTCTTGAATTCCTCTGTTAGTTTTTCTTCTATGGTTTTCCTTGTTTCTTGATCTTTTAATTGAATAAATGATTGTTCAATCTATACACAGAGCAAATCTTTAAAAACATCACTGAGATACCAAGCCTAAACATTAATGGGAAGATAATCAATAACCTAAGATATGCTGATGATACTGTACTACTAGCAGAAAATCCTAAAGATCTACAACAATTACTTAATGTAATAAACATAACAAGCAAAAAATATGGACTAGATATGAATATCAAAAAGACTAAAACTAAAACTATGATCATAAACAAAGAAAATTCTCAAGACCTACAATTAAATATCAAAGTGGAAGGAATACATCTGGAGACAGTTCAGAGCTACAACTACCTGGGACATACTATAACCAGTGATGGAAAATGTACAACTGAAATAAATAAAAGAATAGGTATGGCAAAAAAGTAATTTCAATGCCATGAAAAATATACTAACATCAAAACAAATAACACCAGGGCTAAAACTAAGAATAGCAAAATGTTACATCTTCTCAATATTCCTATATGGTGCAGAAACATGGACATTAGACCAGAAAACAGAACAGAAAATTGAAACCTTTGAAATGTGGATTTATAGAAGAATAGGTAGAATTGGATGAAAAGAAAAGAAAACAAACAATGAAGTCTTAAAACAACTGCAAATGAAAAGAGAACTACTAAACACAATTCAAACAAGACAAATGAAATTTTTGGGTCCTGTTAAAAGACACAACAGCCTAATAAAAGTAATATTGGAAGGGAAAATACAAGGTAAAAGAGGCAGAGGCAGACCAAGACTAACATGGACGAGTAGAATCAAAAGATGGACAAGTCAGCCTATGACAACCTGCACCATCAGAAGCAAGGAGTGGAATGGCGCTCCACGGTAGCCACCTTTTTATGTGGAGACGGCACTCAATGATGATGATATACATATAATGTATATGTGTGTGTGTGTGTGCATGTGTATAAATATATATTAGCATGCACATATATGATATATGATATATAATATATACACATATTGACATGTATGTTATGGCCCGCGACTCCTTGCTGGTCATTAACTTAAGGTAGTGTTTGGCCTCCATAACAAAAGGTTGGAATACATTTTGTGATTTTGACTCAAACTCAAACTCAATCACAATAATCACATGCATGAGCCTCATGAGCGATGTATCATGTTGATTGTTGTCAGTCAGTAGTCTCACACTGTGACACTACAGCACTACACTACACACTACTCACAGTCACAGTGATCACCAATGATCAACAATTGAAATAAAATTAAACCTTAATAAGCCTCCTTAAGCTTCTACTTCTTAACCATCATAACTAATCCGACTAATCTAATAACGATTCTTAATTCTGTGACTGAGTTCAAATGAAAAGAAATCCATCTGAATCTGGACTACACTTGACACTTACTTGACTTACACTACAAGAGTCTCGTCTCAGGTCTGGCTAGAGTAAATATACAACAAAGAGACGAGTCGAGTGAGAACAATTTTCAACAAGAATTGTTAATAATTTAGTATTTTAAGAATTAGATACAGCGATGACGATAAACAGATAAATCTGATGATAGAATATATTTTATTTAGTAGCACCACAATAAAGTTCAAAGTAAAAAACTAAAAAATACTAATACTGAATTATGAATACTCAACTGGAAAGTAAATTTAATTTGTATTTATCAACTTAATCAACACTGAAACATTACCTTCTCACTAACACAAACAAATTCACAAAATAGTATTAATTTCCAGCAGAGGCACCATGCATAAGAAGAGAGTGGCGGTTAAACACGACGATAAGTAAGAAACCATTTGATCACAACATTTCTCTCTCTGAGAGTTTCTGGCTCTAGTCGGCCATTTTATCCGGTCACGTGACTGCTGGGATACCCAGAACTCGGTGAAGAAAGGTACCAGTTGGTGGATGGGGAGGGCAGAGGATGAGAGATGGGGGATTGGCTTTGTGGGTGAGCGGAGAAAGATGAATTCTTCTTGCGTCCTCGAAGATCGACGACCCGGAAGTGTGCATCATCATCATTAGCTGCGCACCTTTTTTTCAAAACGCAACACGTTCACTATAACAGTCTGATGAACACTTTGTCGGTTGCCGGGACACAGGGGTAGAGGGGGTACTGAGTAGATATGGGAATGCTCCTTCTATTCTAAAGTCTATTCCTATTTTACTTCTTCCTTTCGACTCACTATGTAGCATGGGTTTTCATCAAACGCTTTCCAAGCCGTCCAGTTGATGACATTCTCTAAAGATCATTCATTACCATCTTTATCTCTGCTATCGCCCTCTTCTTCAAATATATGTTGGACTTTCCTTTTTGTCTTCTGCCCTGAGAATTAAAATAAAGGCTTCTCGCGTTGGTTCCCTCAGTGTGTGTCCAGCGTCACCGTTTTTGTCTTTTATCTTTGTCCACTGGTGTCCGGTTATTTTCCAAAGTTCTATGTAGGTAATTTATTTATGTTTCATCTTATCTTTTATTAATGCATCTTCTCACTTCGTTGTTCACCCCTGTGTATGTTTCCTACGCCTTGGCCTTAATACTTCTCGTTGGGGGGAGCAGAAGCGCCTGCGACCTGCGGTCGCGATAGCAGGATCAGCGCACCATCAGCTGACCAAGACCTAACAGTTCTACCTCCTCGTGGTCTCCCTGGTAACAGTCTGTGCTAAAACAGACTGGCTAATAGAAGCGAGAATCGCCGTGTTCCCTGTAGTGGTGGCTCTTACTGATATAGAAGACCCAGTATTGCAGTACCTCTGGGCTGGACTAGTAGTTTCCCAGCATAGCCTGGGATAGACGAACTCCAACTTCTCCAGTAAGAGCCGGGAATGTCAAGAAAGGGAATAATAGAACAAAGAAGTATGTGTTAGCTCTCGGAAAAATTGACAGACAAACAACAATAGAAAAAAACGAAGAACAATATATGGTCCGAAGTGGGATCAATATTGTTATCATATCAATATCAATAGGACCATATATTGTTCTTCGTTTTTTTCTATTGTTGTTTGTCTGTCAATTTTTCCGAGAGCTAACACATACTTCTTTGTTCTATTATTCCCTATTATCGCATCGGAAGTTCCCCATATAATAATATTTATGTATTATTATTTGTACCCAATGTCAAGAAAGCCATTACGACCCGCCACATCTTATGAGTCAAAGGACAACCTGCCCGCATCAACTCATGGCAATCCGTCAACAACAACAACTACTCGTTTTGCTTTTTTTATGTTTTTTTCCTTCCTCCTTTTTTGTCCTTTCCTTTCATCCGTGACTCTGCTGTCATCCATGCCTTATTCTGGAGCTCTTGTTTTCCAGAGTTTTACATGTCACCTTCCACTTATCCCAAACTGTGTTCATTCCAATGGTTTTCGTATCTATTGTATCTTCTAACTGTTGGGGGACCTGATGTTTGTCGGATACCGTGACTGCAAAGGTCTGCTATCTAAAAAAAAAAAAAATCTTATATTAAAATGTCATCTACAGTTTTATATGTTCTTGTAGTTTATCTTTGAGTTTCAATTAAATTTTGACTGAGAGAATGAGCTGAACGTATGCTGCATTCCCTCCTCTATTTACTTTTACATCATATAAAGATGATCTAAACTTCTTTTTAAAACAAATTTCATCAATTTGATGTTTTGTTCTATGGTCTAGTGACACTTGTGGAGCTTTATGTATTCTTTCAAGCTGAAGATCCTTCAAATAGCCATTTGGTTATGGTTAAAGGCACAGGGGAGTCGCGATAGCTCAGTGGTTAGTGAGCTGCACTACAAAGGACAAGTGGTAGGGTTCGATCCCAACCGACGGCTTCAGGTTAACCCAGCCTTTAATGGGTACCGGATTTTTTTCTGGGAAAGTAAAGCGGCACGGGCGTAATATCGACCACACTACCCCAAAAATCATGTGTCAAAGGTCTGCAAAAATTATGGTCACTAACACCATATTCCCTATACGCCACTTGGCGTGACGGGGGTACTTTACTTACTTTTTAAAGGCACATGGAAGCATTCGTTGCACTTGGAAACATATGGAAATCTAAAGAAATTAAGTTAAATTTTTTTTAAAAAGTCAACTCCAAAGTTAAGTCAGTCCCATTAAATGGCTGTGAAACATGGAGAACAACAAAATTGCAATGACGAAAGATACAGAACTTTATTAATGGATGCTTGCGCAGAATAAAAGGATGGAAATGGAAGGACAAAATCACTAATATAGAATTACGGAAAAGTACCAGTCAAATACCAGTGGACAGAAACCTTACAACGAAGACGATGACGCTGGATAGGATACACACTGCGGAAGCCAGCTGAGAGTATTACACAACAGGCTCTTTTTTGGAATCCCCAGGGGAAAAGACATAGAGGAAGATCAAAATATTTTTGGAGAAGACAGGTGGAACCATAAATAAAGATGAAAGGGAAGGCATGGGATGATCTTAAAAGAATGGCAAGAAACAGAACGACTTGGAAAGTGTTTGTTGAAGACCTATGCTCCACAAGGAGTTTAAAAGTAGATAGTATATATACCTCTGTTCTCATTTATTTATCTGAGTCCATGTTTCCTCATGTCGTTGAAATTTCCAGTTGTTGTGAAATGATTTCATCATCTTGAGTAATGTAGGTGGGCAACCATTTGCCAGCACCCAGTACATATCGGTTCTGATTTGCCATATTGAATGATTAACGTCAACGTTCTCCCAAACTTCCATTTGATAAACGCGTGTTTATGAACTCTTTATTGTGTTCTTAATTTTGTTATTCTCTGTTCTTCTCCCCGTTAACATGAAATAAGGCTTCGCTTGTCTGTTCCTACTTCTACGTTTATATCTTCTCAACATTAAAATAATATCTGTGGTTTGCCTTCCGTCCATCTGACATTGCAATTGTTTGTATAGAATTTTTCCTTTTTAATCCTTTGAATATTTTTTTTATTATTTGTATGTGCAGTTTTAAATGTTGTCCTTATATCTTAATATGAGCTCTATCGCTTCCCATCAGTACTTTCTTCGCTTACCTTAGTTATGTAACCACCCTTCATTATGTTGCGCTCTAAGTTCCAGGTGTCCTGATAATAAAAGAACCTCACGTTGTGCTTAATTAATTGTATCCTTTCTGTTCTTATCCGATTTTGGCACATTCCTAGAATGTCTATTTACTTGCTTCTGCCGCTACCTGGCAGCTTTTCCTTGTACATTTAAGGCAGTAGTAGCCTCCGTCAGTCATAGTTGACTATGGATTTTTCAGCGCCCCTAGAAATGCTATTTTTTCTTTTCTTTTCTTTCGTCGTATTATCTCTTTCTCCATGAATCTGTCTGCTTCTTCTTTGAGGTGAACCTTTAGAGTGTGTTTCCAAAGATTGCGGTCTGCAGCTATGTCTTCCCATGCTGCAGGGTTTATGTTCAGAGTCTTCATGTCGCGTTTACACACATCTACAAATCGGAGTTTTGGGCGCCCCCTAGTTCTTTTACCATATGCCAGTTGTCCGTAGAGTATATCTTTCGGTATGCGGCCATCTTTCATACGGTGTACATGGCCGAGCCAGCGTAACCTACGTTGTTTGAACAGCGTGTAGATATTCGGTAAGCCTGTGCGAGTCATGACCTCAACGTTTGTCACTTTATTCTTCCAGGTGATACCAAGAATACGGCGTAGACACCGCATATGGAATCCATTTAGCCTTCTCTCCTGCTTTACATAGGTTGTCCAAGATTCGCTGCCATACAGGAGGATACTAATTATGCAGGCATTGTACACTGCGGCTTTCGACATTTAAGGTACGCTTGTATATTTTCGGCAAGTTTTCCTGGTAGACAAATGCGAGTCAGGGGCTAAAACTCCTTGCAGGTAATCTTGGTTGCGCCATATATCTCCCAGACAGAGTGTGTGTATCATGAATGAGTTATTTATATTGTTTTCCTGCTCTATTTGATTTGATAATGTTCGTGACGATTTTTGCTGCTTTTTTAACACTATTGAAAGCCAATTAACAAGCCCCAGAAGACTGGCAACAGGCAATCATCATACCAATATGGAAAAAGAAAGGTAGCAAAAGAGACTGCAATCAATATAGAGGTATATCTCTTCTCAGCCATGTAGGAAAGCTATACGCCAAAATCTTGGAAAAAAGGCTGAGACCAATAATAGAACTACAGTTAAGCGATTCTCAAATGGGGTTCCGAAAAAAACAGAGGATGTACCGATGCACTATTCACACTAAAACAGCTTGTAGAAAAAAACAACAGAACACAACCAAAACTTATACATAGCCTTCATTGACCTGGAAAAAGCATTCGACAGAGTAAACAGAGAACAACTGTGGGAGATATTAACAACATACGGAGTAAGCCAACATCTAATCAACCTTATTAAAAATCTCTACGTCAACAGCAGCTGCAGGGTCAGGACAGCAGCAGGCTACACAGACCACTTCGAAGTTAGACCAGGCGTAAGACAGGGGTGCATACTATCCCCCCTACTGATTATTACATACATGGACTATATATGCAAGCTAGCCAACCCATCAGAGACAGAGGAGATCAACGAGCTTCTATTTGCAGACGATCAGGCACTAATACATGAAACAATAGAAGACTTACAAGAACACTTAAACAAACTCAACATCTCAGGCACAAAATACAACATGAAAATCAACATCAACAAAACAGAAGTCATGATTGTTGCCAAAAATAAACAGAACATCAACATAACTATAGAAGGCAGACAACTAAATCAAAGTAGAGGAATTCAAATACCTAGGAAGTCTAATGACAAACGATAATTCCCAAACAGCAGAGATAGAATCAAGATGCATCAAAGCTTGTCAAATCATTGGACAGTTATCACCACTATTGTCCAACAAGGAAATAACTCTGGAGGCAAAACGAGCACTATATAATACAATCTTCATCCCAACGTTGTGCTACCAATGCCAGACCTGGACCCTAGATGCAGGAACAATAAGGAAAATAACCTCTACTGAGATGAAATGTGTTAGACGAATGACAGGAAACATTCTGAGAGATAAGATCAGAAATGAAGAACTGAGAAAAAAGCTAGGAATAGCCCCCGCCATAGAATATATAAGGAAACAACAGATAAAATGGTTTGGCCACGTGACAAGGCAGAAAGAACAAAACACAACACAACGAGCCTTCAACAAATGTTGTGAGAACACCAGACCTAAGGGTCGACCACGTAAAAGATGGGTCGATGGAATATTAGAAGCACTAGGAAACATAACAGCAGCAGAGGCGAACAGAAGAGCAAAAGACCGCAAATTATATCTCCCCTCGACGCTGAAAGGCAGATGAGGAAGAAAAGAGGAAGAAGAAGATTGAAAGCCAGCTCCATATTTAACCCACCTTAGACGACGCGCCTAGTATGGAAGAGCGTCACTATTCGTATATGGATCCTTCGCGTCCAGCAGCACTCGGACAAATACCTACATTCATCATCATCATGTACCATACCGGTTGGCGTAGGCGATCATGTCCTTCCACATCTGTTATCTACAGTGCATCGTACCAGTTCTGTTGTTGACTGTTTTCCATGCCATGATACCAAGCTATCCGGTATTTTCTTTCTTTGTCATCCGCAACCTCTTTTTCCTTGTATTTTCCCAGTTGTAACCAAGAATTCCAACTTTCCTTTTTACGGACTGATACAGAAGTTATATTAAAGTGTGTTCGATTTTATGCTAAGTAAAAGAAGTTATGTTTTTGTAGTTCTGTTTTTGACTGTTTCCTAAGCCATGACACCAAGCTATCCAGTATTATCTCCCTTTGTCGTCTGCAATCTCCCCCCCCCCCCCCCGCCCCTTTTCTGCATTTTGTCAATTGTAACCAAGTATTCCAACTTTCCTCTTCTCATGATGTGCCCGAAAAACATTGATTGTTTCTTTCTGATGTTTCTTAGGAGCTACCTTTTTGTATTGGCATCTTTGAATTTCTTCGTTGGTCTTTTTAGCTGCCCAGGGAACTTTCAACATTCTTCTGAGAAATCCTACCTCTGTAGCCTCTAAGCTTTTGTTTGCACACTTGTTCTGTTGTGATTTTAATTATAGGCCTGCGTGTACTTCAACTGAGAAAATGGACGGCCACGAAGTGAATGTACATGGTAAATCTGGCAATGGTAAATTAATGTAGCTCTCCATATTCTATTTCTCTTCATTGTATAAATACATGTTTTTCCCCTTAATGATTAATTCATACCAGTCTCTTTGAACTGTGTATGCTCTTATAGCTTTTATCGCTAAAACGGGCTTTGCAAACATACCTCTTCTACTGAAATGATTCGCTGATCTATCGCCTAGAAAGTTTCCCTCCTAATCACCATCATCATCATCATCAAGTACCAGGCCTGCTGGCGTAGGTGATCATGTCTCTCCACAATTTTCGATCTCGACAGTTATGTATCATTTCTATTTTTGACCTTATGCCAAGCCATTCTCTTAAGCTGTCTGTTATTTTTTCTCTTTGCTTCCCTCTATCTGGGTGTCCGGTTAGCGCAATCGATAGGCGGTTGGCTTACCACGGCAACAGTCGGGGTTCGTACCCTGGCGAGGACACCTGGGTTTTACTAATTCCCTAAAAATTAGTAGGAGCCGCGATAGCTCAGTGGTTAGTGAACTGGACTACTACGGACAAGGGGTAGGGTTCGATCCCAACCGACGGCTCCGGGTTCACCCAGCCTTAAATGGGTACCGGATTTTTTCTGGGAAAGTAAAAGCAGCACGGGCGTAATACCGACCACATTACCCCAAAAATCATGTGCTGAAGGTCTGTAAAATATAGGGTCACTAACACCATATTTCCCTATACGCCACTCGGCGTGACGGGGGGTACTTTACTTTACTTTTTCCCTCTATCTCTTCGTCCCTCAATTTTCCCAGTTGTTACAATATATTCCAGCTGTTCTCTTCTCATTACATGGCCAAAAAGTGATGATTGTTTCTTCCTAATACTGGAAATTAGCTCTCTTTTTGCTTTGGCCTCTTTCAGAACGTTTTCATTACTCTTCTTAGATGTCCATGGTATTCTCAACATTCTTCTGTAAAACCACATTTCTACAGCCTCCATTTTCTTGTCTGTTGTCCTATTTTATATCCTTCCTAATAATATTCATTTATTATTTTTGTCTCCACTTATGCTGTCGGCGCCGTAACCAGATTTTTCAAGCTGTAGGGTCTTTTAAGTATTTGGATATAAATAATCCATTGTGATATATGAAGTGGCCTAACCATCCATGATCCAAGTTTATATTGTTCCATTTCAGTTCATCCTACTGTATCACATATGTTTGATAAACACTTACTATCAAAAGTCACTTTTAATAGTGTTGCTTTCAAATCTTCACATTAACTTTTACTTCACATGAAAACGTCAAATCATTTTTACTCATGGCCTACTGGGCATGCTTTTACCCAAAGCAATTTATGGATTGAACACTGAAAGGGAAATCCCGGAAAAATCCCCAACTAGCATGACGTTTTCAACTTTGCCAGTGGTTGTGAGTAGAATTACGTCATCAGTTTATAGCTTCTATACCTGAAGACGTCACGCTAGCAGGGGTCCTCTGTCAGTCTCCAGACTTATCCTATAGATAGCGGTGCTTTTATCACACGATAAAAATAATTAGTCTGTCCTAAATCTTTACATAATTTGTCTACGCCTAGTTTCGCTTTCTACAATGGTTTTCATCATTTCAGAGAGATACTTCAGATCTTTCGGTTGGCTTACCACGGCAACAGCCGGGGTTCGTAATCCTGGCGAGGACACCTGGGTTTTACTAATTCCCTAAAAATTAGTAGGAGCCGCGATAGCTCAGTGGTTAGTGAACTGGACTACTACGGACAAGGGGTAGGGTTCGATCCCAACCGACGGCTCCGGGTTCACCCAGCCTTAAATGGGTACCGGATTTTTTCTGGGAAAGTAAAAGTAAAAGCAGCACGGGCGTAATACCGACCACATTACCCCAAAAATCATGTGCTGAAGGTCTGTAAAATATAGGGTCACTAACACCATATTTCCCTATACGCCACTTGGCGTGACGGGGGGTACTTTTTACTTTACTTCAGATCTTTCATAGATAAATTTTGACAATTTAATTCTCAACTGTGATGCTTACTAAAGATGAAAAACTGTCCTGGCTATTTGGAGAACCCTATATGTTTTTGTTATTTTAGTTTTAATTTAGCACAGCTTCGCTCTCCATTTGCCACAGATAGGCGTGGATTAACCATTAAAGCAAAATAACCACGTGCTTAGGGCATCAAGGCAAAGGGGCACCAATAAGGGCCCCCAACATTAAAGGGGAAAAAAGGCATACAAATATATACAATAATAACAATAGCAGTCTGTAAGTGTCTTTTTTCCGTACTTCGGTACATAGACGGTACATTAAACAAGATTATTATTCGCTCTAAATGATTGTCCACTAGAATCAGTTCAAAAATTTACGTATCTTATATCCACAATTACGCAAACCACCTCTCTTGATGATGAAATAAACAGCCGAATTGGTAAGGCAGCTACGACTTTCGCAAACTCACAGAAAGGCTCTGGAAAAAAAACGAAACTAACACTGAAGACCAAACTCTTAATATATCAGACTTGTGTGCTTAACACACTATTATATTGATCCTGAAACCTGGACAACATACTCAAACCAGGAAAAAAGACTAAATGTCTTCCACATGCGATGTCTCCGCAGAATAATGTACATCAAATGGCAGGATAAAATAACCAACTTAACTGTCCTGCAACGTGCTAAACCCAAACAATCTTGTCGATGCTCATATGTCGAAGACAAGATGGCTGGGGCATGTCCAGCGAATGGAAGAAAAGCGCATACTCATAAAAATACTATATGGGGAACTAACACACGGAAAAAAAAACAAATCGGCAGACCTAAACTACGATATAGAGATATCTGTAAATCATCTCTGAATGACTTCTCCATATGTGATTATGACTGGGGACATCTGGCAAGTGATCACACATCATGGAGAGCAAGTAAAAGGAATGGTACAACATCTTTTGAGACTGTGCTAAGGCAACACTTAGAAGAAAAAAGACCTATGAAAAATAATGGGAAACCCTGTGGATCAGTGGGCCTGATTTATTCATTCTGTGGCCGTGTGTGTTTGTCAAACATTGGTAGAATTAGCCAAGAGAGAAGTTATTCGACCCAAAAAAAACCCTCCAAAAAAAACACACAATAACCTCCACTAGACCGTCTGACAAGACGAAAGTGGCCATATACACAATAGCCTCCACTAGACCGTCGGACAAGTCGAAAAGGGCCATATACACAATAGCCTCCACTAGACCGTCTGACAAGACAAAAAGGGCCATATACACAATAGCCTCCACTAGACCGTCGGACAAGTCGAAAAGGGCCATATACACAATAGCCTCCACTAGACCGTCGGACAAGTCGAAAAGGGCCATATACACAATAGCCTCCACTAGACCGTCGGACAAGTCGAAAAGGGCCATATACACAATAGCCTCCACTAGACCGTCGGACAAGTCGAAAAGGGCCATATACACAATAGCCTCCACTAGACCGTCTGACAAGACAAAAAGGGCCATATACACAATAGCCTCCACTAGACCGTCTGACAAGACGAAAAGGGCCATATACACAATAGCCTCCACTAGACCGTCTGACAAGACAAAAAGGGCCATATGCACAATAGCCTCCACTAGACCGTTGGACAAGTCCTCAAAGATGCTGCAAAACTGGCTATCGAACACAAAAATAACATGCACAAGAGATTGGTGATGCTGACTGATGCACTGTCAGTCTTAACAGCTATAAAAAAAAACCCCCAGGAACAGTGAGCTAGATGACTTGAAAACAACCCCAGACCAACTATGCAATAACTTCCAGTGAGTGGTCATTCAGTGGATACCATCACACTGTAATATACACGGAAACGAATGCGCAGACTAATTAGCTAAAGCGGGAGGGAGATTACCACAAGAGAAACATCTGGTCAGCTACAACGAAGCCAAGTCCATCATCAAAGGCCAGTACCATGAAAAATGGAAACGAGAACACCCAAAGTATAACGAGAGGGACGGATATATCCAACTATCAAGAACGGATCAAGTCATCATACCTCGCCTAAGTACAGGCTACAATAGAATGAGAAATCACTTGTTCACCAAATTCAAAATAGGTACAACCAGCCTATGCCACTGTACACTGGACAATATGACTACAAAACATGTTCTACAGGATTTCCCCCAGTACACAGACCTGAGAGAGTAGCCGAAGATTGCAGAAATCACTTAGGGTCTTAATCCGTCCCTGGCCACTTGGATAAGTCTAGTCAACAAAATCTTAAGACATACCCACATGTTGGGGAAACAGTGCACCACGTTGTGTTTGAATCTATAATTCACAGATCGAATTTCGCTTTCTAAGTTGTTATTGTTCATATATGTCTGTAAATGTATTAGTTCGTTATAGCTCATGTTATAGCTCATGGCCTCAGTGACAAAGAACACAACAACTTCAATCAACGCAGGGCAGGAACAATCAGTAGACGAACACTCCGACGGATGCTGGAACGGACGCCTAAGCGGATATGGGAATGCTCCGATTGTCATGATGTTAGAACTGAAGACTAAAAGACTAAAGCTCATGGCCGCCAATTTGACTTTTTCCTGAAACCTGATCCGGAAGAATTTCTTGGAAGTTACTACCCCTTGGTTTTAGAGACTGGAGATCTGGTAGTTGGTTTCTGTTGTTCAAGAATCTCTAAAAATACAGGACAACGTTGTGCCAAGTAAAGGACAAAGCAACAACCATCTATAGTTTTACTTAAACATGCGTGATAAGAGGAAAATCCCGGAATAATCCAAAGTTTGTGACGTCTTCAACTATGTGAGATATAGAACGCTGACGTCATTTTATCCACAAAGCCTTAGGCCGAAAATGTCACAAACTTTGGGTAATTCCTTTCAGCCCGCGGGCCATAATACAACTATAGATGGCTGTGGTCAAAGTAGTGAGTGTGGTTATGAAGTGGATGTAAGAAAAGTTAGGGTGGGTTACAGTTAGTTTTGTTCTCTTTTTTTTTTGGCCTGTAAAGTACCTTATGAAATATAAGATGAAAGTACCTTATGAAATATAAGATGAAAGTACCTTAAGAAATATAAGATGAAAGTACCTTATGAAATATAAGATGAAAGTACCTTAAGAAATATAAGATGAAAGTACCTTATGAAATATAAAATGAAAGTCAAGTGGCACTGCTACTTCTCAATAGAACACATCCAGTCACGATAATCTTTCAGAAGTTCGTCACATTTTTCTCGTTAGAGAAACAGCGGCAAGTAACTTCACGTCCATTCTTTACACACTCTAAACCTGCAAGATTTTTTGGGAACAATATGTCAGACCAATTTACGAAAGAAACTATAAAATCATAGATGCAATATGTGCTGCCCGATATTTTGCTTCACGGAAAGCAAGTCTGGGTTTTAGACCGTTCAATTCTATTTTTATTGGGTTTTTTTTTTCGTTCGCCAGCTTTTCACCTCTGGCGATGCCCCAAGAGACTATAGTAACTGAATCGTGTGTGTTGATTCGCTATCTCTCTGGCAGCTGTGTGCACAGGTGTCTCTCGCCGTACAGGCAAACAACCCTGACTTCAGAGGCACTCATATTATACTTTTTTTTTTTAACAACGATGAGTTAATTGATTTTTCAAGCCAGACCTCGCTGCTGAGACCAGGGGTGGTTGCCACAGAGAAAAATCATAAATAAAAATTGCAACTGGTGCAGCTGGGATTTGAATCACAACCTCTCTGTCTCGAGGCCGGCGTCTTGCCTCAAGACCAACCAGTCCTCCTGTTCATTTATCTTGAATACAAAGTAGTGTATCATATATTTCTGCCAGCCCCAGCCGGTAACAAGCAGATTTTTTCCCCACAAAACCTCTTTAAGAACTAGATATATGTCAATATGGATTGTTAATGTATTGCCACAAATTTATACGTGCATGTTTGCCCTTTGACTTGGTTACAGCGGAGGCCTCGGTAGTCTAGTTGGGAAAACCACCCGACTGAGCTACCGACGTTCGGACAACCCATGTTCGATTACCGCTGGAAGCAGTGTGAATTTGTATTCGTGGTCGACCCAGCCGCTGGCAGAAATGGGTACCAGGGTAGTACTCTTGGAAGATGAGGAATGCCACCTCACTTCGTTAGTTTCGATGCTTGAAGCTACACTATCCAGGTCTCAAAACATTTCTGGATAGGGGGCTGAGCCCATATGGCTGAAAATTCTAGTCTCGTACCGTACCCTACCCTACCTTACCTTAACCCTTACCTTACCTTGGTTTAAAAAATAAACATGATTGTTAGTAATAAGGTTTTATTTTTATGCTTTGGCTTCTTTTCAGAAGATCCTCATTAAGCTACTCATAGTACTCTCAATATTTTTCTGTAAAAATATATTTCTGTGGTGTATACAAATTGTAATGCCCATTGTCTAACTGAGACGACTGAGGAGGTTTGGAACCATGCAGTTGAGTAGGAAGTTCAACAGAATTTTGTGATACATTTTGGGAAGTGCTGTGACAAGTGGTGTTGTATATGTGGGCTATTCCTGACAGCGATGAAGCTGGTTCCATGAATAAAATAGAATAGACTGTCCATGACTCAAAAATAGAATAGACTGTCCATGACTCAAAAATAGAATAGACTATCCATGACTCAAAAATAGAATAGACTATCCATGACTCAAAAATAGAATAGACTATCCATGACTCAAAAATAGAATAGACTGTCCATGACTCAAAAATAGAATAGACTGTCCATGACTCAAAAATAGAATAGACTGTCCATGACTCAAAAATAGAATAGACTATCCATGACTCAAAAATAGAATAGACTATCCATGACTCAAAAATAGAATAGACTGTCCATGACTCAAAAATAGAATAGACTGTCCATGACTCAAAAATAGAATAGACTGTCCATGACTCACTGCATTGTATTAAGAGTGGCTCAACATAAAATCGGAGAAACTCTTCTTTTGATTTCCACTGAAACTCATGAGTAATGATATTAATAACTCTCACCCATACAGAATTACAAAATGATTGTAAATAAGGTTCAAACAACAGAAATCATGTCTTCTGGGCACACACAAACGTTGGTACAGAATGCATGAAGGTTAGTCAAAGTTTATTTGGTAATTCTTACATATGCTTGTATGTGCATATATTAATCGTTCTATTTAATAATGCATGTATATATGTGCATATATTTGTCACTGTGGGAATGTTAACAACATCACGTGGTTGATGTACAGCAGAGATGGAGTGTAGATTAGCTTAAGCAAAAGCAGATGTCTAAAATAATTAAAACAATTGTTTCTATAATAGCCAATCTGTGTCAATGAAGGTAATAGAACAATGCCATTCAGTTTGATAGGGAAAGCAAATATTGGGACAGTTAGCCTTATACTTCAGCAGAAGACATTACAAAGAAACATCTTATACAGAGTGTACTCACTCCCACCTTGTGCTATCAGTGCTAAACATGGTCACTCAAGAATAAACATAAATGGAAGGTAGTCAACAAAGAGAGGAGATATTTAAGAAAAGTGCTTGGAGTGACCTGAAGAGACAGAAATGATGTTATAAGAGAGAGATTAGCCAGTGAATTAATTCTAAACTACACACAGAGACAACAAATGGTTTGCTCATCTGGAGTGTCAAGACTAGACCAGACAAACTTTCATTACAGGAAAAATTGAAAAAAATAGTATGTTAGAAGCTTTACGTGAACACGTATTTCACGTAAAGTTTCAAACATACCATTTTTTCTTTTTTTTCCCCAATTTTTCCTTGCATTCAGCTTTACTGCAGCTTCGCATTTTTATGCATTCATTTGCATTTCTTTGCCTCAACCCCTTCATTAAAGGAGAAGGTGGAGAAGAGCCTTGGCAGGTACAGAAGAAGATGAACTGACAACAAACAAAAACATGACAACAATTGACAATGGTTAAGGCTGCCAGAAGGCATGAACTAGATCTTTGCATCTACCTTGACACCCCAAGGGGTATGAGAGTGAACAAATGGAAAGTTTTGACATATGTAAGTGGATCCTTGACAATTGGACAACACAACAGAGACAACTAAAATGTAGTTTGATAGAAGATTGTTAAGAATACCATTAGTGGCTCCAGATAATTAGTGGCCAAGATTATTGCTAATATCAACAGAGAATATCATCATTCTTTGATCATCTAATTAGAAGATGCAACTGTGACAACATTAAAAACAATGAGTAAAGAATTAACAGACCTGTTGCCAAAACATGAATAATTTTGTCCTGTCTTCTTTCCCAGAAGAAGAGGTAAAGGGAAGCAGACTGGACAAACCAGAAAATTGAAGTGAACATTATGGCCAATGACTGAACTGATAAACAGCAGAGACAGAAAGCTGAAGTGAACATTATGGCCAATGACTGAACTGATAAACAGCAGAGACAGAAAGCTGAAGTGAACATTATGGCCAATGACTGAACTGATAAACAGCAGAGACAGAAAGCATTATCACCCATATTATACCAACAAATGTGTAAGTTTGTGAATGATAATAATAATAATACAAAACATGAGACAGAAAATATAAACAAAATATAAACAATGTAGTGGTAATGTTTACATCTGTTAGAACAAAAGCAAACACACACACACACAACGCAGCTTCCTGCGATCATTCACAAGATTAGAGGGTAATTAGTTATCACTCATAGCTTTTCTACAGCAGTTAACATGGCGTCAACAGTCTCACAAGACTAGAGAGTAATTAGTTATCACTCACAGCTTTTCTACAGCAGTTAACGTGGCTTCAACAGTCTCACAAGACTAGAGAGTAATTAGTTATCACTCACAGCTTTTCTACAGCAGTTAACGTTGCTTCAACAGTCTGAACAGAATGATGGACAAACATCATCAATACTGAACAACATGACAATGGCTTTAGATTGGACAATACAGTTTCTCAAACCAAAGTTTGTCATATAACATCCCTGGGTTGAATTGCTAATGGCTTATGTTAACCTGATGGAATCAACATCATCATCACAGTTTGTACAATGAAAAGACACAGAGAAACTAACAATTCTTTCAATTAATGCCTTTCTAAATGCAGAGCACTCTTTAGGGCATATCTTGTGGTATTCTCCAGGTCTGTTGACAGTCCCCATAACTTTTGTCTAATTTCTGTATGCAGTATTCATAGACTTGATGGTGGGCCCCCACAGTTTTTATTTATTTTCTGTATGCAGTATTCATAGACTTGATGGTGGACCCCACAGATTTTATCTAATGTATGTGTGCAGTATTCATAGACTTGATGGTGGGCCACCACGGTTTTTATTTAATTTCTGTGTGCAGTATCCATAGACTTGATGGTGGGCCCCACAGATTTTTACCTAATTTCTGTGTGCAGTATCCATAGACTTGATGGTGGCCCCCACAGATTTTTATCTAATTTCTGTGTGCAGTATTCATAGTCTTGATGGTGGGCCACCACGGTTTTTATTTAATTTCTGTATGCAGTATTCATAGACTTGATAATGGGCCCCCACAGATTTTGTTTAATTTCTGTATGCAGTATTCATAGACTTGATGGTGCGCCCCACAGATTTTATCTAATATCTGTGTGCAGTATTCATAGACTTGATGGTGGGCCCCACAGTTTTTATTTAACTTCTGTATGCTGTATTCATAGACTTGATGATGGGCCGCACAGATTTTGTTTAATTTCTGTATGCAGTATTCATAGACTTGATGGTGGACCCCACAGATTTTGTTTAATTTCTGTATGCAGTATTCATAGACTTGATGATGGGCCCCACAGATTTTGTTTAATTTCTGTATGCAGTATTGCTAGACTTGATGATGGGCCCCACAGATTTTGTTTAATTTCTGTATACATCAACCATGGACTGGTCTCCATAACAACTTTTGCCCAATTCTGTATTCATGAATGGGTTGGTGACCTCCCCCATAATGTTTTCCTCATTTCTGCACCTATTACACTTATGTCTTCTTCCCTTTCACGAGCCAGGTAGAACCAATCAGCAGTTGGGTCAACTGAAATGCTGAATGCACTGAGGTGGATGTCAACTCAATTATTTCAGGAGACTAGTATTAAGTTATTCACTTATTTGCAAGAGATAACTGAAGTCTGTGCCAGAAATAAGAAAATTAGTTGATGTTTTCACACGTCTACAATCATGAATCCATTAAACTTCACTCAAACCATGTGTTCAAAATGTATTATAAATTCATTAAGTTAGAGTTTAATGGTTCTGAATCCATAACAACAATGGGTGAAAAAGATGAAGGGAAAAAATGTATGGCAAAATCCTGATTGAGTTGAGTTTATGATGATGACATCACTTTAACCTAATGTATCACACAGTCATTCTCTGTAACAAGACGTAGTACACATACATACTCTCAAACAAAACTTTGTTCTTTCTCTCACGTAACAATATTTTTTATTTCCTTCATTCACACAATCAAGATTTCCTCAAAAGCTACATATACTTTACTTTTTTTCTGTAAATTCAAATGTAAACATACATACACAAACTCGTAGAATAAATAACAAGATCCAAGCGGAAGCCCTGGCTGAACACAAGCTGAAAGCAGATAACAAGGTGGTCATATTTACAGAAGCTTTAACAATAGACTCACATAAGAGTAGCATTTTGTAGCATTACAAAGACTCACCTAACTAGCCCAGAACTACAAAAAACATAACAATCCAGTGAGTTCCTACAAACTGCAATATTCCAGGAAATAAAGAAGTGGACAGACTTGTCAAAGAAGGTGGAGCTCTCCAATGAGAGGGTTTATAAACAACCCATGAAGTAGCGAAAACAATTATCAAATATAGTTAGCTAGTTCCTAATAAGCCAAAGATAGCACAAACAGCAGAGATAGAAAAGAAACAACTCTCCATGTCCAGTCACTGCTGTCAATCTTTCATTGCTGTCAGACTTTGCACATGCACTATTGTGTGTCTTGTGACCATATTTTTCTACAACCACAACATATTTTTAGGTGATGTGGTCAGGTTCACCACACCAGGCCACTTTTACTTCGAAGAAAAAGATATCTCAGGTACCAATTTTTAGAGGCTTGGTGAACCCCGGAGCTTGTCGGTGTGAAAAAAAAAATCAGCCACTTCTGGGAATTGAACCAGCATCTTTCTGATCAAGAAGCAAGTGCACTAATCTGCCACCGAGTCTCCTCCTACCATGACGTGATGTTTCAAGTCAGCCTGTCCCCCCAAAAAATTCCACACTTTTTGGGAATTGATACCAAGCTCATCAGAATAATACCAACCACATCACTACCTGGCTGGGGGCCGCTCATCAGTAACTGAGAAAGTTAAACTGAGAAAACGAAAGCTGTCAGGGAATCATGGCTTGTACCAGGATAAGTAAGCCAGAACTATCCAGATCTTACTCCACCTCTTCACAGTGCCCCTAGAAACAGTCTATCCCGTCTAGTCTGGCCATGTGAGTGGGGATTGAGAGGGAAGGCAACCCAATACTCAAAAATGCAGCGCTAAAATAAGATGTGTTGGGCCAAAGGATGCAAAAATAGTTCAACTACAGACAACAACACAATGCATCCACGCCAACGTCTGTTTAAGGGCGGATGATGAAGAGATGTATTCCTTTAGCCATCACATGAATGCAAGCTACAACAGCTTCTGACCAAGCTAGCAATGCTACTGGTTGGCAAGCATATTGATGGCAAATGACAAAAAAATGATATTGTAGGTAAATGGGCCCAACATAATAAATATATAAATTAAAACATCATACTATGCCTTATGTTTGTTTTAATAAAAATAGACATTTTAAATAATACAATTTTGATAGGAAAAACCAATTTAGCCAGCACAATCATGTACTGAATAGTGGTCTACATTACAATTGTCTCGATATAAATTTGTACATACTACTGTGTCTTACTAACTTGAGTAAGGAATCTGCAAAATCTATTATATATGAGTATGCAAGTAGGATCAACAAAAGTAAGGAAGCATATACAAGTATATATTGTTCAACAACTCAACTTTCACTCCAACATTGTGCTACCAATTGGACACAAATCAAGAACAACCAATAAGATCAACACTACCAAAATGAAATGTGTCAGACGAATGAACTTGGAGAGGAGATTAAATGGCTCTATAAGATAGCACTGCTTAAATAATCTATTGAACTCTTGTCTATATCTGTAATGTTGTTTCTTGTATCAATTTTACTGTTTTTTGTAGTTCTTGCAGTGTCTGTAGTGTTGTATCTATGGGTTTCCTCCAGTGCTTAAATAAGAGAACACCTGTGCAAAAGACATTGTCCACAACAGCTATTTTTTAGTTAGCTGAGTGGCAGTGTTCCCTAATGTTTGGCTTTTCATGGCAAGGCGCTGTGCCACTGAGTATGGGTTAAATCCTGCTTCGGTCCATATATTGTTCTTTTTTTTAAACTTGTCATTCCCCCCCCCCCCCCCGAGTGCTGTAAACATACCTCCTCCTATGAACTGATTCGCTTAAATAATAACTCAAGGACAGTTCTAAGGGGAACCTGAAGAGGTAGCAGGAACAATTTGTATTGTTGGTTAATGATTAAAAGAAGAACAATAAAAATATGAACTTTCAACTCTGCTGCTTCAGAATCTGACAGGGATCTCAATGGAAGACATGAATCACTCATCAAAACAGTGATATTCATTTGACTAAAAGAATGCCCAGAAAGTATATTTAAACATATCATTTTTGATAACTGAAAAAGGATAAATAATGCCATAATGCACTTTTCTTTTTCACATTTAAAGATATATAATTTTTTGATGGGTGACAAAGATTGTCTAAATGCCATACATATATATACTCTTTTCTTTCTTTCTTTCCTCATTTGCTTTTCAGCATTGAGGGAAGTTATGGTTTGCAGTTTTTTGCTTTTTCATTGGCCTCTTCTGCTGTTATACCTATATATGTTCTATTTCAGCTACTATTACAGTCAAGCTTTTGTATTGTATACATTTTTTAATATATGATTATTTTTTTTTTATTTTTGCTCTTTGCACACCTGATAAAAGCCACTTGTGGAAACATATGATTTGTTTATTTTGACATTCTTTAATGTCACAAAGATGATGTAACATTTGTTTTTTTATATACTTTCCCTCTCTCTCTCTTTCTTTCTTTCTTAAATACCAATGTACCAACAGCTTTATTACAGTCTTACATAAAGTGATGCCAAACCTTTGCTTCTTTATCCACAGCAACAGAAGATGAGGTAGCTAATGTTCTAGTGATACAACCTTCCTAAACTCTAAGAAAGGCCAGTAACTCATTCTAACAGCTGTATCTATAAACAAACGCACAGTTCTAAATCTAAATCAAGAAAGACAACTGGCAAACAAAATTATAGGGCACTGCCAAATCCTAGATTCATAGAGGCGGCAACCCACTACAAACTCCATTGATAGCAAAAATTACTAATGAAGAATGCTTAAAAAAAGCTGGTAACATATCAAAATCATAAGGAAGAAACAATCTACATTTGTAGGCAAGTCGTGCAGGCAAAGAAGCAGAATTAATGGGAAAAAAAGCAGAGGAAAAATATAGAACAATCCAAATAGTACAATAAAAGATCACCGACATGTGATCACTGACACTATGACATGTACGAAGGACCGAGAGATGTGGGGAGTGATGATCGCCTACACCAACTGGCATGGCACCTGATGATGATGATGAGCAACCAACCTCTCTGTATAATCTGCTCATTATAGGAAATGAAAACAGAAGAAGATGAAGAAACACATGATCATTTGTGCAAAAAGCTGGCAAGTAAAACCTACACAACTTCAATAATCTCAAACAGAACATAACTTTATAGAACATAGCTTTACATTGGTACGTCTTGCAACAACAATTGACACTTGTATGGTTATACAAATTTGTCTAGTTTTGAAACATGCAAGCAGATCATGCACACTTAAATAAAACAAACAAGAAATTGTATTGGAAGCCATGTAATTTTACAGAAGAATGTTGAAAATCCCATGAAAAATTAAAGAAATCAAGTGACAATGCGATGACACAAGCCACCGAACATAGAAAACTTGCTATAATCATCAGGAAAAAATAATCGGTCCTTGGACACATATTGTACAGATAGATGGAAGAAAGTGGTAGGCAACATTGACCCAACAACCAAAAAGGTCAAGGGTCAATTAAGCAATACACATGACAACATGAAGAGAGGAGGGGGGGGGGGGGGGTGGTGGTCTAGAGGTAAGACATCGGCTTCTGGACAGGAAGGTCCCAGGTTTGAATCCTGCCACAGGAGGTAGGAATTTGCCAACTCAAATTCTTGGTTTCTTTGTGGCTTTACCCTCTCCCTGTTCTCTGGGTAGTGAGCTCTGAATCTAGATCACTTAGTTAAAGACAAAAAGGAGGAGCTCCTGTATGCATTCTGTGCACACAATCATGAACCCTTGGTAGTTGGACATTGAAGAGTAGGTCAAAAATAGCCTCTGTCCAGGCAAAACTGATAGAAAACAATCTACCCATATATGTCAAAGCTGTCAACAATAAAAAATTGAACGTACCACGGAGAATATCTGCCTGTAAGATGAGGGACACCCGAGAACATGGATGTCAGTGTGGAAAAATAGAAAAAAGGGTTATTCATAAAAAAGTGAGTCTCCTGGGACTTCGCTAGAGGTATAAAGCTGGTGTAAGCGAACAAAATATGAACAATTGCGGAGAAGAAAAGATGGGAATGACATAGTGTTAAGATGCAAGACAGTGTAGCATGGATGAAAGTCAACAACAGAACTGATGGACAACACTAATGACAGATGTGAAGATCTATAGTTCACCTATTCCAGCTAGAACGGCAGGTGATGATGGTACAATAATTTACACAAATATATTAACTAAAATATTGATAAGGATTCAACATTCCCTGGTTTGCGTCAAAACAAATTTTTACAACTCAACAGCTACCATTCAATGTACAACATATGCATCTTCACTAAGTGGTACCCATATAAATGTACAACAACCCGTGTGTGAAATATCTGCATGTTTTCCTCGTATCAGCTTGTTTTCCTCGTATCAGCTTGTTTTCCTCATATCTGCATTGAATCACCATAAATGTGTTTCTCGTATTTCCCCAATAATCTGGCTGGCTCGCTGCAAGGCCTGGCATGGTTAAAAAAAAAAGAACATAAATATAATCTAGACTTAATCTTTAGATTTATTATTTTAAGAAATGATTAATACACAAAAATGCAGATATTCTATTCGATTCTACTCATGGAACAGTTTGACTGAAGTCGGGGCATCCCATAACCGCTCCACTGCCTGTTCCAGAATACTCAAAGCATATGCATACTGATTGTTCTTGTAAGGTGTTGATTATAGATACAGCTGCTATGCCCCACTAAGCACTCTGGATCGACCTGATCCATTTTCCACCTTTAGACTCCTCAATATATACATCAATGTCCCATCTATTCTCCGCCTCTTCTCTTGAGGAAGAAAAACAAATAATCAAGATAATCAATTCTGTCAAGACTTGATTTCTTCTTGTTCGTTCGCCCAACGACCACTCCTTTTAGGACATTAAATGAATGGTATTTTGGCCCAGCACATCCAACTTCAGCATTAAATTTGGCTACTGGGTTTTCTTCCCTCTTAAATCCCTACTTGGCTATGCTGGTTAGTTTGATTCCAGGGATACTGCTAAAAGATCTTGATCAGTTTTGGTTCACTGATCCTCATGCAAGTAGTCAGACATAATCGGTGATCACCTTCAGCCCAATAGCTGTTAAACATCTTCGTTCCCACTTGATTTAATTACACGTCTTTTTTTATCTATAATAAGTAGAACAGCAAAGTAATTATTCTCCTAAATTGATATGAAAATTGTGTTGTCACGTTGCAGTCAAAATTAAAAATCCAATATCCTTCAACCCAATATATCCCATTTCACCACAACATAATTTTGTGACCAGGTTTGCTTTCCCTCTTCGAATCCTATCCACTATATTTAAACTAGTAACTAGTTCCAGATATCATATGGAAGTGAAGTAGGGTCTTAGTCAGCTCTAGTTTGTTGAGTAATCCTTATAGTAACCCTTATCAACTATGAGTTACTACTCTCCATAGGAGTAGACCAGAAATATATGAAAGGTGCATGTAGAAGGAACAGATACTGTGTCTTCAATCTCAAAAATAAAAAAAAACTGTTTAGATATAGAGATATGCCTACACAATAGCATACCAGAGCATTTGAACATACACCAGTGTATTGTCTCGCTGTTGTCATTTTTCATAACACTGTGAGTCGCATACACATTTTTACACGTGTCAAATGAAAAGTGACCCACCACCCCAACCAAAATTTCTATTTAAAAAATCTATATTTGAAAAGTCATTTCTTGTATAAATTTAACTGTTTTTTGTAGTTCTTGCAGAGGCCCATATAGTTTTGCTTGTTGTGTTGTATCTATGGGCCAATAGGTTTTCCCCAGTCTACTATACTCAGTACAGTCTTGAAGTATGTGTTAAGCAGTCCGGGGCGCCTGTCCGCATGTACATGAGGCTGAGGTGCTGATCTTTAATTATGTATACTCGTGACTATGTGAGTCGATTATGTGCTGTTCTGAGACCTATAATGATAACCTGTTCCAATCTATTCATATTTATGGTAGGTATCTTGGTTTGGAGCTTGGGGTACTCTTATTACTTTGATTGGGCCTCTAGAGGTGAGTACATTCATTATTTTGTCTTCGTTAGATCTACAGGGCAAGCGAACTAGAATCAAATCTCATTCTCCAGACAGCAAGCAATATTCTTACCTGCAGCATTTCCAAGGCCTCTCTCCTCCGAGCTGCGACATGCTGTGACTCCTCAAGTAGGGTCTCGATCTCCTCCTTCTTGTAAAGCTGGCTAACAAGCTCGCTCTAAGAAATAAATAAATGTAGGCAGGTTACAGAAGGTCTCAACAGAGGTGAGATGCAGAATCGCTCAGGCAAAAGCAGCTTTCCAAAAAAATGAGGAAGATACTGTGCAATCCATTTTTGACAATAGAAACAAGAAAAAGAGTTCTTAAATGTTATGTAGATCCAGTCTTAATATATGGATGTGAATCATGGACAATAGAACAACAGACAAGAAAATCACTGGCGGCTGTAGAGATCTACAATATATAAAATAACATTTGTGTAAACCTCAGTGAAATGAATTTCAGTGAATATTACTGGCAGCCTCAAAGAGATCTTCAGTAATAACTGATATCAGCCTCAAAGAGATCTTCAGTAATAACTGATATCAGCATCATTGAGATTTTTAATGAGCTTCACTGATATCAGCCTCAGAGTGATCTTCAGTAATAATTGATATCAGCCTCAGAGTGATCTTTAGTAATAACTGATATCAGCCTCAGAGTGATCTTCAGTAATAACTGATATCAGCCTCAGAGTGATCTTCAGTAATAACTGATATCAGCCTCAGAGTGATCTTCAGTAATAACTGATATCAGCCTCAGAGTGATCTTCAGTAAGAATTGATATCAGCCTCAGCGAGATTTTTAATGGGCTTCAGTAAGAACTGATATCAGCCTCAGTGAGATCTTCAGTAATAATTGATATCAACCTCAGTAACTTTAAGTGATGATATCAATGAGAGTTGGTGGTAGTCTTATTAAATACTTAAGAGAACCAGTGACCGCAGCAGAAAAGAACTGGTGACGGTTCATAGAAATACTTGTGATTACCTCAGAAATGATGATGGTTCACAGAAATACTTGTGAATACCTCAGAAATGATGATGGTTCACAGAAATACTTGTGATTACCTCAGAAATGATGATGGTTCATAGAAATACTTGTGATTACCTCAGAAATGATGATGGTTCACAGAAATACTTGTGATTACCTCAGAAATGATGATGGTTCATAGAAATACTTGTGATTACCTCAGAAATGGTGACGGTTCACAGAAATACTTGTGATTACCTCATAAATGGTGACGGTTCACAGAAATACTTGTGATTACCTCAGAAATGGTGATGGTTCACAGAAATACCTGTGATTACCTCAGAAATGGTGATGGTTCACAGAAATACTTGTGATTACCTCAGAAATGATGATGGTTCACAGAAATACTTGTGATTGTCTCAGAAATGGTGACGGTTCATAGAAATACTTGCGATTGTCTCAGAAATGGTGATGGTTCACAGAAATACTTGTGATTACCTCAGAAATGATGATGGTTCACAGAAATACTTGTGATTACCTCAGAAATGATGATGGTTCACAGAAATACTTGTGATTGTCTCAGAAATGGTTCACAGAAATACTTGTGATTGTCTCAGAAATGGTGATGGTTCACAGAAATACTTGTGATTGTCTCAGAAATGGTGATGGTTCATAGAAATACTTGTGATTGTCTCAGAAATGGTGATGGTTCACAGAAATACTTGTGATTGTCTCAGAAATGGTGATGGTTCACAGAAATACTTGTGATTGTCTCAGAAATGGTGATGGTTCATAGAAATACTTGTGATTGTCTCAGAAATGGTGATGGTTCATAGAAATACTTGTGATTGTCTCAGAAATGATGATGGTTCATAGAAATACTTGTGATTGTCTCAGAAATGATGATGGTTCATAAAGTACTTGTGATAGCCTCAGATTGATGACGGTTCAGAAGGTACTGGTGATAACCTCAGAACTGATAATGGCTTAGAAATTACTGGTGATAATCTCAATTAGGACTGATTATGGCTCATAAAGTATTTGTAAAGCCTCAGATAGAATTGATGATGACTGAGACAGTACCAATGACAGCTTCAGATAGAATTGATGATGGCACCGACAGTACTTGTGACTGCTCTAGATAGAATTGATGGCTCAGAAAGTACTTGTGACTGCTCTAGATAGAATTGATGATGGCTCAGAAAGTACTTGTGACTGCTCTAGATAGAATTCATGATGGCTCAGAAAGTACTTGTGACTGCTCTAGATAGAATTGATGATGGCTCAGAAAGTACTTGTGACTGCTCTAGATAGAATTGATGATGGCTCAGAAAGTACTTGTGACTGCTCTAGATAGAATTGATGATGGCTCAGAAAGCACTTGTGAGAACTTCAGATAGAAATGATGATGGCTCAGGCAGTACTTGTGAAAGCCTCAGATAGAATTGATGATGGCTCAGAAAGTACTTGTGACTGCTCTAGATAGAATTGATGATGGCTCAGAAAGTACTTGTGACTGCTCTAGATAGAACTGATGATGGCTCAGAAAGTACTTGTGACTGCTCTAGATAGAATTGATGATGGCTCAGAAAGTACTTGTGACAGCTTCAGATAGAATTGATGATGGCAAAGACAGTACTTGTGACTGCTCTAGATAGAATTGATGATATCTCAGAAAGTACTTGTGACAGCTTCAGAAAGAATTGATGATGGCTCAGAAAGTACTTGTGACTGCTCTAGATAGAACTGATGATGGCTCAGAAAGTACTTGTGACTGCTCTAGATAGAACTGATGATGGCTCAGAAAGTACTTGTGACTGCTCTAGATAGAATTGATGATGGCTCAGAAAGTACTTGTGACAGCTTCAGATAGAATTGATGATGGCAAAGACAGTACTTGTGACTGCTCTAGATAGAATTGATGATATCTCAGAAAGTACTTGTGACAGCTTCAGAAAGAATTGATGATGGCTCAGAAAGTACTTGTGACAGCTTCAGAAAGAATTGATGATGGCTCAGAAAGTACTTGTGACAGCTCAGAAAGAATTGATGAGGGCTCAGAAAGTACTTGTGACAGCTTCAGAAAGAATTGATGAGGGCTCAGAAAGTACTTGTGACAGCTTCAGAAAGAATTGATGATGGCTCAGAAAGTACGTGTGACAGCTTCAGAAAGAATTGATAATGGCTCAGAAAGTACTTGTGACAGCTTCAGAAAGAATTGATGATGGCTCAGAAAGTACTTGTGACTGCTCTAGATAGAATTGATGATGGCTCAGAAAGCACTTGTGAGAACTTCAGATAGAAATGATGATGGCTCAGGCAGTACTTGTGAAAGCCTCAGATAGAATTGATGATGGCTCAGAAAGTACTTGTGACTGCTCTAGATAGAATTGATGATGGCTCAGAAAGTACTTGTGACTGCTCTAGATAGAACTGATGATGGCTCAGAAAGTACTTGTGACTGCTCTAGATAGAATTGATGATGGCTCAGAAAGTACTTGTGACAGCTTCAGATAGAATTGATGATGGCAAAGACAGTACTTGTGACTGCTCTAGATAGAATTGATGATATCTCAGAAAGTACTTGTGACAGCTTCAGATAGAATTGATGATGGCTCAGAAAGTACTTGTGACTGCTCTAGATAGAACTGATGATGGCTCAGAAAGTACTTGTGACTGCTCTAGATAGAACTGATGATGGCTCAGAAAGTACTTGTGACTGCTCTAGATAGAATTGATGATGGCTCAGAAAGTACTTGTGACAGCTTCAGATAGAATTGATGATGGCAAAGACAGTACTTGTGACTGCTCTAGATAGAATTGATGATATCTCAGAAAGTACTTGTGACAGCTTCAGAAAGAATTGATGATGGCTCAGAAAGTACTTGTGACAGCTTCAGAAAGAATTGATGATGGCTCAGAAAGTACTTGTGACAGCTTCAGAAAGAATTGATGAGGGCTCAGAAAGTACTTGTGACAGCTTCAGAAAGAATTGATGAGGGCTCAGAAAGTACTTGTGACAGCTTCAGAAAGAATTGATGATGGCTCAGAAAGTACGTGTGACAGCTTCAGAAAGAATTGATAATGGCTCAGAAAGTACTTGTGACAGCTTCAGAAAGAATTGATGATGGCTCAGAAAGTACTTGTGACAGCTTTAGAAAGAACTGATGATGGCTCAGAAAGTACTTGTAAAAGTCTCAGATAGAATTGATGATGGCTCAGAAAGTACTTGTGACAGCTTCAGAAAGAATTGATGATGGCTCAGAAAGTACTTGTGACAGCTTCAGAAAGAATTGATGATGGCTCAGAAAGTACTTGTGACAGCTTTAGAAAGAATTGATGATGGCTCAGAAAGTACTTGTGAGAGCTTCAGATAGAATTGATGATGGCATAGAAAATACTTGTGAGAGCTTCAGTATTAAGCTATAGGCACCCTTCATGAGAACAAGAACATATAGCTGTGCCCGACCTACCTGTAAGTGATCCTTGACGTGGTTGACAAGAAAATGCATAATGGCCTTGGGCGTGCTATCCTGGATATTCTTTCTCACAATCATAAAGTACGATTTGATCAGCCGCTCTGTAGGCAGGTAACCAAAAACAGATATTAGACAATGTTATTGTAATAAACAAGAAAGTTGAGCTTAGTCAACAAATCATCCTATTATATATTGGACATGTCCTGGATGTTGGCTGGTCTAGTGGTAAGACGTTGGCCTCTGGACAAGAAGGTCCCTGATTTGATTCCAACTACAGGCAGTGGAAATTATTTTTAAAATAATCAAATCCATGGTTTATTCAAGGTTTTACTCTTCCCTGGTCTCTGGGTAGTGAGATCTGAAGTCTAGTCCTTTCGTACAGATAATGGCAAAAAAAAACCATGGACTCTATGTCCTGTAGAGATGTGGTTTTACAGAAGAATGTTGAGAATACTATGGACAGCTAAGAAGAGTAATGGAAACCTCCTGAAAGAGGCTAAAGCAAAAAGTGAGCTAATTTCCAATGTTAGGAAAAAAAATCACAATTTTTTAGCCATGTAATGAGAAGGGAATTTTAGAGCAGCGATCTCTGCAATATGTGCCATTTTGGCACGCAAGGTTTCTGTTTTTGAGATTGTGGTTCTGCACTATGTGCCGTCTTCGGCTCGAATGGACAATAGATAGATAGAATGAGAAGGGAACAGCTGGAATATATTGTGACAACTGGGAAAATTGAGGGACGAAGAGATAGGGGGAAGCAAAGAGAAAAGATACCAGACAGCTTAAGAGAATGGCTTGGCAGAAGGTTAACAACAGAAATGATACATAACTGTCGAGATCGAAAGTTGTGGAGAGACATGATCACCCACGCCAGCAGGCACGGTACTTGATGATGATTGGCTACAATAATTTCCTAATTACCATGTCACTGATTGGCTACAATAATTTCCTAATTACCTTGTCACCGATTGGCTACAATAATTTCCTAATTACCTTGTCACCGATTGGCTACAATAATTTCAGAATTACCTTGTCACTGATTGGCTACAATATTTTCCTAATTACCTTGTCACTGATTGCCTAAAATAATTTCAGAATTACCTTGTCACTGACTGTCAAGATCGAAAGTTGTGGAAAGACATGATCACCTATGCCAGCAGGCATGGTACTTGATGATGATGTAATGAACACTTCAGAAATCAATGTAGTTTTCGTCACTAAGCAGATAAAGTGGAACTTTCACTATTACTTTTTGCTTGCTTGCGTTCGCCCAATGACTAAAGGAATACACCTCTTCGTCATCCACCCTTGAAAGGACGTTAAAAGAGTGTATGCATTGTGTTGTTGTTTGCAGTAGAATTGTGATATTTATGATTTTGGCCCAACACATCTGACTTCATTTTTCAGCCCTGGGTTGCATTCCCTCTTGATGCCTATTCACTCGGCCAGACTAGACTAGTTAGTCTATTACTAGAAGCACCACGAAGAGGTGGAGTAAAGTCTGGATGGTTCACAGATTCTGGCACCAAACTCCGCTGCTGTCAAACACCTATGATTATTTATTTTTTTTATTTACAATATTGTTCTATTAATCTAGTTGCTGTTTGTTTGTTTGAACTGTGTTCCTGAAAAAAAGAAGCTATTTTTAGGCCACATCGTAACATTATCGTGTCATTCTCTTATTTTTTATTTTTACTGTAAAGCTGCACCTATACATTACATCATTCTCTTCTGTTCTTAATCTTCTCTGTCTCTTCTTTACTTTCTCTTATACACTACCTTTGTTTTTAGAATAGATATTAAAATGGGCAAATTGAAACAGAACAAGAAACATCTTGATATTTTACCTATAACATCACAGTCTCGTTGCTCTCTCGACGAAAGTTTCATAACTGGCTGTTCAGGCTGAAAAGTAGGTCAACAGTATTTACATAACATCAAAATGTTATTAAAAATAAATGTAATGAAAAATATGTGACACAAACTACCAACAAGGCAGCAACAATAAATTTACAGATGGCATGCATCTACCCAATAGCAACATATGGTTAAAAATCAAGGACAATCTTGCAGACAACAGAAGAAAATTGATTCCTTCAAAATAAAATGTTACAGAGAAATCCTGTGGATACCTTGGATAATGAAAAAAGATCAATGAAGATATATTAAAAGATTTCAACATTGAACTGGATTCATTCATTGAGTGCCGTCTCCGCATCAAAGGTTGGCTACCATGGAGCGCCATTCCACTCTGTCTCTTGCTTTGATGGTGCAGATTGCCATAGGCTGACTTGTCCATCTTTTGATGTTACTCGTCCATGTTAGTCTTGGTCTGCTGCCTCTGCCTCTTTTACCTTGTATTTTCCCTTCTAATATTATTTTTATTAGACTGTTGTGTCTTTTAACATGACCAAAAAATGTCATTTGTCTTGCTCTAATTGTGTTTAGTAGTTCTTTTTTCATTTTTAGTTGTTTTAAAACTTCTTCGTTTGTTTTCTTTTCTTTCCATCCAATTCTACCTATTCTTCAATAAATCCACATTTCATAGGCTTCAATTTTCTGTTCTGTTTTCTGGTCTAATGTCCATGTTTCTGCACCATACAGGAATATTGAGAAGATGTAACATTTTGCTATTCTTAGTTTCAGGCCTGGTGTTATTTGTTTTGATGTTAGTATATTTTTCATGGCATTGAAATTACTTTTTGCCATTCCTATACTTTTATTTATTTCAGTTGTACAGAACTGGATTATAAACAACATTTTACTGAGGATATTAAAATACTATGGCCATGTCAAAAGGCACAGCGGACTAAAAAGGACAATAATGTAAGGTATGGTTCCAGGAAGTGAAAACAGGCAGACCAAGATGGCGGTTTCAAGACATCAAAAAGCCCTGAACATTACAACAGAATAAGTGGGAGATATGGCTAGAGACAGAGATTCTTTCAGATGGGAAGTGGTGAATGTAATGTTCTGCAAAGGACATGCAACCTGATGATGATGATGATATAATTTTGAAAATAAATGAACATATCTTAAAAGATGTAAATTCTCTTTGTATGCTGTCTGTTGTGGCTGCAAGTCATAATTGAGTTTATAATGAGGTAAACCTATTTACAATAACCAAAAGTGTTGTAAACCTATTTACAATAACCAAAAGTGTTGTAAACCTATTTACATTAATCCAAGGTGGTTACAATAATTTAAATGTGACAAGAATTTAAAATACTACACTGAAAGTAACAAAGAATTTGAAAGTGACAACAAAATTAATACCATACTGAAATGAACAATTTAATAATTGATTAAAAATGACAAGAATTAAAACTCTATTGTTAAGGTTAATAGGAATTTAACAGTTTCATCAAAATTGCACAATTTTATATTCTATTTAAACTGATATAATACAATAACCTAATGAAAGTTTAATGCAAACTTAAAAGTGACAAGAATTAAAATCGAAAACAGAACTTACTACTTCCGGCAAGAGATTTATCCCTCTTTTAGATCGTGATGGAGATGGAGTGACACTGTTGGCTCCACTATCAGACAGAGATGTGGTAGCTTCTGATGAACGGTCACTAGCGGTCTGATCCAAACGATTTGACCTGATGAAGTTTGTAAGCTTCCAGGAGCTGCCATTATCAACAACTGGGACTGGATTGATCTGAAGCATATATTATTTTAGACATTTGTTTTGTTTTTTAACACAAACATTTGTTTTGTCTAAAAGCAGACATTTCCAAATACAGACATATGTATTATTTTCACCACAAAAATGTGTCTTCTTGCCAGACATTTCACTTATTTTTTCACATGCACATTTACCTCATTTTCCATATAGACATTTTTCATCTATCATGTTTCAGACAGACTTATGTCCTACACAGACATCTATCATGTTTCAGACAGACTTGTGTCCCACACAGACATCTATCATGTTTCAGACAGACTTGTGTCCCACACAGACATCTATCATGTTTCAGACAGACTTATGTCCCACACAGACATCTATCATGTTTCCCACACAGACTTGTGTCCCACACAGATATCTATCATGTTTCCCCACACAGACTTGTGTCCCACACAGACATCTATCATGTTTCCCACACAGACATCTAGCATGTTTCCCACACAGACATCTAGCATGTTTCCCACACAGAAAATCTATCCTGTTTCCCTAGAAAGAGGTTATTGATCTCATGACTAGAGAACCTCTCCTCCATAGATCTGTCCAGCTTAGTCAAACCCTCCAGAAACACAAGTCCCACATTGGCACGGTTCCTGGGATCTTCAGATCACACACATCATCCCATTGTAACAAGGCTTTTACACAGGATTTGAAGTTTGATGCTTATTATTGATAAAGGCTCTATCAGATCACACCGTGCTGAAAGGGTGTGGAATGCTTTAACCCTTGAAGTAAACCACAACATTTGGAAGTCAGGGATATACCATGACATTTGAAAGTCAGGAATGTACCACGACATTTGGAAGTCAGGAATGTACGTAAATTAACATAAAACAGGTTCAAGCAGCTAAACTAATAGAAGCACAAGACAAACTATGACATTTTGGCAAAAGCCTCCATTAGGGTCAAAACACAAACTATGACATTTTGACAAAAGCCTCCATTAGGTTCAAAACACAAACTATTCTAAAATAAATGAAGAAATCTAAACACGAAAACCAAACACTGATCTGAAAAATGGTGGAAAGAAAGTGACCAGGATTTATGTAGGTGTTGGTTATATAATTAATAGACAGTTGGGCAGGTAGGATTTAACTTGACCAAAAGGAGCCAAGGGAAATAATCTTCCTCAAAAAATGTTTTTACATTGCAAATTAAGTGCCCATTTATAAGTTGTACCAAGTGGAGTGTGTCCACCAGAATATAAATCTACACACTCTTAGTTATGAAGTCACCCCATAACCATTTCACTATTCCCACAACACATCAAGTGTCTATTAAAGTAACTATTGTTTCACACTCTTAATTATGAAGTCACCCCATAACCATTTCACTATTCCCACAACACATCAAGTGTCTATTAAAGTAACTATTGTTTCTTTGAGCTATTCAAAAGAATATTGTTCTAACAGAATTTGAGAAAAAGTAAACATTCTGCCAGAATAAATCTGAAGATCTTGAGAGAAAACAGTTCTACTGTTCAAATCTACCTTCTCAGGTTTCTTGTCTTTATTAACCCCAGTAGTTGATTCCCCTGTCAGGCTTTTTGCATTTGACTGTGAAACGGTCACTCCCTGAAACAGAGACAACTATAATTTTGTAAAAACCGGCTAAGACAAGAGGAAATAAGAAATATCTTGATGCTAGGAATGTAGTCAGCATTATTTTAGGCCATCTTTCTTTCCCAGAAAAAAAATCTCTGGTTGGGTAAATTAAGAAATCAGTCGAGTGATCAAATCCTATGTCTTGTCCTGAATACACTAACCACTGCTCTATCATAGCATCTAATTGCTTGCGTTCACCTGATGACTAAAGGAACACACCTCTTCATTTTGTGCCTTTCGGCCCAACACATCCAACTTCAGCACAACATTTTTGAGTTCCGTTTTCTCCTCGATTCTCATTCATTTGGCCAGACTAGACTGATTAGTCTGTTACTAGAGGCATTGCAAAGAGGTGGAGTAGGGTCTGAATGGTTCATTGGTCCTGGTACAAGTCATCAGCTATGATTCCCTGACAACTTCAGCTCTGGTGCTGTCAGGTGCCCTGGCCTCCACGGCAGCCAATATACTCCACAGTTCCATTATTTGCATTGACTCATTCTATTTCATAAAAGCATTTATTCAGGACACATTTTCATTGGACATATGCTGGACATGTGATAAGAAGAGATAATAACCGAATAGCAAAGCAGGCCCTCATGTGGGAAACAACAGGTAGGAGGAAAAGAGGCTGACCCAAAGTGATACTCAGAAGAACATTAATCAGAGGCAAAAGCAGCAGGAATTGGCTCCCTCAATGAGATTGAGTTGCTTGCACAGAACAGAGACAAATGGTGAGATTTGATTAAAGATCTTTGCAAGGATTGAGACTGCTGGAAAGACAATTTTTAGAAAAGAGGAAGAGTATCTGGGTCTATGCCCTATGGGCCAACAATGGCTCAAAAGGTCAATAGATAGATAAATAGATTTATTTTGGACCAGGTCTGTCATACCTCTTCGATCTGTGCTCATTTGATTAATCTAAGTATGGATTTTTAGGTTATGTTCTAGGGCCATCATATAGGGCTTAAGTACTTAGTACAGTCTTGGTCAACTCTGGTCTGCTGACCCTGATGTCTACAGTCAGCTATGGGTTGCTGGCTGCCTTCAATTCATGCACTGCACATCACAGGTCTCCTTACTGAATATGAACAGATGGCAGTACAGTTTTTACCTCTTTCAGTAATTATTGTTCCTCTTCCGTCCAGCTTTTTAAAAAACTGCTCATTAGTGCTGCCAACTCTTCTTCTACTGTTGCATGCACTCGTAGACATCAATCATAAGAGGCTCAAAGAAAGTGTTGGTCAGCTCAAGTTTTGTGACATCTCCATTCAGCTTTTATAGGTAAGATACTGACAATGACCATATATAAGCCAGCTCTATCCCTACCTTACTCGGCATATGGGGACTATGATGTTAGCGATCACATTTTTCCACAACCCGAGCCACATTTTTGGGCGATGTGGTTGGTATCATGCCAGGCTGCCTTTACTTCCCAGAAAAATTTCTGGTATCCATTTTTATAGGCTGAGTGAACCCTTATCTTATGCAACAAATCTATGTCAATAGAAATGAGAAAGAGAGTTCATTGGTGCTATATAGAACCAATTCTGACCTATGGAAGCGAATCATGGACAGTAGTCAAACAAATAAAAAGATGATTAGAGGCTACAGAGATGGGATTTTTCAGAAGAATGTTGAAAGTTCCCTGGACAGCTAAAAAGACCAATGAGGAAGTTCTCAAAGAGGCCAACACAAAAAGGGAGCTCTTAAAAAACATCAGAAAGAAGCAATCAACATTTTTCGGGCGCATCATAAGAAGAGGACAGTTGGAATACTTGGTTACAACTGGCAAAATAAAAGGAAAGAGAGATCGTGGGCGACAAAGAGAGAAAATACTGGATAGCTTGGTGTCATGGCATGGAAAACAGTCAACAACAGAACTCATACGATGCACTGTAGATAGAAGATTGTGGAGGGACATGATCACCTACGCCAACCGGTATGGCACATGATGATGATGATGATGATGAGTGAACCCTTGAGCCTTATCAGTCTAAAAATGAAATCTGCTATTTCTGGGAATTTAATCCAGACCCTTTTGATCAGGATGTGAAAACACTAACCATTCAGCCACCAAGGTTCCACATACATGACATAAGGCGAAAACACTTATATAAAGGGGACATCAACACTAAAAACACATGGTTATTTAAAAAAAAAAAAAACCACCTTGTCACGATCCTCATAGTTCTTGTCAACCAAACTCTTCAGAGTAGCTACCTTCTGGGGGTCCCCCTCTCCAGTGTTGCTGGTCATGGCTCGATGCACTAGGTGGGCCTCAGAAAAGTCTGGATGCTTTGTATTGATGTATGCCAGTTCTACCTGAACTAAATTTTCTACCTGGATGGAAGATTTACGATTTACAGCTATTAGATCATTTCTTAGTTGCTGGTTAGCAGAATCAATCTCATTGCATAATGGGCAACCTCTAAGGTGCTTCCTTTATGCAAATGTTAAAGATATTTATTTTGAATGCACTCTCAGTAACTTCTAAATTATTCAGATGATGTTGAACAAAGAGACAACCTGAACAGATAAGTTTAGCAATCTATTCTGGAGTTCAAACATAACTCATTCCCAACAATTAACTAACATATTGGTCACTAACAAAGACCTATCAAACCATTAAGTGTCATGTCAGTTCTGATGGGTACTATTGAATTTTTGTTTCGTAAAGCGCCAATTTGGGTTTATTCTCCAATATTTGTATTTGATACATAGAAGATGTTTTATTAAAACTTCATGTCAATGTCGGCATGGTCTCTGTGTTTTCGATGTTCAAGAATTTACCTTTTTTTTTTTTTTCGCCAGCTTTCATCTCTGGCGAAGTCCCAAGAAACTAGGAACTGAATTTTGCATGTTAATCCATTTATTCCTGGCATCCGTGTGCACAGGGGTTCCTCGCCGCACAGGCAGGTAACTCTGACTTCGGAGGTACTCATATTTTTTCCATCGATGAGTAATTGATGTTTCATGCAGGGCCTCGCTGCTGAGACCAGGGGTGGTTGCCACAGAGAGAAATCATAAATAAAAATCCCAACTGGTCCAGTCTGGATTTGAACTCACAACCTCTCTGTCTCGAGACCAACCAGTCCCCTCCAATTTACAATTTAAATTCTGTGTTTATTTATTACAAATAATGACCACACCTACTACTTCTACTTCTAGCGTGATATTTTACTATTTGTGGATATCATAATCATGTGCCATAACGGCTGTCGTAGGTGATCATGCACCTGTTTCATGCACCTTGATTTCCAACCCTTTGTTTGCAAAATATGTAGCTCTATGCATGTAATTGCACTAATGTTAAACATATGCAAATATGACGGACAGTGTTTCAGGAAAAAGATCTTTTAATAAACTAGTACATAAGGTACAACGAGCTACTCTTCGCAGATGACCAATGCCTAATATATGAGGATGAAAACCTGCTACAACAGCATTTAACATCTCTAGATAAAAGCTGCACAAACTACAGTATGAAAATTAACACAGCAAAAACAGAGGCTATAAGAATAAGCAAATTAAGACACCCATTAAACATCAAGATCAAAGATAAAGAAATAAAACAAGTAGAGGAATTCAAGTATTTAGGCACTATGTTCACAGAAGATGGAAAACTAGACAGAGAAATTGACATGAGAATACAAAAAGCAAATGCTGTTACATACCAGCTTTCACCATTGCTAAGACATCCAAACATTTCTATGCCAGCTAAACAACAAATGATAAATAGCATCTTCATACCAACTTTGTGCTATGAAAGTCAAACATGGACCCTTTCTAAATCACATTTAAGAAAGATCAATACATGTGAGATGTGTTGCTTGAGAAAAGTAACAAACAACACAAGAAGAGATAGAATACCAAATGAAACCATAAGAAAAATAGTAGGAACAAAACCCTGCCAAGAATATATAGAACAACAACTTAAATGGCTTGGCCATTTGGTCAGAATGAATCCTTACCAATCACCATCAAGGGCGTTCTTCTCGAGAATGCATGGGAAAAGACCAAGAGGAAGACCCAGAAGAAGATGGATAGTTGCAGTGACAGAGACATGTAACAACAAAGGAAAATCACTAATTCAGACAATTCGAGCAGCACAAGAACGACAAATGATATAAACCACGACACCTTTTAGGTATCAGTGACAAGAGAAAAGAAGAAGAAGAAGAAAGTACATAAGGTATTGAATATAGTTTTATTTATTTATTTCACTTTAATTGTTATAAAGTCTTCATTGTAAGAAACTTAAATGTACTATGTACATTATTCACAAATAAATTAAAGTAAACAAAAACAAAAAAATAATGTAACTTAAGCTATGCAACAGTACACTTCTAATTGTAGAAAATTGAAATTTTCTCTGCCCTGGTTAAAAATACAAAAAATATGTTTTCAGCATTGAAGAGGTTAAGGGAATAGCCCATTTCCTTTGCTGCAAAGAGAAAATTTGAAGACGATGGCGCTGGATAGGACACACACTACGGAAGCCAACTGAGAGTATTACACAACAGGCCCTTTTTTGGAATCCCCAGGGGAAAAGACAAAGAGGAAGACCAAG
The DNA here is from genome assembly GCA_032433765.1 of Megaustenia siamemsis. NCBI lineage: Eukaryota > Metazoa > Mollusca > Gastropoda > Stylommatophora > Ariophantidae > Megaustenia > Megaustenia siamemsis. The sequence goes on along the minus strand of JAVIAB010000091.1, from coordinate 3,169,088 downwards.
GAATTCTTGGAGAAGACAGATAGAAGCAGAGATGAAGATGATGGGGAAGACATGGAATGATCTTAAAAGAATGGCAAAAAACAGAACGACTTGGAAAGTGTTTGTTAAAGACCTATGCTCCACTGGGAGCTAAAAAGATAGAAGAAAGAGAAAATTACAAATCTAGATAATCATCATCATCATCATCATGTACCCTGCCGGTTGGCGTAGGCGATCATGTCCCTCCACAATCTTCTATCTACAGTGCATCGTATCAGTTCTGTTGTTGACTGTTTTCCATGCCATGACACCAAGCTATCCAGTATTTTCTCTCTTTGTCGTCCGCGATCTCTCTTTCCTTTTATTTTGCCAGTTGTAACCAAGTATTCCAACTTTCCTCTTCTCATGATGTGCCCGAAAAATGTTGATTGTTTCTTATCTAGATAATAAATATCTTTAATCCTAGATTACAACATCTATCTTTGACTGACATGTTTATGATACCGTAGTAAAAATTACTACCACTTAAATGTAACACTAGGAGCTCTAAAAATAGTATTTACTTTGAACTTTTGACACAGCTGTGCGTTTACACTAGACAAGGCACAAGGACACAGATTTCCTGGCTCAGGTTGATTTATGACTTGAGTTGGACCACATGAACCAGATGTGTTGCAATGTCTATCGGTAAGGTTGCCATAAGTCCATCGGTATGTTTGGCTACCTCATAGCGTTATTCGCTGTGTTTCCCAAGTCACAAAGGGTTGTTGGATATCAGCCAATGACCAAGGAAATTTACCTGGTCACTGTAAAAATGAAAAAAGGCCAATTTCTTGAAAATTGACTAAATTTGTTTGCATTATATGACCTTATTTCACAAAACGGAAAAAAAAAATCTACATCAATAGAAACAAATCAAACACTCAGTGGTCACCAGAAGTAGTAAATAGGAAGGTACAGGATGGGGGATGTTTGACTACAGCAAACTGTCAAATTTTAAAGAATTTGTGTTTTGATGCAGCAATTTTTATGACAGTATTGTAATCAAAGGTTAAATCTCCTTTTAGTGCAGCAAAATGCGTATTAGAGGCAGAACTGAAAGCCATGACATGAATACACTGGAAAAAAAAACAATGAAAAGCCAAAATACCATTGAATTTGTTGGTGGTAGCCGTTGACGTAATAAATTTGTAACAACGTCAACTATACGCTCATGAAGTTTTGGGAAACGTAACATCTCTTGCTGTAGAATATAATAATAAAATTATTATGCATTTAAATAAACAGCTCTAGTTACTCAGAACATGTTAAAAAGCATATAATAAATGTAAATTAAATTATAAATGAAAACTATCATTGTGGATTTTATGCAAATTTCTTCGATGTGCTGGGGGTATTCTTGAGCTGAAGAACAGGAATGGTATGCCCAGTCAGTTACCACAAGGTGTTTGGGTTAACATTTTTAATTAACAATGTAATTTTTAATAGAAATGGGATATTTTTATTGTCTCCTAACTCTTCATTTGTAACTAGTTTAGTTTAGTTAATAGATCACCTTCATTGCACAACGGACAACTCCATGGTGCTCACATCCCCTCATCAGCATGTTCCTGCTGTATGCAGCATGACTGCCACACTCTAGCATGAGCAATTAAGGTGACTTCAGCTCACATCCCCTCATCAGCATGTTCCCACTGTATGCAGCATGACTGCCACACTCTAGCAAGAGCAATTAAGATGACTTCAGCTCAGATCCCCTCATCAGCATGTTCCCACTGTATGCAGCATGACTGCCACACTCTAGCAAGAGCAATTAAGGTGACTTCAGCTCAGATCCTCTCATCAGCATGTTCATGCAGAATGACCGCCACACTCTAGCAAGAGCAATCAAGATGACTTCAGCTCAGATCCCCTCATCAGCATGTTTCTATAGTATGAAGCATGACTGCCACACTCTAGCAAGAGCAATTAAGATGACTTCAGCTCAGATCCCCTCACCAGCATGTTCCCCCTGTATGCAGAATGACCGCCACACTCTAGCAAGAGCAATTAAGGTGACTTCAGCTCAGATCCCCTCATCAGCATGTTCCCCCTGTATGCAGAATGACCGCCACACTCTAGCAAGAGCAATCAAGATGACTTCAGCTCAGATCCCCTCATCAGCATGTTTCTATAGTATGAAGCATGACTGCCACACTCTAGCAAGAGCAATTAAGATGACTTCAGCTCAGATCCCTCACCAGCATGTTCCCCCTGTATGCAGAATGACCGCCACACTCTAGCAAGAGCAATTAAGATGACTTCAGCTCAGATCTCCTCATCAGCATGTTTCTATAGTATGAAGCATGACCGCCACACTCTAGCAAGAGCAATTAAGATGACTTCAGCTCAGATCCCCTCATCAGCATGTTTCTATAGTATGAAGCATGACCGCCACACTCTAGCAAGAGCAATTAAGATGACTTCAGCTCAGATCTCCTCATCAGCATGTTCCTGCAGTATGCAGCATGGCGCCGCACACTAGCAAGAGCAATTAAGGTGACTGACTTCAGATCAAATGCATGAACTCCATAGCTCCTGTGAAGACCTAGTCTCCAAATCTCCTTAGTAAACGCTTATGACATGTTACAAGTGACAGTGGTTCTATTCTTTTTTCCCCACCCCCATGGTCACGGCCCCAGCAGCCACACTGTTGTTTTTTGTGTGTGACAATAGTGATGAACTATTACTAATTTAAAGAACTGATTTAACTCCACTCATAGCACACCCATATTGTTCAGTCCCATTCAAAAGATGACATCACCCAAAATACACATACAGTACAACTCTCATATCTTGATTTTCAAATTATTTATCTCAACAATTACTCCCTACTGTCTTCAAATTCAATATTTTTCTCAACAGTTCTTTCATTTACTTTATCATCTTCTTTCTTTTTTTAAACATTTTATTTATCTCCAACAAAAAGTATAGATATGACAAACATTTCAACACCTCCTTCAACAACACCCATTTCTTCAACAACACCCATTTCTTCAACAACACCCATTTCTTCAACAACAACCATTTCTTCAACAACACCCATCATCTATAATCATGATCTTTCATCTACCAACAAACACTGGTCCCCCTCCTTCCCCTTCAATCCACAGCCATTACTTAACCTGCCTGTGTCCCACAGTATTGGATCATCCGCTGCATTTCTTCATGAACCAGCTCAACACACCTCAAACTTGGTTCCTCCAACCTTCTTATTTGTCTCTTTACCAACAGCTCAAAGGATATTTCTGGTACGAAGAGAGCAGGCCTAGGACCCTAACAAATAAACAACAACACAACAAAAATCAAATAAAATCCATGACAAAAAATTACACAAAGAAATTCAATCTCAGTCATGATGTTGATTTTTTAGTTCCTTGTTCATTGACAGATATGTAAAGTGATGTGTTCTTTAGTCATTGACAGACATGTAAAGTGATGTGTTCTTTAGTCATTGACAGACATGTAAAGTGATGTGTTCTTTAGTCATTGACAGACATGTAAAGTGATGTGTTCTTTAGTCATTGACAGACATGTAAAGTGATGTGTTCTTTAGTCATTGACAGACATGTAAAGTGATGTGTTCTTTAGTCACTGACAGACATGTAAAGTGATGTGTTCTTTAGTCATTGACAGACATGTAAAGTGATGTGTTCTTTAGTCATTGACAGACATGTAAAGTGATGTGTTCTTTAGTCATTGACAGACATGTAAAGTGATGTGTTCTTTAGTCATTGACAGACATGTAAAGTGATGTGTTCTTTAGTCATTGACAGACATGTAAAGTGATGTGTTCTTTAGTCACTGACAGACATGTAAAGTGATGTGTTCTTTAGTCATTGACAGACATGTAAAGTGATGTGTTCTTTAGTCATTGACAGACATGTAAAGTGATGTGTTCTTTAGTCATTGACAGACATGTAAAGTGATGTGTACTTTAGTCATTGACAGACATGTAAAGTGATGTGTTCTTTAGTCATTGACAGACATGTAAAGTGATGTGTTCTTTAGTCATTGACAGACATGTAAAGTGATGTGTTCTTTAGTCACTGACAGACATGTAAAGTGATGTGTTCTTTAGTCATTGACAGACATGTAAAGTGATGTGTTCTTTAGTCATTGACAGACATGTAAAGTGATGTGTTCTTTAGTCACTGACAGACATGTAAAGTGATGTGTTCTTTAGTCATTGACAGACATGTAAAGTGATGTGTTATTTAGTCATTGACAGACATGTAAAGTGATGTGTTCTTTAGTCATTTACAGACATCTACATTAACATGTTTCTTGTCCACTTAAACATCTACATTGACATGTTTCTTGTCCACTTAAATATCTACATTGACATGTTTCTTGTCCACTTAAATATCTACATTGATATGTTTCTTGTCCACTTAAACATCTACATTGACATGTTTCTTGTCCACTTAGACATCTACATTGACATATTTCTTGTCCACTTTAACATCTACACTGACATGTTTCTTGTCCACTTAAACATTCACATTGACATGTTTCTTGTCCACTTAGACATCTACATTGACATGTTTCTTGTCCACTTAAATATCTACATTGATATGTTTCTTGTCCACTTAGACATCTACATCGACATGTTTCTTGTCCACTTAAATATCCACATTGACATGTTTCTTGTCCACTTTAACATCCACATTGACATGTTTCTGGTCCACTTAAACATCTACATTGACATGTTTCTTGTACACTTTAACATCTACATTGACATGTTTCTTGTCCACTTTAACATCTACACTGACATGTTTCTTGTCCACTTAAACATCTACATTGACATGTTTCTTATCCACTTTAACATCTACATTGACATGTTTCTTGTCCACTTTAACATCCACATTGACATGTTTCTGGTCCACTTAAACATCTACATTGACATGTTTCTTATCCACTTTAACATCTACATTGACATGTTTCTTGTCCACTTTAACATCCACATTGACATGTTTCTGGTCCACTTAAACATCTACATTGACACTTCCAACATATTTCTTTGGTTTTCCAATGAAGGAATCTATATCTGCCAGGTGTACTTCTTTCTATACTGTAACGTCTTGGAAAAATTGTTTATTTACTTGGTAACAAATTTTTATTTCTTTTTTTTTTTCAGTGACAGAGATGCAGAAGAGCACAGGCCAAAGAAGCATTTCAGAAAATAAAAACATCTTGTGCCAGAAGTCTATGCCAATAGAAGTGAGAAAGTTCATCATGTATATAGAGCCAATACTGATCTATGTAAGTGAATTATGGATAATAGACAAACAAATGAAAAAACGATTACAGGCCACAGAGATGGGATATCTCAAAAGAATGTTGAGTTTCCTAAACCAGATTTGGGGTCTGATCACTATAGATTTGTCTGATGTGAAATAAAGATACCTGTCAACTAAACTAAACCAGATTTGGGGTCTGATCACTATAGATTTGTATGATGTGAAATGAAGATACCTGTCAACTAAACAAAACCAGATTTGGGGTCTGATCACTATAGATTTGTCTGATGTGAAATGAAGATACATGTCAACTAAACTAAACCAGATTTGGGGTCTAATCACTATAGATTTGTCTGATGTGAATGAAGATACCTGTCAACTAAACTAAACCAGATTTGAGCCAAAAACTGAGAAACTCTTGTAATCCTATAAGATGACCCAAAGCATGTAAACCATTTATTACCCCATCAATCCAAAATCAAAGAAATGAAAAAAAATACAAATATGATTTTGAATTTACTAAAAAAAATAACTGGTACTACAGTTGTCACCCCAGATTCCATAATAAGCAGATAATGAAAGAAATGCTTACAGTCGCATTCCTGATAGCTGTCAGAATATCCCTTGTATTCAGCCCTCCAAGGGGATCCACAGACTCCAGTGTTCGTCCAAATGTCTCGTGAAAGATGTAGCATATACGTGCACCACCACACCTGGATAAAACAGTTTCATTTATTTATGTTTACATACAAACGTACAAAGATATTGAATCATATTTCATTAAATGCTTTTTAAGTCAGTAAAATAAAAATTGGCAAAACAAAACAAATGAAAAGATGATTAGAGGGCACAGAGATGGGATTTCTCAGAAGAATGTTGAAAGTTCCATGGACAGCTAAAAAGACCAATGTGGGTATTCTCAAAGAGACCAACACAAAAAGGGAGCTCTTAAAAATCATAAGAAAGAAACAACATAAGAAAGAAACAACATTTTTCGGGCACATCATAAGAAGAGGAAAGTTGGAATACTTGGTTACAATTGGAAAAATACAGGGAAAGAGAGATTACGGATGACAAAGAGAAAAGATACTAGATAGCTTGGTGTCATGGCATAGAAAACAGTCAACAACAGAATTGATATGATGCACGGTGGATAAAAGATTGTGGAAGGACATGATCACCTACGCCACACATAATGATGATGAAAATCAAAATTGGACAAACAGTCAATTCTAGGCATGAAACAACGGAAGTAAAAGCAGCCTCAGGCAAGATCGTCAGACAGGCACCATTTTCTTCTCTTTCTAGTACACATTGTGATGTTAATTTTCCACTGATAGTGATTTCATCTTCTTAACCATTTTGGTTCATCTCTTGATGTTACTCTCCAATTTAATGTACTGTCATCCTCTAGTCTTGCTGATACATACCACAAAGTGACTCCATCTAAAGTGCTACCATCCTCAATTCTTGCTGATACATATCATAAAGTGACTCCTTATCTAAAGTGCTACCATCCTCTATTCTTGCTGATACATATCATAAAGTGACTCCCTATCTAAAGTGCTACCATCCTCTATTCTTGCTGATACATATCATAAAGTGACTCCCTATCTAAAGTGCTACCATCCTCTATTCTTGCTGATACATAAAGTGACTCTTACATCTAAAGTGCTACCATCCTCTATTCTTGCTGATACATATCATAAAGTGACTCCTACATCTAAAGTGCTACCATCCTCTATTCTTGCTGATATATATCATAAAGTGACTCCTACATCTAAATTGCTACCATCCTCAATTCTTGTTGATACATACCATAAAGTGACTCCATCTAAAGTGCTACCATCCTCTATTCTTGCTGATGCATATCATAAAGTGACTCCTACATCTAAAGTGCTACCATCCTCTATTCTTGCTGATACATAAAGTGACTCCTACATCTAAAGTGCTACCATCCTCTATTCTTGCTGATACATATCATAAAGTGACTCCTACATCTAAATTGCTACCATCCTCTATTCTTGCTGATATATATCATAAAGTGACTCCTACATCTAAATTGCTACCATCCTCTATTCTTGCTGATACATATCATAAAGTGACTCCTACATCTAAATTGCTACCAACCTCTATTCTTGCTGATATATATCATAAAGTGACTCCTACATCTAAATTGCTACCATCCTCTATTCTTGCTGATACATATCATAAAGTGACTCCTACATCTAAATTGCTACCAACCTCTATTCTTGCTGATACATATCATAAAGTGACTCCTACATCTAAATTGCTACCATCCTCAATTCTTGTTGATACATATCATAAAGTGACTCCATCTAAAGTGCTACCATCCTCTATTCTTGCTGATGCATATCATAAAGTGACTCCTACATCTAAAATGCTACCATCCTCTATTCTTGCTGATACATAAAGTGACTCCTACATCTAAAGTGCTACCATCCTCTATTCTTGCTGATACATAAAGTGACTAAATTGCTACCATCCTCTATTCTTGCTGATACATAAAGTGACTCCTACATCTAAAGTGCTACCATCCTCTATTCTTGCTGATACATAAAGTGACTAAATTGCTACCATCCTCTATTCTTGCTGATACATAAAGTGACTCCTACATCTAAAGTGGTACGATCCTCTATTCTTGCTGATACATAAAGTGACTCCTACATCTAAATTGCTAAAATCCTCTATTCTTGCTGATACATATCATAAAGTGACTCCTACATCTAAATTGCTACCATCCTCTATTCTTGCTGATACATATCATAAAGTGACTCCTACATCTAAAGTGCTATCATCCTCTATTCTTGCTGATATATATCACAAAGTGACTCCTACATCTAAATTGCTACCATCCTCTATTCTTGCTGATACATATCATAAAGTGACTCCTACATCTAAATTGCTACCAACCTCTATTCTTGCTGATACATATCATAAAGTGACTCCTACATCTAAATTGCTACCATCCTCAATTCTTGTTGATACATATCATAAAGTGACTCCATCTAAAGTGCTACCATCCTCTATTCTTGCTGATGCATATCATAAAGTGACTCCTACATCTAAAATGCTACCATCCTCTATTCTTGCTGATACATAAAGTGACTCCTACATCTAAAGTGCTACCATCCTCTATTCTTGCTGATACATAAAGTGACTAAATTGCTACCATCCTCTATTCTTGCTGATACATAAAGTGACTCCTACATCTAAAGTGCTACCATCCTCTATTCTTGCTGATACATAAAGTGACTAAATTGCTACCATCCTCTATTCTTGCTGATACATAAAGTGACTCCTACATCTAAAGTGGTACGATCCTCTATTCTTGCTGATACATAAAGTGACTCCTACATCTAAATTGCTAAAATCCTCTATTCTTGCTGATACATATCATAAAGTGACTCCTACATCTAAATTGCTACCATCCTCTATTCTTGCTGATACATATCATAAAGTGACTCCTACATCTAAAGTGCTATCATCCTCTATTCTTGCTGATATATATCACAAAGTGACTCCTACATCTAAATTGCTACCATCCTCTATTCTTGCTGATACATATCATAAAGTGACTCCTACATCTAAATTGCTACCATCCTCTATTCTTGCTGATACATATCATAAAGTGACTCCTACATCTAAATTGCTACCATCCTCTATTCTTGTTAATACATATCATAAAGTGACTCCTACATCTAAATTGCTACCATCCTCTATTCTTGCTGATATATATCATAAAGTGACTCCTACATCTAAATTGCTACCATCCTCTATTCTTGCTGATATATATCATAAAGTGACTCCTACATCTAAATTGCTACCATCCTCTATTCTTGCTGATACATATCATAAAGTGACTCCTCCATCTAAAGTGCTACCATCCTCTAGTCTTGTTGGTACATATCATAAAGTGACTCCTACATCTAAATTGCTACCATCCTCTATTCTTGTTGATACATATCATAAAGTGACTCCTACATCTAAATTGCTACCATCCTCTATTCTTGTTGATACATATCATAAAGTGACTCCTCCATCTGAAGTGCTACCATCCTCTGGTCTTGTTGGTACATAAAACTACTCCTCCATCTAACAACATGTGACAAACACAACAGCAGCAAAAACAATGACAAAAACATAGCACTGGATTTTTAGCCATAACATAAATCAGACATTTATCTACTTGTTAAGAATATTACTCTTCCAGAAAGAGTTTTGTTTAAAAGCTTCCAAAAATAATAAACACTCCACAAAAACTTTACTTAGCAAACAGAAAGCCTTCGTAAAATCTGGTCAGGACAACTTGTCCTCAAAAGATCTTGAGATTTTTCGATCTAGATTATTAAACTAAGATGTGTATGATGTAATGGTACAATTTTATTGATCTCTAACTCATATTTGTCACCTTGCCACCATATATATGTTTGCAAATGTAGTTAAGTAAATAAAATAGTAACTTACAGTTCTGATGTTTCGATGTTCTTGGAAGTTCCCTCAATAGTGCTGCAGTAAGCCGAGGCAAACCGTGTGATGATTTGTAGCAACAACTGGCTCTGAAACATTGTCACAACACTCAATCAGAAATGTCACAACACTAAATCAGAAATGTCACAACACTAAATCAGAAATGTCAAAACATTAAATCAGAAATGTCAAAGCACTAAATCAGAAATGTCATAACACTCAATCAGAAATGTCAAAACATTCAATCAGAAATGTCAAAACACTAAATCAGAAATGTCAAAACATTAAATCAGAAATATCAAAATATTCAATCAGAAATGTCAAAAAACTAAATCAGAAATGACTCAAGACTAAATCAGAAATGTCAAAACACTAAATCAGAAATACCACAACACTGAATCAGAAATGTCACAAGCACTAAATCAGAAATGTCACAACAATAAGTCAGAAATGTCACAACACTCATTTAGAAATATCACAACACTAAATCATAAATGTCACAAATCTCAAACAGAATAATATCAATGCAAAGTCAGAATACCAACAAATTTAATTGGAATAGTCACAACACTACATTGAAAAAATGCTCCAAAATAAACTAAATTACAACACCAAATCAAAATAGCTAAAACAAAATACAAAATATCACAAAATTAATCAAAATAAACATGACACACAGAAATGCCAGACCAAGTACAGTTCTGTGACTACATCTAAATATTTGCCACAAAAGTAGCTTCCAGACAAACTCCTTTGAGTTGAACTTTTTGTTATGCAAATTGCTTCGTCAAAGTCTTCTAAATTATTATCTGCAAATAAACAGTTCTAGATTTTTTTGGGGGCCAGCTTTCACCTCTGGCAAAAGTCCCTAGAGACTAGGAATTGAATTTTGCGTGTTAATCTGTTTTTCCCTATCAGCAGCCGTGTGAACAAGGGTCCTTCACAGCACAGGCAGATAGCTCCATTTTCAGAGGTACTCATATTTTTTCCATTGACAAGTGACTGACATTTCAAGCTGGGCCTCGCTGATGAGATCAAGTGTGATTTTCGCAGAAAGAAATCACAAATAAAAATCCCAACTGGTGCATCTGGGATTTGACCCCATAACCTCAAGACAAACCAGTCCCTGAATATTCTTCAGATTTTCAAATTATTAACCAGTGGATAAAGAGATACAGCGAAGACGATGGCGCTGGATAGGACACACACTGCGGAAACCAACTGAGAGTATTACACAACAGGCTCTTTATTAGAATCCCCAAGGGAAAAGCCAAAGACAAAGACCAAAATATTCTTGGAGAAGACAGATGGAAGCAGAGGTGAAGATGATGGGGAAGACATAGAATGATCTTAAAATAATGGCAAGAAACAGAACAACTTGTTGAAGACCTATGCTCCACAGGGAGCTGAAAGGTAGAAGAAGAAACAAATTATTATAGAATATTCTAATAAAAATAAATTGTTCTAGAATATTTGCTACAAAATGCATTGTTCTAAATTATTTTCATTATTTATAAACATTTTTCTAGGATAAAAATAATTTGTTCTAGAGAGAATGAGAATTGAGAGAGATGTTCTAAAATACATTCAACTTTTTGAGTGCCGTCTTCGCATCGAAGGTTGGCTACAATGGAGCACCATTCCACTCTGTCTCTTGCTTTGATGGTGCAGGTTGTCAAAGGCTGACTTGTCCATCTTTTGATGTTACTCGTCCATGTTAGTCTTGGTCTGCCTCTTGTACCTTGTATTTTCCCTTCCAAGATTACTTTTAGAAGGCTGTTGTGTCTTTTAACATGCCCCAAAAATCTCATTTGTCTTGTTTGAACTGTGTTTAGTTTTACACTCTTTTCATTTTTAGTTGTTTTAAGACCTCTGCCTGTTTTCTTTCCTTTCCATCAAATTCTTACTATTCTTCTATATATCCACAGTTTAAAGGCTTCAATTTTCTGTTCTGTTTTCTTGTCTAATGTCCCTGTTTCTGCACCATACAAGAATGTTGAGAAGATATAACATTTTTCTATTCTTAGTTTTAGCCCTGGTGTTATTTGTTTTGGTATTAGTATATTTTTCACGGCATTAAAATTACTTTTTGCCAGACCTCTTCTTGTGTTAAAAAGGCAGCTCCTAAAAAACATCAGAAAGAAACAATCAACATTTTTCGAGCACATCATGAGAAAATGAACGTTGGAATACTTGGTTACAACTGGCAAAATAAAAGGAAAGAGAGATTGCAGACGACAAAGAGAGAAAATACTGGATAGCTTGGTGTCATGGCATGGAAAACTGTCAACAACAGAACTGATACAATGCACTGTAGATAGAAGATTGTGGAAGGGCATGATCACCTACGCCAACTGGTATGGCACATGATGATGATGATTCTTATGTTTATTTCAGTTTTACATTTTCCATCACTGGTTATAGTGTGTCCAAGGTAGTTGTAGCTCTAAACAGTTTCCAGGTCTCTTCCTTCAAATATGATATCCACTTGTTGGTTTTGAGTATTATCTTTGTTTATGATCATAGTTATGATCACATTATTTGATGATTGTTGCAAAGCCCTATATAGAGTTTGCCTTCGTTCTGGAGAGACAATTTGTTTTCAATGCACACAACAATCTATCCATACACAAAAGTGAATTTCAGGTAACTTCACATTTCAGACTCTTGGCCTACTATATATGTTAGGTAAAGCTAAAGTAAAGTACAAGACCTGAATCGGCGTCTTAGCATGTGTGTTTTCACCCATTTGTGCTCGGCCGCCTATCCAGAAGTGTTTGGAGACTTCTGGATAGTGTCGCTTCAAGCATCGAAACTCACGATGCAAGGCGGCATTCCTCACCTTCCCAGAGTACCATACCCTGGTACCCAATTCTGCCAGCGGCTGGGTCAGCCGTGGGGGTATTTTTTTTCCAACCATGAGTACAACTCACACTGCTTCCAGCAGGAATTGAACACGGGTTGTCCGAACGTTGGTAGCCCAGTCGGATGGTTTTCCCAACTAAGCTACCAAAGCCCCCTGACTATATATGTTATCATGGCCTACTTTATATGTCCCTATGACAGAGGGCTGTGTGGTCTAAAGGTAAGACATCGATCTCGAAACAAGAAGGTCCCAAATTTAAATATTGCCACAAGAGGTTAATTTTTTCTCTTTGAATGCATGGTCTCTCTTCAAGGCTTTACCCTTCTCTGGTATTAAGTGGGATCTGGTACCTGGCCCTCACAGAAAGCAGCAAAAACCAGGAGATCACTTGTACAATATTTTCATAAACAGCTTACCAATTACCCTGTAAATAACTGGTTTCAATAATTTTACAAATGGCTACCTAATTATCTTATTGACTGATTGGCTACATTAATTTCAGAATTACCTTGTCACTGATTGACTACAGTAATTTCAGAATCATCTTGTCGCCGATTGGGTACAGTAATTTCAGAATCACCTTGTCGCTGATTGGCTACAATAATTTCAGAATTACTTTGTCACTGATTGACTACAGTAATTTCAGAATTACCTTGTCGCTGATTGGCTACAGTAATTTCAGAATTACCTTGTCGCTGATTGGCTACAGTAATTTCAGAATTACCTTGTCGCTGATTGGCTACATTAATTTCAGAATTACCTTGTCACTGGTTGGCTACAGTAATTTCAGAATGGCCTTGTCACTGTTTGACTACAATAATTTCAGAATTACCTTGTCACTGATTGGCTACAATAATTTCAGAATTACCTTGTCGCTGATTGGCTACAATAATTTCAGAATTACTTTGTCGCTGATTGGCTACAATAATTTCAGAATTACCTTGTCACTGGTTGGTTACAATAATTTCAGAATTACCTTGTCGCTGATTGGCTACAATAATTTCAGAATTACCTTGTCGCTGATTGGCTACAATAATTTCAGAATTACCTTGTCACTGGTTGGTTACAATAATTTCAGAATTACCTTGTCACTGATTGGCTACATTAATTTCAGAATTACCTTGTCACTGGTTGGTTACAATAATTTCAGAATTACCTTGTCACTGATTGGTTCACCAAAAGAATTTAGAAGGGACTGGAACTGGGCTATTAAAACATTCACTCTGGTTTTAAGCTCTGGCAAACAGTCTCGAATGTGATGCATCAGAAGCTGCAAAGAGAAGAACCAAATAAAAATGGATCTGTATCATTTTGTCCAAAGGTTTCTTCAAAAGCTGCTGAGATTAGCCTCAATAACTGAATGGTTTGTAGTACTTCAAATGTGTAGTTTTTTTTCATTTAAGATCATGCAAAGCATCAGTTCACTGGTATCAGTCTATATGATTATCCATTTCTGGATTGGTAGGTATGGCATAAGGGTAACAATGAAAGCATTTATGTGGGCCCTACTAACAGATGTATAATCATTACCATCGTCAAGTACCAGGCCTGTTGGCATTAAGTGATCATGTCTCTCCACAACTTTCGATCTCGACAGTTATTTATCATTTCTGTTGTTGACTTTCTGCCAAGCCATTCTTTTAAGCTGTCTGGTATCTTTTCTCTTTGCTTCCCTCTATCTCTTCGTCCCTCAATTTTCCAAGCTGTTACACTATACTCCAACTGTTCTCTTTTCATTACATGGCCAAAACATGATGATCGTTTCTTCCTAATATTGGAAATATGCTCTCTTTTTGCTTTGGCCTCTTTCAGAATGTTTTCATTACTCTTCTTAGCTGTCCATGGTATTCTCAACATTCTTCTGTAAAACCACATCTCTACAGACTTCAGTGATTTCCTTGTCTGTTGTCCTATAATATGATGTATAATACCAATATATAAAGAGTGGTGTTGTTTCAATAAGGAGAACAACTATAATTGTGTGATGAATGTTCAATCTTAAAAATAACGTCAAAGGTTGGCTTCTACTGAGGGGAGGTCAAAAAGTAATGCACACCAATTTTTTTCTCGGTTAATAATAAAGATAGGAATATGAAATTTTGCACACTTGGAAAATGACATGTTCCAATTATGTGTACCAAATTGCACAGCATTCTGATAAATATTACGCAATCTATGAACTGTTAAAATGGTGCTTGTCAACAATGTCTGATACAAACAGCGAATTGTCATAGAATTTCTGGTTGCGGAAAAAAAACTGTGGCAAACATTCATAAACGACTGTGTGCAGTGTACAAATGTTCTGCAGTCGATAGGAGCACAGTTAGTCGCTGGGTTCAGAGAATTAAAGCTGCAGAAAGTGTACGAGTGAAGCTGCATGATTTACCGCGTTCTGGACGTGTTGCCTCGGCTACCAGCATAGACATGTTAAACCGGGCTGATGCCATTATTCGTAAGGATAGGCGTATCACTAGTCAGCAATTGGCATTGCAGCTTACAGTCAGCAAGGGAAATGCAATCGCAATTTTTAAAACTCTCGGATATTCAAAGATTTGCGCTCGATGGGTTCCTCGGTGCCTAACAAATGATCACAGAGTTCAAAGGAAAACATTCTGTTCTGAATTGTTGGAGCGTTTCGGTGTTGAAGGAGAAATGTTTTTGTCAAAAATTGTTACCGGTGATGAAACGTGGGCACATCATTATGAGCCTGAAACAAAAATGCAGTCAATGGAATGGCATCATCCGCAGTCACCAAAAAGAAAAAAATTCAAAACATCTCCATCAGCCGGAAAGGTGATGATCACTGTCTTCTGGGACATTGATGGTGTGATTCTTGTTGATGTAATGACAAGAGGTGAGACAATCAACTCGACAGCTTACATCAATACACTGACAAAACTCAAAAATCGGTTCCACAGAGTTCGGCCTAATAAGCCATCTGCAGATTTGTTGCTTCAACATGACAATGCACGCCCTCACACAAGTCTGGTAACACGGGAAGCAATCAACAAATTTGGTTGGACTGTACTGCCCCATCCTCCTTACATCCCTGATCTGGCTCCCTCAGATTTTCATCTGTTTGGACCACTCAAAAAATTCCTGCGTGGGACACACTTTGACAATGATGAGGATGTGATCCGTGCAGTTAAAAAATGGCTACGCGAGCAGGACAAAACTTGGTACAAACGAGGCATTCATGACCTAGTTTCGCGTTGGCGTAAGGCAATACGCTTGGACGGAGATTATGTTGAAAAATAGGTAGTGTAAAGGGGATGTTCAGCTACAATCTGTGAAAATTTCACACATTTTGCCCGAATAGTTTCCGAGAGAAAAATTGGTGTGCATTACTTTTTGACCTCCCTACGTACATCTGCTTATCGAGCATTATCGCTGGAAGATTTCAGTCAGTCAATTGGTGGAAGTGAGCCTTTTGATTTGCATTTTTTATCAGAGTTGCAGACTATATGTCTTCTTATACCCATACTTTTATGGACATATCATCTTGATACTTGATAACTTTGATCAGCCTGATGTATATGTACTTAACACAACATCAATTCACTTGACATTGAAATTCTTCCATCTTCCACACAACTCGTGTAAGCAAATGATAATAGGTGGCTGGTCACGACTCAGCCTCCTTCCTTTATTGATGGACAACATAAATGACAATACACAATTAATAAAACCAACCATACGCCACAAAAGTCATTCAGCAGTCCTAATTAACAATTGCTAACAGTCGTTCTGTATCTAAACTCTTATGGGATTATCTAACTCCTTCTTAGTCCCATGTGGACAACAAAAATATATTATTCATCTAATAATTTAACTCATTGTTAATCTAATTGAGTTCTATAATTCAAATTATTCTATTCTATCTAGTTCTAATCTACCCAAGATGATGACATCTTACTAAAAAGTCAACTCAGTTTACACAACCGTCTCCAATGGTTTATGGATCATCCAATCAAATTATCTGAGTGGCTCTTTCCCTCAACAACTATTTCCTGCCTATTTGGTTACATGATCTCTTTGTTTAACTTCTAGGCCTTGCAAATTCCCGTGTCATTCACTCAACTCACCCTGATCTTTGGATTATCTTTCTCTTCTATCTCCCTTTAATATTATACGTTCACACTCTCTCCAATTTCTACTATCCATATTACATTAGTTATGTCCCCAAACTAAGACAGAGGTTGCATGACTCAAAGACAAATTATTATACAGTCATTCCAAAGATTCATTATGCAATTAGGAGGCAGGAGGTGATCACTATATTAGATAGTTAACTTCCTCCCAAACATTTAATTCATGAAGGGGTTAAGGCAAAGAAATGCAAATGAATGCAAAAAAATGCGAAGCTGCAGTAAAGCCGAATGCGAGGGAAATTAGAACAAAAATAGAAAAAATGGTATGTTAGAAGCTTTACGTGATTAGTAGACGACACAGATTTGAACGACGTTTCGGCCCAATAGGCCTTCAGCAGGAACAAACAAAAAACATACATACAGATATGTAAGTGAAACTAATCCTACATAGCTAACCAGTAACGAAACATCCAAAACAAAAACAATCGAAATATGTTAAAGAAAATAAAAATGTCTTCCCTGTGTGTCCTGTGTTACTCGGACCGTGGATCAGAGTCAAAAGGGAATGGTAAACCGAGTGTGCCTGTAATTATACCAAACTCAAGTCAGGTGAAGGGTTCTAAAAATACATGAGTGAGGGGAACGCTGTCTAGGTGAACTCGATCGCAAAGACACTGATAATGTCTGAAAGTATAAAGGGCCCAAAAACACATGTATACACACACTCAGGGTCGTGCATACATATGTACACGTACATGCATATACCTATACATATCAATCCACGCATGCTTACATACACATATATGCATACCAACTAGCACACCCATACATGCATATATATACATAGGCATACATATACATTTTCTGATCCCACTACCCGTCTACTTTTTAGTGATCCCCCGATGATCGCATTCAAGCACGACAGGAATTTGAGAGATATTCTGGTTAGGAGCCGTCTCCCTCGCTCCCACCCTCCACACTTCGGTACGGCCCCTTGTGGTCGTAATTGTATCACCTGTGCCTATGTGCTCCCTACTGACTCGGTCTTATTCCCTAATGGACGATTCGAGATCAAACATGGCTTCACATGTGTGTCCCGCAACATCATTTATGCCATCATATGCCAACGATGTCACATGACCTATATTGGTGAGTCTGGGAGAAGATTAGCGAAGAGATTTTGTTAACATCTACGAGATATCCAACAGAATACTGGCACTCCAGTGTCTTCCCACTTCAACTCCCCTGATCATAAGGGCAAAGACGACATCCGTGTCACTGGTATTGTCCTTTGTCACTCTGGCGACCGCAGCTGATATACTTTGGAAAATCGCCTCATTGTCCAGTATGGTTCGCTGACCCCACGAGGAATGAATGTATCACACTCATACACATAGTTCCCTTTCGGTTACTCCTTTCCTTTGGGTGTCCGGTTAGCGCAATCGATAGGCGGTTGGCTTACCACGGCAACAGCCGGGATCCGTACCCTGGCGTGGACACTTGGGTTTTACTAATTCCCTAAAAATTAGTACCTCTGAAGTCGGAGTAAATCTGCCTGCATGGCGAGGGGCATCCTGTAATGGGATAAAACAGACTTTACACGCAAAATTCAGTCCCACAAAATTGAGTGGGTGGGACTTCGTCAGAGGTTAAAGCTGACGAAAGCGAATGAACGAACGACTCCTTTCCTTTTTGCATAGCCTTCTCTACTGCCCATATTTGGGCTCTTTGGTCTATCTACTATGTCATGCTACCTATAGTTCTCCTTCTCTAGTCCCCATTGAGACACTTCGGTGTTCTCCTCTATACCTTTTTTCTATGCTACTTACCCCTTATGTGTTTTCATTGTACCCCACTCTCAGACATCTCACTCTTTCCGCATTTTGAGTATCTGTTAGTCTCTGTTCTATTCTATCCCCTTTGAGTTTGCACACGGATCCCGGTGTGAACTCCTCTGGTTCTGTGTGCATTTGCACACATTCCCGCACATACATGATTATCCCCATATATATATATATATATATATATATGTATATATATGCATGTATGGGTGTGCTAGTTGGTATGCATATATGTGTATGTAAGCATGCGTGGATTGATATGTATAGGTATATGCATGTCCGTCTGTACGTGTACATATGTATGCATGACCCTGAGTGTGTGTATACATGTGTTTTTGGGCCCTTTATACTTTCAGACATTATCAGTGTCTTTGCGATCGAGTTCACCTAGACAGCGTTCCCCTCACTCGTGTATTTTTAGAACCCTTCACCTGACTTGAGTTTGGTATAATTACAGGCACACTCGGTTTACCATTCCCTTTTGACTCTGATCCACGGTCCGAGTAACACAGGACACGCAGGGAAGACATTTTTATTTTCTTTAACATATTTCGATTGTTGTTGTTTTGGATGTTTCGTTACTGGTTAGCTATGTAGGATTAGTTTCACTTACATATCTGTATGTATGTTTTTTGTTTGTTCCTGCTGAAGGCCTATTGGGCCGAAACGTCGTTCAAATCTGTGTCGTCTACTAATCACGTAAAGCTTCTAACATACCATTTTTTCTATTTTTTTTCTAATTTTCCATTTAATTCATGAATTAAGTCCCTTTCTGTTAACCCTAGATTATGACACTTTCATAAAATTCACGAACTCAAAATACAAATTCTTGCAAATCAACAGTTTGCCACAGACAAACACTTCCGCCCTCCCTTAAATACTACTGACCTTTCGAGCCAAAGCCAGCCCACAAGGCATAGACCCAGATACTCTTTCTCTTATCTAAATGTTTATTCTAGCAGTTTTCAATCCTTGTAAAGATATTTTATCAAATCTCATCATGAAGGTGTCATGAAAACGTGGTTCACAGACAGGTGTCGTAATCTAGGATTAATAATAATCCTTAATACTTACAGTCTAGTTCATAAGTTTCCTGGAATACAACAAGTTCTAATTATGATGGCTAACTTGTAACCACCACCAGATTAAGGTTTCTCATATATACTAGCTAGCTACTACTTGAATTCATATCCTTAATACTTACAGTCTAGTTCATAAGTTTCCTGGAATACAACTAATTCTAATTATGATGGCTAACTTGTAACCACCACCAGATTAAGGTTTCTCATATATACTAGCTAGCTACTACTTGAATTCATATTTCTAACTGGTATTACTACTTCTGACTATCAAACTAAAGTCTCCTTCACTTTATGAACATTCTATCCTGATGGTACCCCACATGTCTACTCGCCTTGAAAACTGAACCTTGACAGCCTAATTACAATTCTCTGCCACATACAAAACAATGTGCTTACTCTGTTTAATGTTTTAGCAAGATAAGGAGTACCATTCCTGCCTGCAATGGACGGATATTTTTTCTGTAAAAATGATGCCTCATCTTTGAGAGATTCTGACAGTTCCTGAGGAAGATAATTCCAAAAAATGAATTTGTATTAAACTTCAAAAATATCAATCACACACTTGCAGTTTGTAGATGGGAATTTGTGAGATCATAAGATAATTAATTTAAAAAATGCACTTAGATGGTCTATTATCTGGAGTTTACAAACAACATCCCCACATTCCAAGACTTTGTATAGATTTCTCTCTCTTCTGTCTCTCCTAGGTGGGCTTTGCTTTTTCTGAACTTACAAGCACCACTAGTCCAAGGTTTATCTAAAATTTTCCCTCTCCAAGGTGGTTGGATTGATGGAGTAATGAGGTTGATTAGACAATGAGATTGATGGAGTAATGAGGTTGATGGAGTAATGAGGTTGATGGGACAATGAGATTAATGGTGTAATGAAGTTGATTGGTTTGATAAGAGAATCAGGTTGATTGGGTTGATAAAAGAATCACATTGATTGGGTTGGTGGAATAATGTGTATAACTTTATTAGATCCATATCACGACTCCTAATCATTGTCTGCTTTTTCACAATCACTGCCCCTAATCATTGTCTGCTTTTTCACAATCACTGCCCCTAATCATTGTCTGCTTTTTTACTACATTTAGTCTTTCATATTCACATTGAACCAATAACAATAACCTATATTTGTTTATACAGAAATACAATTCCATCATTTCTGTGGGTAAAAGTGAAAGTCATAATTTTTTTTAACATTTAATTTTTGCTATATTCGTATTTGGAGTTGGTCTATGTTTCTGTGCCCGCTGCGCGGGTGACCATAAGTGAGTTAATATTTTACAATTTGCTTAATCCATGCACTTAATCTCCCAAATTGACAGTGAACACCTATATTTGTTTATACAATAATATAGATTTTATCATTTCTGTGAGTAAAAGTGAAAGTAATAATTTTTTTGACGGCTTCAATTTTGTGAAATTTGTCCTGGAAGTTTAACAATATTTTTATGCTCACAGCGCACGTAAAAACGACAGTCGCTGGGTTATTAGGACGGCAATTGTTATTTTAGCAAATTTGCAAGATGAACTAAAACAACAGACACAGCAATGTCGGCGGTATTACATAAACAATAACTATTTTTATAGCAGAAAGGCAGGAAATTACAATGTATGCTGAGTAGACAGTAATCCCAATTGTCAGAAACACCTGAATTTGTATCAGGGGAAGGGCTTCATTTGCTTCACTTTAGGGTCTCATTTACATTATCATGACTTAGATCATTTCAACTAAAGAACGTCTCCCAAACAGGCATGAACCAATCAGGAACAAGTTGTTATGAAGGGTGAACTGATAGTATATCAATAATTCATGTTCTTACCTTTTGATTGTTGATGTCTGCTTGACTACGGTTCACAACTCCAATAATTCCCAACTTCACAGGAATAACTCGACCACAAAGGACATCCATTGCATCAGTGCCTGCATCCATAAGATCTAATTTAGTGATTACAGCCAGTGTGCGACGACCTGATCCGAGAGATAAACAATAAATCTATAACTACATGGGTTTTATTGGTTGAAATCTAAACTGAAGAATGCAAAACAGACAAGAAAATAAAAGGCAATATTTCAGGAAAACTTTAGAGAAAGCCAAAACTAACATTGGTAAGTGCCATGGGGGAAGCCAAAACTACCATTGGTAAATGCCTTGGGGGAAGCCAAAACTATCATTGGCAAGTACCTTGGGGAAGCCAAAACTATCATTGGCAAGTACCTTGGGGAAGCCAAAACTAACATTGGCAAGTACCTTGGGGAAGCCAAAACTATCATTGGTAAGTACCTTGGGGAAGCCAAAACTATCATTGGCAAGTACCTTGGGGAAGCCAAAACTATCATTGGCAAGTACCTTGGGGGAAGCCAAAACTAACATTAGTAAGTGCCTTTGGGGAAGCCAAAACTAACATTGGTAAGTGCCTTTGGGGAAGCCAAAACTAACATTGGTAAGTGCCTTGGGGGAAGCCAAAACTATCATTGGTAAGTACCTTGGGGAAGCCAAAACTATCATTGGCAAGTACCTTGGGGAAGCCAAAACTATCATTGGCAAGTACCTTGGGGAAGCCAAAACTATCATTGGCAAGTACCTTGGGGAAGCCAAAACTATCATTGGCAAGTACCTTGGGGGAAGCCAAAACTAACATTTTTTAGTGCTTTTGGGGAAGCCAAAACTAACATTGGTAAGTGCCTTGGAGGAAGCCAAAACTAACATTGGTAAGTGCCTTGGGGGAAGCCAAAACTAACATTGGTAAGTGCATTGGGGGGGAAGTCAAAACTAACATTGGTAAGTGCCTTGGGGGAAGCCAAAACTAACATTGGTAAGTGCCTTGGGGGAAGCCAAAACTAACATTGTTAAGTGCCTTGGGGGAAGCCAAAACTAACATTGGTAAGTGCATTGGGGGGGGGGGGAGTCAAAACTAACATTGGTAAGTGCATTGGGGGGGAAGTCAAAACTAACATTGGTAAGTGCCTTGGGGGAAGCCAAAACTAACATTGGTAAGTGCCTTGGGGGGGGAAGCCAAAACTATAATTGGCAAGTACCTTGGGGGAAGCCAAAACTAACATTGGTAAGTGCCTTGGGGGAAGCCAAAACTAACATTGGTAAGTGCCTTGGGGGAAGCCAAAACTAACATTGGTAAGTGCCTTGGAGGAAGCCAAAACTAACATTGGTAAGTGCCTTGGGGGAAGCCAAAACTAACATTGGTAAGTGCCTTGGGGGAAGCCAAAACTAACATTGGTAAGTGCCTTGGGGGAAGCCAAAACTAACATTGGTAAGTGCATTGGGGGGAAGTCAAAACTAACATTGGTAAGTGCATTGGGGGGGAAGTCAAAACTAACATTGGTAAGTGCCTTGGGGGGGAAGCCAAAACTAACATTGGTAAGTGCCTTGGGGAGGAAGCCAAAACTAACATTGGTAAGTGCCTTGGGGGAAGCCAAAACTAACATTGGTAAGTGCATTGGGGGGGAAGTCAAAACTAACATTGGTAAGTGCATTGGGGGGGAAGCCAAAACTAACATTGGTAAGTGCCTTGGGGAGGAAGCCAAAACTAACATTGGTAAGTGCCTTGGGGGAAGCCAAAACTAACATTGGTAAGTGCCTTGGGAGGAAGCCAAAACTAACATTGGTAAGTGCCTTGGGGGAAGCCAAAACTAACATTGGTAAGTGCATTGGGGGGGGAGCCAAAACTAACATTGGTAAGTGCCTTGGGGGGGAAGCCAAAACTATAATTGGCAAGTACCTTGGGGGAAGCCAAAACTAACATTGGTAAGTGCCTTGGGGGAAGCCAAAACTAACATTGGTAAGTGCCTTGGGGGGAAGCCAAAACTAACATTGGTAAGTGCATTGGGGGGGGGGGAAGCCAAAACTAACATTGGTAAGTGCCTTGGGGGGAAGCCAAAACTATAATTGGCAAGTACCTTGGGGGAAGCCAAAACTAACATTGGTAAGTGCATTTGGGGAAGCCAAAACTAATATTGGTAAGTACCTGGGGGGGGGGGGGGGGGGGGAAGCCAAAACTAACATTGGTAAGTGCCTTTGGGGAAGCCAAAACTAACATTGGTAAGTGCTTTGGGGGGAAGCCAAAACTAACATTGGTAAGTGCATTGGGGGAAGCCAAAACTAACATTGGTAAGTGCCTTGGGGGAAGCCAAAACTAACATTGGTAAGTGCCTTGGGGGGAAGCCAAAACTAACATTGGTAAGTGCATTGGGGGGGGGGGAAGCCAAAACTAACATTGGTAAGTGCCTTGGGGGGGAAGCCAAAACTATAATTGGCAAGTACCTTGGGGGAAGCCAAAACTAACATTGGTAAGTGCCTTGGGGGAAGCCAAAACTAACATTGGTAAGTGCCTTGGGGGGAAGCCAAAACTAACATTGGTAAGTGCCTTGGGGGAAGCCAAAACTAACATTGGTAAGTGCCTTGGGGGAAGCCAAAACTAACATTGGTAAGTGCCTTGGGGGAAGCCAAAACTAACATTGGTAAGTGCCTTTGTAGAAGCCAAAACTAACATTGGTAAGTGCCTTGGGGGGAAGCCAAAACTAACATTGGTAAGTGCCTTGGGGGAAGCCAAAACTAACATTGGTGAGTGCCTTGGGGGAAGCCAAAACTAACATTGGTAAGTGCCTTTGGGGAAGCCAAAACTAACATTGGTAAGTGCCTTTGGGGAAGCCAAAACTAACATTGGTAAGTGCCTTGGGGGAAAACCAAAATTAACATTGGTGAGTGCCTTGGGGAAAAACCAAAATTAACATTGGTAAGTGCCGGCCATCATTACATGCATTTTCTTCCATCTCCAAGTACAGAACTGTATTTTCTTGGAAACATGATGGAGGTGTTTAATTTCTCTACAAGCTAAGATAACTGGTTTCAGGTTTAACCCTCAGCCATCGTTTACATCATCATTACATTAACATTTTTAACTCATTATTGGGCCTGTATGACATATAGGCAAAAACACAAAGCAGAAATAATGTAATGGTTACCATCAGGGTCATACTCCCGAGCCAGTTTAATAGCTTCAGAGGTAGCAAAGTCTGTGTTGGCTGCGGTGACTGCAAGGATGACTGAGTTTGGGTTGGAGATGTAATGGACACATAGGTCACGGATTTGTGTCTCAATGTCTACAGGCTGGTCACCTACAGGGACTTTGGTTAAGCCAGGGAGGTCAACAAGGGTCAAGTTCACTACCTTATTGGAATAGATCTTCAGAACGATTGGTTCTGCACAGATGCCCTGTCAATACAAAAAATAATTTAAAGGGAGATTAACAGTGAAAACAAATCATGAGAAGTTAGAGTGCTGCCTCTTTGATTTTTTTAAAATGTTAAGTATATACATGCCTCAAAATTCTCAAGCATTTTCTTTTGACTAGTTCTGCAATTAATTGAAACTTCTGTAGTCTTAGGGTGATAGACACAAGTGCAGCCTCAAAAAGATATACAGCCAATGCCTCCACTATTTCTCCATTATAAGCGATCACCTGTTGTTACCGGCTACAGAATATAGGCTGAATAGCTAGTGCAATTGTCACAAGGTGTTAGTCTCAGTTTTTATTTCAGCCCTTTTATGTGTGCATGTGCACATGGGACCTCAAGTTTTTTTGCTGTTTCCTGATGGAGATAAACATTGGATCTGATGGGCGAGGACAGGTCACGAAGAAACCATGGATTCAAAGTCTACACTTTCTGTGGCAGGAAATCGAACCTAGGAGCTTCCTGTCCAGAGACCAACATATTATTTCTAAACCACACAGCCCTCAACTTGATACAGTACAATAGTATGGAGTGTGTCTCTGTATCATTTGATACAGTACAACAATATGGAGTGTGTCTCTGTATCATTTGATACAGTACAACAATATGGAGTGTGTCTCTGTATGATTTGATACAATACAACAGTATGGAGTGTGTCTCTGTATCATTTGATACAGTACAACAGTATGGAGTGTGTCTCTGTATCATTTGATACAGTACAACAGTATGGAGTATGTCTCTGTATCATTTGATACAATACAATAGTATGGAGTGTGTCTATGTATCATTTGATACAATACAACAGTATGGAGTGTGTCTCTGAATCATTTGATACAATACAACAGTATGGAGTATGTCTATGTATCATTTGATACAATACAACAGTATGGAGTGTGTCTATGTATAATTTGATACAATACAACAGTATGGAGTGTGTCTATGTATAATTTGATACAATACAACAGTATGGAGTGTGTCTCTTAATCATTTGATACAATACAACAGTATAGAGTGTGTCTATGTATCATTTGATACAAACAACAGTATGGAGTGTGTCTATGTATCATTAGATACAATACAACAGTATAGAGTGTGTGTCTGTATCATTTGATACAATACAACTGTATAGAGTGTGTCTCTGTATCATTTGATACAATACAACTGTATAGAGTGTGTCTCTGTATCATTTGATACAATACAACAGTATGGAATATATCTCTCAATCGTTTGATACAATACAACAGTATGGAGTGTATCTCTCAATCATTTGATACAATACAACAGTATGGAGTGTATCTCTCAATCATTAGATACAATACAACATTATGGAGTGTATCTTTCAATCATTTGATACAATACAACAGAATGGAGTGTATCTCTCAATCATTTGATACAACATTTTTTCCCTTGCATTCTGACATTCATCCAATGGCTACTTAAATGAATGAAGAACCTGAAGAATAAATGGTCCTCTTTCACCATCAAACCTTATAAGGACATTAATTGAGTGTAGATGTGCTGTGTCGTGCTGTGGTCCTCTTTCACCATCAAACCTTATAAGGACATTAATTGAGTGTAGATGTGCTGTGTCGTGCTGTGGTCCTCTTTCACCATCAAACCTTATAAGGACATTAATTGAGTGTAGATGTGCTGTGTCGTGCTGTGGTCCTCTTTCACCGTCCAACCTTATAAGGACATTAATTGAGTGTAGATGTGCTGTGTCGTGCTGTGGTCCTCTTTCACCGTCCAACCTTATAAGGACATTAATTGAGTGTAGATGTGCTATGTCGTGCTGTGGTCCTCTTTCACCATCAAACCTTATAAGGACATTAATTGAGTGTAGATGTGCTGTGTCGTGCTGTGGTCCTCTTTCACCATCAAACCTTATAAGGACATTAATTGAGTGTAGATGTGCTGTGGTCCTCTTTCACCGTCCAACCTTATAAGGACATTAATTGAGTGTAGATGTGCTGTGTCGTGCTGTGGTCCTCTTTCACCATCCAACCTTATAAGGACATTAATTGAGTGTAGATGTGCTGTGGTCCTCTTTCACCGTCCAACCTTATAAGGACATTAATTGAGTGTAGATGTGCTGTGGTCCTCTTTCACCGTCCAACCTTATAAGGACATTAATTGAGTGTAGATGTGCTGTGTCATGCTGTGGTCCTCTTTCACCATCCAACCTTATAAGGACATTAATTGAGTGTAGATGTGCTGTGGTCCTCTTTCACCGTCCAACCTTATAAGGACATTAATTGAGTGTAGATGTGCTGTGTCATGCTGTGGTCCTCTTTCACCATCCAACCTTATAAGGACATTAATTGAGTGTAGATGTGCTGTGTCGTGCTGTGGTCCTCTTTCACCATCAAACCTTATAAGGACACTAATTGAGTGTAGATGTGCTGTGTCGTGCTGTGGTCCTCTTTCACCATCAAACCTTATAAGGACACTAATTGAGTGTAGATGTGCTGTGTCGTGCTGTGGTCCTCTTTCACCATCAAACCTTATAAGGACATTAACTGAGTGTAGATGTGCTGTGTCGTGCTGTGGTCCTCTTTCACCGTCCAACCTTATAAGGACATTAATTGAGTGTAGATGTGCTGTGTCGTGCTGTGGTCCTCTTTCACCATCAAACCTTATAAGGACATTAATTGAGTGTAGATGTGCTGTGGTCCTCTTTCACCGTCCAACCTTATAAGGACATTAATTGAGTGTAGATGTGCTGTGTCGTGCTGTGGTCCTCTTTCACCGTCCAACCTTATAAGGACATTAATTGAGTGTAGATGTGCTGTGTCGTGCTGTGGTCCTCTTTCACCATCAAACCTTATAAGGACATTAATTGAGTGTAGATGTGCTGTGGTCCTCTTTCACCATCAAACCTTGTAAGGACATTAATTGAGTGTAGATGTGCTGTGGTCCTCTTTCACCATCCAACCTTGTAAGGACATTAATTGAGTGTAGATGTGCTGTGGTCCTCTTTCACCATCCAACCTTGTAAGGACATTAATTGAGTGTAGATGTGCTGTGGTCCTCTTTCACCATCAAACCTTATAAGGACATTAATTGAGTGTAGATGTGCTGTGGTCCTCTTTCACCGTCCAACCTTATAAGGACATTAATTGAGTGTAGATGTGCTGTGTCGTGCTGTGGTCCTCTTTCACCGTCCAACCTTATAAGGACATTAATTGAGTGTAGATGTGCTGTGTCGTGCTGTGGTCCTCTTTCACCATCAAACCTTATAAGGACATTAATTGAGTGTAGATGTGCTGTGGTCCTCTTTCACCATCAAACCTTGTAAGGACATTAATTGAGTGTAGATGTGCTGTGGTCCTCTTTCACCATCCAACCTTGTAAGGACATTAATTGAGTGTAGATGTGCTGTGGTCCTCTTTCACCATCCAACCTTGTAAGGACATTAATTGAGTGTAGATGTGCTGTGGTCCTCTTTCACCATCAAACCTTATAAGGACATTAATTGAGTGTAGATGTGCTGTGGTCCTCTTTCACCGTCCAACCTTATAAGGACATTAATTGAGTGTAGATGTGCTGTGTCATGCTGTGGTCCTCTTTCACCATCCAACCTTATAAGGACATTAATTGAGTGTAGATGTGCTGTGTCGTGCTGTGGTCCTCTTTCACCATCAAACCTTATAGGGACATTAATTGAGTGTAGATGTGCTGTGTCGTGCTGTGGTCCTCTTTCACCATCCAACCTTATAAGGACATTAATTGAGTGTAGATGTGCTGTGTCGTGCTGTGGTCCTCTTTCACCATCAAACCTTATAAGGACATTAATTGAGTGTAGATGTGCTGTGTCGTGCTGTGGTCCTCTTTCACCATCAAACCTTATAAGGACACTAATTGAGTGTAGATGTGCTGTGTCGTGCTGTGGTCCTCTTTCACCATCCAACCTTGTAAGGACATTAATTGAGTGTAGATGTGCTGTGTCGTGCTGTGGTCCTCTTTCACCATCCAACCTTGTAAGGACATTAATTGAGTGTAGATGTGCTGTGTCGTGCTGTGGTCCTCTTTCACCATCCAACCTTGTAAGGACATTAATTGAGTGTAGATGTGCTGTGTCGTGCTGTGGTCCTCTTTCACCATCCAACCTTGTAAGGACATTAATTGAGTGTAGATGTGCTGTGTCGTGCTGTGGTCCTCTTTCACCATCAAACCTTATAGGGACATTAATTGAGTGTAGATGTGCTGTGTCGTGCTGTGGTCCTCTTTCACCATCCAACCTTATAAGGACATTAATTGAGTGTAGATGTGCTGTGTCGTGCTGTGGTCCTCTTTCACCATCAAACCTTATAAGGACATTAATTGAGTGTAGATGTGCTGTGTCGTGCTGTGGTCCTCTTTCACCATCAAACCTTATAAGGACACTAATTGAGTGTAGATGTGCTGTGTCGTGCTGTGGTCCTCTTTCACCATCCAACCTTGTAAGGACATTAATTGAGTGTAGATGTGCTGTGTCGTGCTGTGGTCCTCTTTCACCATCCAACCTTGTAAGGACATTAATTGAGTGTAGATGTGCTGTGGTCCTCTTTCACCATCAAACCTTATAAGGACATTAATTGAGTGTAGATGTGCTGTGGTCCTCTTTCACCATCCAACCTTGTAAGGACATTAATTGAGTGTAGATGTGCTGTGTCGTGCTGTGGTCCTCTTTCACCATCCAACCTTATAAGGACATTAATTGAGTGTAGATGTGCTGTGTCGTGATGTGGTCCTCTTTCACCGTCAAACCTTATAAGGACATTAATTGAGTGTAGATGTGCTGTGGTCCTCTTTCACCATCAAACCTTATAGGGACATTAATTGAGTGTAGATGTGCTGTGTCGTGCTGTGGTCCTCTTTCACCATCCAACCTTATAAGGACATTAATTGAGTGTAGATGTGCTGTGGTCCTCTTTCACCATCCAACCTTATAAGGACATTAATTGAGTGTAGATGTGCTGTGGTCCTCTTTCACCATCCAACCTTGTAAGGACATTAATTGAGTGTAGATGTGCTGTGTCGTGCTGTGGTCCTCTTTCACCATCCAACCTTATAAGGACATTAATTGAGTGTAGATGTGCTGTGTCGTGATGTGGTCCTCTTTCACCGTCAAACCTTATAAGGACATTAATTGAGTGTAGATGTGCTGTGGTGCTCTTTCACCATCCAACCTTATAAGGACATTAATTGAGTGTAGATGTGCTGTGTCGTACTGTGTTCTGGTTTATTTCTGCCTTTTGGCCCAACATATCCAATGTTAGCACAGTATTTTTGAAAACAGTAGAATTCCCTCTTTCATCTCTACAAGCTTTGCCGGATTGGATAGTCTGTTTCCAGGAGCACCACCGGGAGATAGTACGGGGTCTTGATCAGCTGTTGTTTGCCGTTCCTGACATATGCAGTCAGCTGTGGGTTGCTGACCAAACTCAGATCAGTTGTTGGAGGGGCATCTTTGCCCGCTATGAAATACAATATAACAGAATGGGCCAGATCTATGACCAACTTAATACAATACAACAAAAGGAAACAGATCTATAGCCAACATAATACAATACAATAAAAGAGGACAGATCTCAATGATACATGATCAACTTCAAACAATAAATATATAAAGGAATAAAACTACTATTCTCACCTTGTTATTCCCTGACATACGATCAGTCTCATTCTCAATTTCTCTACAAACTTCTTTGAAATCTGTGTAGATCCTATTTTTGGTGTGAAGGAACTTGGCCCACTCTTGTGCAGCAACCTTCTCTAGAAAACCAGGAAGCATAGCCACATAAACATAATAACTATAGTCAAGGCAGTCACTAGCAGATTACCTCAAAAGCATGATTTTAACCATTATATCAATGTGTAAACCATCAAAATAATCATTTAAAATCGTCAAAAAGGGTTATTTAAATCTTTAAATCTCTTGGTAAAGCATAACAAATGTACCAGTTCGGTCACTTAAGCTCTCCCGTTGACTAGACCTTTTCATCATCTGCCTTTAAAATGACTTTAAGTGGGCGTAGATGCATTGTGTTGTGGTCTGCAGTAGTACTATGATATTGGCGCCTTTCGGCCCAAAATCTGACTTCAGCATGTCATTTCTGAGTATTGGGTTGTCTTCCCTCTTTGATCCCTACTTACTTGGCCAGACTAGACTAGTTAGTCTGTTTCTGGAGGCACCACAGAGAGGTGGATTAGGGTCTGGATGGTTCTGATTCACCGATCGTGGCGCAAGCTGTGGGTCGCTGACAGCTTCCAGCTCAGCTGTTGTGAGGCACCTTGTCTCCATCAGCTGTGGGTCGCTGACAGCTTCCAGCTCTACTGTTGTGAGGCATCTTGTCTCCATCAGCTGTGGGTCGCTGACAGCTTCCAGCTCTACTGTTGTGAGACACCTTGTCTCCATCAGCTGTGGGTCGCTGACAGCTTCCAGCTCTACTGTTGTGAGGCACCTTGTCTCCATCAGCTGTGGGTCGCAGACAGCTTCCAGCTCTACTGTTGTGAGGCACCTTGTCTCCATCAGCTGTGGGTCGCTAACAGCTTCCAGCTCTACTGTTGTGAGGCACCTTGTCTCCATCAGCTGTGGGTCGCTGACAGCTTCCAACTCTGCTACCGTGAGGCACCTTGTCTACATCAGTTGTGGGTCACTGACAGCTTCCAGCTCTGCTAATGTAAGGCACCTTGTCTCCATCAGCTGTGGGTCACTGACAGCTTCAAGCTCTGCTGTTGTGAGGCACCTTGTCTCCATCAGCTGAGGGTCGCTGATAGCTTCCAGCTCTACTATTGTGAGGCACCTTGTCTCCATCAGTTGTGGATCACTGACAGCTTCCAGCTCCGCTAATGTAAGGCACCTTGTCTCCATCAGCTGTGGGTCACTGACAGCTTCCAGCTCCGCTAATGTAAGGCACCTTGTCTCCATCAGCTATGGGTCACTGACAGCTTCAAGCTCTGCTAATGTAAGGCACCTTGTCTCCATCAGCTGACGGTCGCTGATAGCTTCCAGCTCTACTGTTGTGAGGCACCTTGTCTCCATCAGTTGTGGGTCACTGACAGCTTCCAGCTCCGCTAATGTAAGGCACCTTGTCTCCATCAGCTGTGGGTCGCTGACAGCTTCAAGCTTTGCTGCTGTGAGGCACTTTTGTCTCCAAAATATACCAGTAAATCATCAACAATGTTTACAATAAATAATTCAAAATATTTTTAGGAAATTTTTAACAGAATAATTACTAGTAAATCATCAACATGTTTGCTAAAAACAACTACATTTCAAAGTTAATGTTACTCTATATAATTAACACATTTACGGTAACTCATCAGTAATGTTAAATGACCCAAAAGACATCTTCTACTTCATCCCATGTCTCGCGGCGGAGGAGGCATTCGGGCAATACTGACAAAGTTCATCAACCTTCTCTATTTTGCTCTATCTTCAGTCATTCTTTGGGGATCTACAAAGCCTAGGCCTATCCATTCTTTAATGTTATCTTCCCACCTCTTCCTCTGACTACTTCTCCGTCACGCTTCTTTCTCAGTTCTTTGCTTTATGGTCTTTTTTAGGCCAGATGATCGAGGATACATGGCCAAACCATTTCATTTTGCGTTTCTTCACAAATAGTCATAAGATCATCAAGCACTCCGACTCCTTGTTAGATCATCATCAAGTACCGGGCCTTCTGGCATAGGTGATCATGTCTCCCCATAACTTTTGATCTCGGCAGTTATATATCATTTCTGTTGTTGACCTTCTGCCAAGCCATTCTCTTAAGCTGTCTGTTATTTTTCTTTTTGCTTCCCTCTATCTCTTCGTCCCTCAATTTTTCCAGTTGTTACAATATATTCCAGTTGTTCTCTTCTCATTACATGGCCAAAAAATGATGATTGTTTCTTCCTAAATTTGGAAATTAGCTCTCTTTTTGCTTTGACCTCTCTCAGAACATCTTCATTACTCTTCTTAGCTGTCCATAGTACTCTCAATATTCTTCTGCAAAACAACATTTCTACAGACTCCAGTGATTTTTTTGTCTGTTGTCCTATTGTCCATGATTCGCATCCATATGTTAAGACTGGCTCTACATAACATTTAAGAACTCTTTTTCTTGTTTCTATTGTCAAAAATGGATTGCATAGTGTCTTCCTCATTTTTTAGAAAGCTGCTTTTGCCTGAGCCATTCTGCATCTCACCTCTTTTGTACATCTTCCGCCTGAGATTAACAAAGTTCCCAAATATTTAAATTCATTTACCTGTTTTAATATTGTCCCACTTGTCTTTATTTTGCACTGAGGTGATGTGTTTTTCTTTGTTGTTACCATTACCTTTGTCTTTTTGCTATTAAGGCTGAGTCCTTTATTTTTGCTTTCTTTCACTATAATGTCCAACATTTCTTGTAACTCATTTTCACTCTTAGCGATTAAGACTGTATCATCAGCATACCTTAGATTATTTATATTATGACTTCCACTTGTTATTCCAGGCATGTCCTTATGGATCTTAAAATAATCTCACTATAATATTAAACAAATCTAGTGACAGCACACAACCTTGTCTAACACCCTGTTTTATTTGTTGAAACATTCCCAATTGGTTTTCAGTTCTTATGGCCGCTGTTTGTTGCCAGTACATGTAGATAACCTTGTTAGATAGGACACCATAAATGAGTTCAGCACTGACTATTCTGTCTGTCCACAGCCCAAGAAAAGAAAAATAAAAGCATACAAATTTGAGGTAAATAAAGAAAAGAGAGCCTTCATACCACATGGCATATAAGGAATATGGTGTAAGTACATATATTTTTTATAGACCTTCGGCGGTTTTAATTTTGGGGTAATGTGGGCCATATTACAATCGTGATGCTTTTATTTCCCAGAAAAAAAAACCAGCACTCATTTAGGGCTGGGTGAACATGGAAGCAGCTGATCAAGTTCCAACCCAGTCCCTTGTCCTTAGTACTCCAGTTTACTAACCACTGAGCTATCGTGGCTCCCACATTTCAGATAAAACATGATAAATATTACAGTTTAATCATCATAAACATTATTAATCTATATTACTCAATGACTCTATATTTTATTAAAATATATAGGTGAATCAGGAATAAATCTACAGATGCAATTTGGCAAGCACTTACGCCCATCTTCCTGACGAGTTCTTTGACTGTCTTTGGAAATGTGCAAAAGCTGAAGCACAAGAGGTCTCCGAGTCACAATGCCTGTGCCTCTTGGGAGAAAATCATGACCAACTAGCGTTTCCAGAACAGAACTTTTCCCAGAACTCTAGAAAAGAACCGCATGAGAAAAATATTACATTAAATTTTCGGTTGCATTGTTTGAAGACACGAAATATGAATACTGGCCTGACGTATGGCATCATGTTTGACAGATTACTTGGAGGCATCCTTTTGGTTTGATAACTATTCTTTAGGTTTGGTAGCCACCATTTTAGCTTGGTAGTCGCCATTTTGGTTTTGTAGTCACCATTTTGGTTTGGTAGTCACCATTTTGGTTTGGTAGTCACAATTTTGTTTGGTAGTCACCATTTTGGCTTGGTAATCACCATTTTGTTTTGGTAGTCACCATTTTGGCTTGGTAATCACCATTTTGGTTTGGTAATCACCATTTTGGTTTGATAGTCACAATTTTGTTTTGGTAGTCACCATTTTGGTTTGGTAGTCACCATTTTGGCTTGGTAATCACCATTTTGGTTTGGTAGCCACCATTTTGGTTTGGTAGTCACAATTTTGTTTTGGTAGTCACCATTTTGGTTTGGTAATCACCATTTTGGATAGGAAGCTACCATTTTGGTTTTCCAGCCACCATTTTGATTTGGTAGCCATCATTTTAGCCTGGTAGGTGCCTCCTCCTTCCCCATCCCTCTCAACCAAATCAAGTTACCATTTTGATATCCTAAAACCATTGTTGGGGAGTACAAGCTAGATGATTTGCGGTCACAATGGCATGGTTGGTGACTCAAAGTGGATCAAGATCTTAGTTCTCAAAGAA
Organism: Megaustenia siamemsis; assembly: GCA_032433765.1. Lineage (NCBI taxonomy): Eukaryota > Metazoa > Mollusca > Gastropoda > Stylommatophora > Ariophantidae > Megaustenia > Megaustenia siamemsis. The sequence goes on along the minus strand of JAVIAB010000091.1, from coordinate 3,134,210 downwards.
GACTCTTGAGTAAATGATTGTCTCAAAACTGACTGGCTACAACCTGAAGACCACCATAATTATTGCAGTCGTGGGGTCCACTCATAATGGAGACCTAGAAAAGCACTGCCCGGGTCCACTCATAATGGAGACCTAGAAAAGCACTGCCTGGGTCCACTCATAATGGAGACCTAGAAAAGCACTGCCTGGGTCCACTCATAATGGAGACCTAGAAAAGCACTGCCCGGATCCACTCATAATGGAGACCTAGAAAAGCACTGCCCGGATCCACTCATAATGGAGACCTAAAAAGCACTGCCCATGTGGATAATGAAAACTCCAACTTTTTAAGAAACGAAAAAATCTAAATAAAAATCAAGAAAGTCTTGGTATCCACTACTTTAACAGGGGAGCTAATGACCCTTGTTGACCCTGTGATAACAAGCTACCTCAATCTCCACTACTCTTTGTCAGGTTGACCTTGACCTACTTCTCTTTTGACCTCCAAGACTCATCACTACAAGATAGTTTTTTTTATGGGATATGGACCTCATCTGATACTTGACCCATCACACTTAGTAATATCTCTTTTTGATTTCAGAATTTGATCCAAGAATATTCTAATAAATTATTTTCTTTTAGAATGCTGGCAGTTTGAATGTTTTTTTGATTACCTCTCTCTCCTGTATTTAGATGCACACAGAAGTACACAATTCTCAGGCACACTAGATTACATTGAGTCATCATCATCATTAGGTTGCATGTCCTTTGCAGAACATTACTTTTACAACAGTCCATCTGAGAGAATCTCTGCCTCTTGTAAGATCTCCCACTTATTCTGTTGTAAAGTTCAAGATCTCCTTGATGTCTTGAAATCACCTTCTTTTTGGTCTACCCCTGATACATCATCCTGGAAGGAACTCTTCCATTATTGTTCTTTCTAGCCCAGAGTGTCTTTAGATGTGGCCATAGTATATTAACAACAATATTAAAACAGGTTAATGATTTTAATACTAAAAATGAAGAAAGAACTACTAAACACAATTAGAGCAAGACAAATGACATTTTTTGGTCATGTTAAAAGATACAACAGTCAAATAAAAGTAATATTAGAAGGGAAAATACAAGGTAAAAGAGGCAGAGGCAGACCAAGATTAACATAGACGAGTAACATCAAAAGATGGACAAGTCAGCCTATGGCAATCTGCACCATCAAAGCAAGAGACAGGGTGGAATGGTGCTCCATGGTAGCCAACCTTCGATGCGGAGACGGCACTTAATGATGATGATGAATGATTTTAATTAATTGGGAACTCTGTTAGCCTCAGATGGAAGATGTACAAAGGAGGTGAGATGCAGAATTGCTCAGGCAAAGGCAGCTTTCCAAAAAATGAGGAAGACACTATGCAATCCATTTTTGACAATAGAAACAAGAAAAAGAGTTCTTAAATGTTATGTAAAGGCAGTCTTAACATATGGATGTGAATCATGGACACCAGACAAGAAAATCACTGGAGTCTGTAGAAATGTGGTTTTACAGAAGAATGTTGAGAATACCATGGACAGCTAAGAAGAGTAATGAAAATGTTCTGAAAGTGGCCAAAGCAAAAAGAGAGCCAATTTCCAATATTAGGAGGAAACAATCATCATCTTTTGGCCATGAAATGAGAAGAGAACAACTGGAATATATTGTAACAACTGGGAAAATTGAGGGACGAAGAGATAGAGGAAAGCAAAGAGAAAAAATACCAGACAGCTTAAGAGAATGGCTCTTTCTACTAAAGATCTTATGACATAAATGGCATTGCTTGTTCCTTTATCTCTAACAAAACCACACTGTTCATCGCTAATTTCTGGAGTGATTTTGTTTCGCACTCTTCGCATGATGATTCTTAGTAATATCTTAGTCATATGACTCATAATGCTTATTGTGCAATGATCATCGCATTCAGTCGCACCCGACTGGGATGCAGTAGGTGAGCATGTTTCTCCACAACTTTCAATCTCAACAGTTATATTTCTGCTGTTGACCTGCTGCCAAGCCATTCTCTTAAGCTGTCTGGTATCTTTTCTCTTTGCTTCTCTCTATCTCTTTGTCCTTCAATTTTTCCAGTTGTCACAATATATTCCAGCTGTTCCATTCTCATTGCATGGCCAAAAAATTATGATTGATTCTTCCTAATATTGGAAATTAGCTCTCTCTTTGCTATGGCCGCTTTCAGAACGTTTTCATTAATCTTCTTAACTGTCCATGGTATTCTCAACATTCTTCTGTAAAACCACATTTCTACAGGGTCCAGTGATTATCTTGTCCTATCGTATATTGTCAATCAGTAAATGATTAACATCCATATGTTAAGACAGGCACTACATAACTGATAACATTTAAGAACTTTTTTCTTGTTTATATTGTTAAAAATGGATTGCACAGTAATCACTTTTTGGAAAGCTGCTTTTGCCTGAGCTATTCTGCATCTCACCTCTGTTGTACATCTACCAGGTCTACATCATGTACCAATGTCCATTTTGCAGTAACACTAATGTTAAAACAACACTGATAATTAAAGTTAAAGATTTTTTTTATTTTTTGTCATTTTTATTCTAATTCTTCTATTTATTTCTGCCTCTATCTTCAATCAACTGACATTTACAATTAATATTATTATACTTTCATTAAGATTTTCAATCTATTTCTATGTCGTGTAACACAAGTGATGAAATGTGTACGAGAAGGAAGAATAAAGAGACTAGACTTAGACTAGACCTCTTTCAACTCAAGTAGACTAACTAAGTAACTTTCACTACTTTGTTTTGACTTTGCCGTCTCTTTGCACAAATCACTCAAATATATATCTCTAGCCAAATGCCTGTATACCTGATTTCCTATAACAACAATTTGGGGCAGTTGAATTGTTTCAGAGCCAACGGTGTTAAAAACATCCTGAAGTTTATTGATGACAGGAATTAAAGACTCCATTTCGTGATTGAACAGACAACAACTGCTGGTCCGGCCGTCCTCCTGCGGACATGGAACCGGTTACCGCAAATACTAATTACCGAAACGCACAAAATTGTACCGCAGGGCTGACTACTGTTCCTTTTTCTTTTCTTTTCTTATTTTCTTCAGCATTTGCTATTCAGCATTGATTTGTAAGATAATTTTTAATCTCTTACTCTTTGACTGCCCTCTTCTGGTGTAATGTTTCCGAGAGTCGTTAATCATCATCATCATCATCATCATCATCGAGTGCCGTCTCCGCAACGAAGGTTGACTACCATGGGAGCACCATTCCACTCTGTCTCTTGCTTTGATGGTGCAGGTTGTCATAGGCTGATTTGTCCATCTTTTAATGTTACTCGTCCATGTTAGTCTTGGTCTGCCTCTGCCTCTTTTACCTTGTATTTTCCCCTCCAGGATTACTTTTACTAGGCTGTTGTGTCTTTTAACATGGCCCAAAAATCGCATTTGTCTTGTTTGAATTGTGCTTAGTAGTTCTCTTTTCATTTTTAGTTGTTTTATTACTTCATCGTTTATTTTCTTTTCCTTCCATCCAATTCTACATATTATTCTATATATCCACATTTCAAAGGCTTCAATTCTATGTTCTGTTTTCTTGTCTAATGTCCATGTTTCTGCACCATATAGGAATATTGAGAAGATGTAACATTTTGCTATTCTTAGTTATCTATTAATTATTATATCAGTTTATTCATTCATCTTTTTTTCCCGAGGATGCCCTCTCGGTCTGTTGTTTTCTTAACTTTTTTGTTTCACTGTTGTACATTTTGTTTAAAGTTGTTTAGTTTGTGTCTTGTCACGTCGCCAAACAATGTATTTTGTTGTTTCTTTGTTTATTATCTGTTTCTCCTACTAATGTCTGCACTTCTAATCATATCTTTGAAGTAGACTCCAATCATGCGTGTGACACGTCATATCGGTGTGTTTATTATTATTTTTATCTAAATTTGTTTTCTTTCTTTCTAGCATATAGTATTGAGGTTGGTTTCAGCTCTGACGCACGGGACTCCGTAGCAACTGCGGAGTCCTTAAAAATAAAAATCTTCAGTTTCATTCAAAGCATCATTCACTGTGAGAATCACAAGCGAGCAGATCACAGGTCTGAAGAGAACTGTGTTTTTCAACGCCGACGTTTTGGTGTACCGCCACAGAAAAGACCGGCAGCTTGTTGCTGAAGAACTTCAGACAGAGCCCGAACATGGTGTATGTCAACCGCATGAGGTGTAGGGAAGCAGGATAACTATTCAACCCGACGAAGAAAGTGTAACATGATTCTCTCTGAACAACTGTATTGTCAACACACCAACACCAAATGTGAGTTTGTGGCGGGGACCTAGACTACGAGTGTTGTTTGATGGGAGTCTTTCTTTGCCCGAACACGTAAACCGAGTAGTTCTGAAAGCTGGGAAGTGTGGGGCTACCATAAAGGGTAATGGCAGCTGCAGATTGTGAACAGCGTCATTCTGTTCTCTTATACCAAAGACTGGTCTTGTCTATGATTGAGTACGCTCTGGGTTATACTGACTCTTAATTAATCAAACAGAAATATGGGGGAAAAACTAGAATGAATTAAGAACGAGGATATGCACCTAATTTTTTGATGCACATAAGATATATCATGCAGAGCTAGGAGGTACTTCCTCGACTTTCCCTTCATTAAAAGAAGAAGAAAAAATGTGCCAAGCATGTGCAAACATTGAAGTCAGTGCTGAACCACAGTCACTTGTGTGACCGGACTTCCGGTCAATATGGCGGATAGGCGGCAGGAACTATTGAGGCTCTGTCTAAAAAGTGTTCCTTGTTGCAGTTTCCTCGTATTCCAAGTCCGGCTTGCTGCCGGAGCTACTGTGTTTAGTGCTCACTGTACACCGTGAGCTGTTTTTTTTCCATCCGGATCCTGTTCCTATTTTCCAATTGCTTACGATGAATGATAATATCGTACGACCAAGGCCAGTTTAGGTGCGTTCACTTTCGGTGCCGCTACGCCATATGTATGTCTTTTGATGTTTGGTGTAGCTGCTATGACGGGGACTGCAACTATTTTTCTTTGTTCGGATCCATGAATGAGCTGAGATGTTAATTCTGATGATTCCACTGGCATGGGTGGTTGAGCAATTATGGATTTTAATTCGTTTGCAGTGATACCGGGGCCTTCGACTAACTATAATTACACAATCACTGCACAGCGAGATCATGAGTCAGAACAGTAGCAGGTTAAAGAGAGGAATCTTGGATGAATTCGGTCGAGGACATTGTACATTAGGGATGTTCACTTGAGAACATAGAATCTAATAAAGAATTCTTACGAGTACTACAATACCATATTACCCCAAAAATCATATGCCGAAAGTCTGTAAAGTTTATAGTCACCAACACCATATTCCCTATACGCCACTTGGCGTGACTGGGGTACTTTACTTTACTACAAGAGTGCTAACCGTTCTTATCATTATGCATCACTCACATTGTGGGTGGGGCGGATATTACTTCCCAAGAGAGGTCAAGCTGCGCCGTCTCCGTATAAGTTACAATATAATAAGACACCGTATGTACTCAAAACTTAATAAATAGGTATCACCAGTCTGTGACACAGCAGACATGACAATAAAACACAACCTACAAGTGTCCCCAGTACGCAGACTTGAGGAAAACATGGTCGACGCCCATTACCTTGGAACATAAATAGAATTTAAACCTTAAAACAGACACTATACTTCACAAGAGAATATAAAACCCTTGTCTGAATGAGCCGTGATTGTAAACAATGAAGAGATACTCTGCATCTAATCTCAACTAAAACATACACTATTCAAATCAAATGTACTATCTACCCTTACTTATACACGTGAGAGCTGGAAAACAACAAGAGACATAGAAACAAAGTTGAACGCATTCGAAAATAAATATCTAAGATAAATACTTGGTATAGCATGTAACGAATTCAAAACAAACCAAGAAATTAGAGAAATCTCCAATAAACCACTAATATCTACAGTAATCAAGAAAAGACGGTGGTCATATGTTGTGATGAGGAGAGATAATAACCGAATAACAAAGCAAGCCCTCATGTGGGAAACAACAGGTAAGAGGAAACGAGCCCGACCAAGAGAGACACTGAGAATAACATTGATCAGAGAGGCAAGAACAGCAGGAATCGGCTCCCTTAATCTCAGCTATACATATACAATCTTAAGTTAAAATTGTTCTCATACACTTGATTTTCAATGGCCCGTTTTAATACTGTCCCATTTTCTTTAATTGTGCTTTTCAGAGAGTCTTTTTCGTTGGTGACACGTATAATTTCACAAAATCCAATTTTGCAACAATTTAATATTTCAGTAAACTGGTTTTCAGTGACACAGCTACATACGATCGGGATGCACAAAACAGATGCCGCTCAAAGAATCAAATGAGCATAACAAACTATGGGGAAAGGGGTGAAGACCCCAACGTATTGCCGCTTGTAATTCTTGCCGATATGGCTGTCTCAATGATTAGCAAAAGGGGTGAAGACCCCAACGTATTACCGCTTGTAATTCTTGCCGATATGGCTGTCTCAATGATTAGCAAAAGGGGTGAAGACCCAAAGTATTACCGCTTGTAATTCTTGCCGATATGGCTGTCTCAATGATTAGCAAAAGGGGTGAAGACCCCAACGTATGTCGCTTGTAATTCTTGCCGATATGGCTGTCTCAATGATTAGCAAAAGGGGTGAAGACCCCAACGTATTGTCGCTTGTAATTCTTGCCGATATGGCTGTCTTAATGATTAGCAAAAGGCAAAGGGGCGAAGGCATTAAACATGCGAAGAATTTGTAAATCTGACGATAAGGTTGAAAAGGGGAAAAACAATATAATAAATGGTGTGATAACAGCTTTACGTAAATAAGGTGCAACACAAAATCAATACAACGTTACTGCTCACTAGGGCTTCACTTGAAACAATGAACAACACACATATCAACTTATTTCACGTACATATTTGTGTGTGTGTGTATTGTCCATTGTTTCAGCCGAAGATTCATGAGGATGACATTTGAACCTCGAATCTTCAGGTTGGCAGGCGAGTCCACTAACCACAACGCCTGGTACCAGATACACGAGAAAAATAAATACCGAGAAGGTGGGAGCAAGATATCCCAAACCAGCTATGATTGACTGCTTGCTGCGCTAGACATCTCGCTCAGAACAGAAAGAACTCCATATACCAGTAATAAGAGCCAGGTTCCAACAATAACGTACTAGATGATTCTTCTTCTTTCCTTTCTTATTTACCTTTCATCGTCGAGGGGATATATAATTTGCGGTCTTTTGCTCTTCTGTTCACCTCTGCTGCTGTTATGTTTCCCAGTGTTTCTAATATTCCGTCAATTCATCTTTTTTGTGGTTGCCCCTTGGGTCTGGTGTTCTCACAACGTTTATTGAAGGCTCATTGTGTTGTGTTTTGATCTTTCTGCCATGTCACGCGGCCAAACTATTTTATCTTTTGTTTCCTTTTAAATTCCTTGGCGGGGGTTATCCTAGATTTTTTCTCAGTTTATTCACTTTTAAAAATCTTATCTCTCAGACTGTTTCCTGCCATTCGTCTAACACATTTCATCTCGGTAGTGGTTATTATTATTATTTTCTTATCTTGCATCTAGGGCCCATGACTGGCATTGGTAGCACAACGTTGGGATGAAGATTGTATTGTATAGTGCTCGTTTTGCCTCCAGAGTTATTTCCTTGTTGGACAATAGTGGTGATAACTGTCCGATGATTTGACAAGCTTTTAGCTTTGTTGCATCTTGATTCCATCTCTGCTGTTTGAGAATTATCGTTTGTCATTAGACTTCCACCCTAGTATTTAAAACAAATAAATATAGCTGTAACAAATAGTGTATATATATATATATACATATATATATACATACATATTTATATATATATTTATATGTATGTATATATATATATGTATATATATGTGTATATGTATATATATATATATATATATATATATATATATATATATGTATGTATGCTCTTTTCCTTTTGCTCAAAGGTTCTGCTTTATATTTTTTAAGACACCCTATTGGCCACTAATGTCCGTGTTGGTAAATATATGAATTATTTCGATGTTTAGTTGTGATCAAGGACACGGAGGGTTACTCTGCTGGACACTTCTGCCTGATCTTGTTGCCTTGGTCCAGTCTCATGTAAGTAGCGCTTTGGTTTGTGTGAGGATAGTAGTCCCTTCCCCATTACATTCACCAGCATTGTTTTGTTTATTCACTTTTTGTTACTCTCTAGTACTACCTTATATTTGTATAATCTGTGCCGTACGCTATTTGCAATTGAGTATTGTTAAATGTTAGTTCAGTTTAAAGTTTAGCATTTAGTTTTAGCTTGGCTTCCAATTCATTCCACCCAACGTGCAACAGTACAGTTTGAACAATTGAATTGAATTGACCATTATTATTAAATTAATATAATATAATAAATATTATTTATTAGTAAGTAATTCAATGTTCAATTGACATTTAATTTGATAATTAATTAATAATAAAATTGATTGATTTGGCGTTTAAAATACTATAGTATAAGAATGATCATACTGTTACTTATTAACACTGATGATAATACAATAATACATCATAATACTACCTACTACCTGAGTACTACAACTTGAACTAGTAGTTAGTCTTCAATAAGAGTCGTTGTTAGTCAAGTCTAAGGGAAGGCTACTAAATAAAAGGCTCTGGCTGGATGGATGGATAGAGCAGATACTCAGAAGAGGTAATAAAGAAAAGAGTATGTGGCATATTCAATGTCCATATTTTTTATGCTTCAGCACATGATTTTTGGGTAATGTGGTTAGTACTAGGCCTGTGTCGCTTTTCTTTCCCAGAAAAAAATCTTAATCTGGTACCCATTTCATTTATCATGGCTAGGTGAAGTTGAAGCTACCAATCACGATCGAACCTAACCTCTTGTCCTTAGTAGTCCATTTCACTAACCATTGAGTTATCATGACTCCCAAAAGAAGACAATAATCATAAATAAATCAATAATGTTTGTTTGTAAGCAAGTAAATGTGGGCAGTAGATTCAATCAGAAGTTTCATTCAGACTTAAGTTTCAACCGTTAAAATAGTTAAATGCTGGTAGTTTAGTATGAAATATAATCAGCCAGGACATTTTGTGGGTGTGCAGGCCTAGAATAGATGAGGTCGATTCATGGGAGTCATAACCTAGGCCAACCACACCTCTTTCTTAGAGCATTAAAAAGGTAAAGGACAAAAATAATTGCTTGATGGTGGTCCTGCTTCTGACGATCAGATCACCTCCTGTTACAAAATCTACGGAAGAGTTTTCAGGAATCAGTACAGTACAAAGAATTGGAATAAGAGGCCATCTGATCATCAGAATTGGTTTCTTTTGCCCAGCAACATTAGCTTCTTGACAATTTTAATTTTAGAGTATTGAGTAGGGCTTATGAGGGTATCATGGTTGCAAAGTCTCTTTGTACAGCGAGAATTGTAAGCTTTCATTTAAAGTTAAATCTAGCAGGTAGAAGGTTTAGCACTCTGTTCAAACTTGAAATATAAATGGCCTTCTTCTGTGTCTTATCAAAGCATCTGATGAGCTTGGCAAAAGTTGTTGCCCAAAGTAGAAGAAATATTTTGGGGCATTTGTGGATGACCTCTTGCTAGGCTGAGTGATAAGTGTGTTCATTACCTGATCACAAGGCTCTGAGTTTGATTCCTAGAAATGGCAGATTTTTTTTTTCAAGTGGATAAGGCTCTGTGGTTTCCCCCCTCTAAAAATGGGTACCAGAAATTTTTCTGGGAAGTAAAGGCGGCCTGGCGTGATGCCAACCACATCAGCCAAAAATGTGCTGTGGTCATGTAAAAGGTAATGTAAATATGGTCACTAACACCACATTCCCCATATGTCCAGAAAGGCGTGAGAGAGAACCTTTATATACTAATGACTTTTTTTATTTAGAAACTCATCCTTCTTTCATCTGTTAGTTTATAAAACTGAAAACAGAAGAAAACGAATGAACATTTCAGTATTTTATTGTCTTGTTGATGCACTGAATATTTGTGCTAAAGTTTGTAAATTAACAATCATAAGAGCCTTTAGTGAATAAAATAAGCTTTTCTCGTAATTTTTGCTAGCCAGATGTCCAGTTTAAGTTAATCCAGGCACAGATTTTGTTGTGTGGTTTGATGATTCTATCTATTGTCCTTTCGAGCGGAAGACGGCACATAGGGCAGAACCAGAATCTCATAAACAGAAACCTTGCGTGCCAAATGGCACATATTGCAGAGATCACTGCTCTAAAATCTATGGCTCTGTTTCCATAACAATAGTTTCCATCGATCAACCTCCTTAGTCGCCTCTTACTACATGCTTGGAAGGTTACAGTGTCACTATTCTTTACTCATAATGAGGCCCCAGTAACACACAGAAATGATTACCAGCTAAAAATTTGATGATTACCAGCTAAAAATAAACAATCGGTGAGATCTTATTCTGCTGCGTGCACTTTGAGACACCAACTTTAATAAGTTCAAAGAAAACACTTGTCAGCTCAAGGCAGGTGGCATCTCCATGATGTGTCACTAGTGTTGGATACACAAGTCTCCTCTGTTAATCTTACGTAGGACACCTCAGTAGCAAGTTTTCTGTTGTCACATTTATCAAAGGTTCATATATTTATGATGCTGAAATGGTGATACTTATATGGGGTCAGATGAACAACATATTATGAATAGAAAATGGAGATGGGTTGGACATGCACTATCAAAACTTAATGCAAGACAAACACTGTCATGAGACGAACAGGGAATGAGAAAGCAGAAGGCCCGGTGTAGAAAATGTCCTAGAATAGAGTTGGATGGAGAGACCCGTGCTCCAAAAAGTGGTCTGAAGTAATCAGTGGTTTGATTGATTGAGGCTAACGGGCATACTTTTGAATGTTTTCTTTTCATGTTTCAGAATGAGTGAGTATGCCAGACGAATGGCGTTCCTCTCATCCAAAATATTTGGTGAGGTAATGAAAGGGACAGCATACAGGAACCAGAAAATTGTGTACCAGTTGGCTGTACAGCCGCGCCATAAAATGAATTTTTTTAAAACTACTACCCTCCATACATGAAGATCGATCTTGCATTTGAAAATCTACGATTCCATGGCCTGTACAGGTAAACATTTGTTTGTTTTTGCTTCTTTGCTTGTGTTCTTCTAATGACCACTGGAATAGTTAGACCTTTTCGTCTTGTTAACTGGGCGTGGATGCGTTGTGTTCTGGTTTGCAGTAGAACTGTGGTATTTGTGCCTTTCAGCCCAACACATCAGCACTGCATTTTTAAGCAATGGCTTGTCTTCTATCTCGATCTCTGTTTACTTGGCCAGACTAGACTAGTTAGTCTGTTTCTAGGGGCACTGCAGAGAGGTGGAGTAGGAGCTGGATAGTTCTCCACTTACAGATCCTGCACAAACCAGGAGATAATGTTTGAATACTGGAAAATGTCACATTTTGAGGAATTTGTGTGTTCTGGTACTGTACATTTTATGATGCTCTTGTAATCTAGGGTAAATATCTTATTATTGGTCATTTTCCAATCACAGAAAAGATAGACACATAGAGTATAAAATACTTTTAAAAAAAAGAGGCTGACCTTGAGAGACACTAAGAAAAAACAGTGACAAAAGAAGCAAGATAGCAGGCACAAACCCTTTTGCTGAAATTGAAAGCTCACCCAAAATAGGGTTTATGGTGTGGTACACTGTGTCCTGCAGAATATCAGGTGCTACTGGAAGGATTTCTTCTTCTTTCCTTCTTATTTGCCTTGTGGCATCTAGAGCAGCTACAGTTTGCTGTCAATTGCTCTTCTTTTGGCTTCTCCTGCTTTGTTTCCTAGTGTTTATAATATTCCATCAATCCAGGCTTTTTCATTTTCTGCTTTTAGGTCTGGTTTCGTGGAACGTTTATTAAAGGCTCGTTGTGTTGTGTTGTGTTTTGGTCTTTCTGTCTTATCACATGGCCAAACCACTTTGTCTGTTGTGTTTATGTATTCAGTGGTGACAATTACGCCCAGCTTTTTTTCTCAGTTCTTCATTTATGATCTTATCTCTCAGGCTGATTCCAGTCATTCATCTAACATATTTCATCTCAGTAGTGGTTATTTTTCTTATTGATCTTGCATCTAAGGTTCAGGTCTGGCATTAGTAACGCATAATTGGGATGACGATTGTACTACAAGATAGGAAGAATGTGAATGTAAAATATAAAATATGAGAACACGTGTTTGAGTTTTTTCATATAATGAGTTTTATTTTATTATACTCTTTATCCACTGATATTTGACTGGTACTTTTCCGTAATTCTATGTTAGTGATTTTGTCCTGCCATTTCCATCCTTTTATTCTGTGCAAGCATCCATTAATGAAGGTCTGTATCTTTGTGATTGTCATTTTTGTTGTTCTCCATGTTTCACAGCCATATAATAGAACTGATTTAACATTGGAGTTTAACATTTTAATTTTTGTATTTCATCTAATTTCTTTGGACTTCCATATTTCCTAGTACAAAGAAGTCTCCTCTTGCTTTTTGTATCCTTATTTTGGTATCATTCTCTGCTCCTCCCTCTTGTCTCTGTTACTGCCCAGATATATGTAAGATTGCACATCTAGTAGAGGTGTTTCTGCTATTGTTATTTGGTTATTGCCAACTGCATTAATTCTCATAATGTTGGTCTTATCTCTATTTTAATTTAAACTTCCAATAAGGTGCTAGGTTTTAATCATCATGAAATCTACTTCTAGAGTGTAATATCATTTTCCTTAACAATCTCTCATATCTGTTCTATAGATATTTTCACTCTTCTCCTTTCAGAGATGAGCATCAAGACTTTAAAGAAGAGATGATACGTTTGAGAAATTTGAGAGGAAAAGTCAAACCAAAGAAAGAGAAGGGAAAAGAGCTCTGAAGAGAAAGGCAGCAGGCGGTTCATGATAATCTGGTCTGTGAGAGATGAGAGAAAATGATGAATGTGTTTTGTTGTGTGTAGAATTTGGAGAATTTGAATCAGAAACACATTTTGTTTGTAGAATCTTGAGAATTGAATTATTAATGTGTTTACTTTGTATGCAGCATTTATATGAATCTTGAAAATTTAAATTAATAATGTGTTTTGATTATCTATGGATAACGTATCATTGTAACACAAGATTCTACAACCATGGATTGAGAGAAATTAAACGCTTTTGAAAATAAATGCCTAAAAAGAGTATTCTGTGTACATTGGAATAAGTTTAAGACTAATATAGAGATAAGAGAATTGACCATGCAACCTATTTTTCTATATAACAATATTGAAATATGGGGCAATATTTTTTACTGTGTGTTACTGGGACCTCATTATGAGTAAAGAATAGTGACACTGTGACTTTCAAAGCATGTCGTAAGAGGCAACTAAGGAGGTTGATAGATGGCTTGACAAGCTGCCATTGTAAAAAGTATTGTAATGGAAACAGAGCCATAGATTTTAGAAGCAGTGATCTCTGCGATATGTGCCATTTTGGCGCGCAAGGTTTCTGTTTTTGAGATTCTGGTTCTGCCCTATGTGCCGTTTTAAGCTTGAAAGGATAATAGATAGATAGATAGATATACTATTTTATTGCTCTTTTCTATTCATGGAATCAGTTTCGTTGTAGCCGGGTCATTCACATAAATTGTATTGTTGTTGAATATATGGAGTAAAACTTGCTGATTCTGAGCACTTGGTGACAGATGGTGTTTTTTATATGTGGCCTTTGGCGTATGGTTGGTAGCAAGCAATCTTGATATGTCAGTAGTATGGGAATAATTTTAGTGTGTTATGCTGTTTTTCTGAACAGCTTCTCTCATGGCTGTTTTATATGTGTGGTTGTTATATAGACCTTATATTTCTGGGGGCTAAATAAAAACATAAATGATTTGTAGCTGGATCATCTAGTTCATTGTGTGTTGTTGATTGTGCTATTGTTTTTATAATTTATATGTGGGGCCAAAACATCTGATGGGCAGTGACCCTCGACTGACTACATGCATCAGGATTAGCAAACAACTTAGCTGGTTAAGATCCTGCTCCATCACCTGAAAATAGACTATCTAGTTTAGCCAAGTGAATAATAGACTATCCAATCTGGCTAAGTGAATATTAGACTATCCAATCTGGCCAGTGAATAATAGACTATCCAATCTGGCCAAGTGAATAATAGACTATCCAATCTGGCCAAGTGAATAATAGACTATCCAATCTGGCCAAGTGAATAATAGACTATCCAATCTGGCCAAGTGAATAATAGACTATCCAATCTGGCCAAGTGAATAATAGACTATCCAATCTGGCCAAGTGAATAATAGACTATCCAATCTGGCCAAGTGAATAATAGACTATCCAATCTGGCCAAGTGAATAATAGACTATCCAATCTGGCCAAGTGAATAATAGACTATCCAATCTGGCCAAGTGAATAATAGACTATCCAATCTGGCCAAGTGAATAATAGACTATCCAATCTGCCAAGTGAATAATAGACTATCCAATCTGGCCAAGTGAATATTAGTAGATGAGGAAAGACAAGCCAGTACTCAAAAATGTCTTTCTGAAGCAAGATATGTTCTAATGCAAAGCATATCACCATCATCATGTGCCATACCAGCTGGCGTATGCGATCATGCCCTTTCACAATCTTCTATCCACAGTGCATCATATCAGTTCTGTTGTCGACTGTTTTCCATGCCATGACACCAAGCTATCTAGTATCTTCTCTCTTTGTCATCTCCGATCTCTCTTTCCCAGTTTTTTGCCAGTTGTATCCAAGTATTCCAACTTTCCTCTTCTCATGATGTGCCCGAAAAAAAGTTGATTGTTTCTCTCTGATGTTTTTTAGGAGCTTCCTTTTTGTGTTTGCCTCTTGAGAATTTCCTCTTGGTCATTTTAGCTGTCCGGGGAACTTTCAACATGCTTCTGAGAAATCCCATCTCTGTGGCCTCTAATCGTCTTTTCTTTTGTTTGTCTACTGTCCATGATTCACTTCCATAGATCAGAATTGGTTCTATATAGCACCGATGAACTCTCTTTCTCACTTCTATTGACATAGATTTGTTGCATAAGATGTTTTTATTTTTCTGAAATGCTAATTTGGCCTGAGCTATTCTGCTTTTTATTTCTGTGGTAAATCTTTCATCATGAGTGCCATCTCTGCATGAAGGTTGACTACCATGGAGCGCCATTCCGCTGTGTCTCTTGCTTTTTATAGTGCAGGTCGTCATAGGCTGACTTGTCCATCTTTGATGTTACTCGCCCAGGTTAGTCTTTGTCTGCCTCTTTTATTTTGTATTTTCCCTCCAAGATTACTTTTAGTAGGCTGTTGTGTCTTTTAACATGACCTAAAAATCGCATTTGTCTTGTTTGAATTCTATTTAGTAGTTCTCTTTTCATTTTTAGTTGTTTTAAGACTTCATTGTTTGTTTTCCTTTCTTTCCATACAATTCTACATATTCTTCTATATATCCACATTTCAAGGCTTCAATTTTCTGTTCTATTTTCTTGTCTAATGTCCATGTTTCTGTACCACATAGGAACTTTAAGATGATATAACATTTTGCTATTCTTAGTTTTAGCCCTGGTGTTATTTGTTTTGATGTTAGTATATTTTTCGTGACATTAAAATTACTTTTTGCCATTCCTATTCTTTTGTTTATTTCAGTTTTACATTTTCCATCACTGGTTATAGTATGTCCAAGGTAGTTGTAGTTCTGAACTGTCCCGAGGCCTCAGGATGATGTTCTGGATGTGTATCCAAGTACTTTGACGTGTTGCACTTGTTTCAGATTTTGTCCTGTTTATTTTTATTCTTCATGGTGGTGATGATTGTTTCTTCAATTAGACCATTACTTCAGTTTTCCTACTATTCAGACTGAGGCCTTTCTTGTTGCTTTCTTTTACTATTATGTCTATCATTTATTGTAGTTCATTCTCTGTCTCTGAAAAAACACAAGCATCCCTTTTCTTAAAGGGCGATCATGAAAAGAAGTATTAATTCTTCCTGAAGTAGTCATCAGGTTAACATGAGGAAGAGAGAAATAAACCTGCTGCCACAACATCATCAGCTCAAGTGTGTTATTGATCCTTATTTGTGGAGACAAGGCTCCTGACAGCAACAGAGCTGGAAGCTGTTAGTGACTCATAGCTGATGGAGACAAGGCTCCTGACAGCAACACAGCTGAAGCTGTTAGTGAGTCATAGCTGATGGAGACAAGGCTCCTGACAGCAACAGAGCTGGAAGCTGTTAGTGACTCATAGCTGATGGAGACAAGGCTCCTGACAGCAACACAGCTGGAAGCTGTTAGTGAGTCATAGCTTATGGAGACAAGGCTCCTGACAGCAACAGAGCTGGAAGCTGTTAGTGACTCATAGCTGATGGAGACAAGGCTCCTGACAGCAACAGAGCTGGAAGCTGTTAGTGACTCATAGCTGATGGAGACAAGGCTCCTGACAGCAACACAGCTGGAAGCTGTTAGTGAGTCATAGCTTATGGAGACAAGGCTCCTGACAGCAACAGAGCTGGAAGCTGTTAGTGACTCATAGCTCATGGAGACAAGGCTCCTGACAGCAACACAGCTGGAAGCTGTTAGTGAGTCATAGCTGATGGAGACAAGGCTCCTGACAGCAACAGAGCTGGAAGCTGTTAGTGACTCATAGCTGATGGAGACAAGGCTCCTGACAGCAACAGAGCTGGAAGCTGTTAGTGAGTCATAGCTAATGGAGACAAGGCTCCTGACAGCAACAGAGCTGGAAGCTGTTAGTGAGTTACAGCTGATGGAGACAAGGCTCCTGACAGCAAGAATTGAAAGCTGTTAGTGACTTATAGCTGATGGAGACAAGGCTCCTGACAGCAACAGAGCTGGAAGCTGTTAGTGACTCATAGCTGATGGAGACAAGGCTCCTGACAGCAACAGAGCTGGAAGCTGTTAGTGACTCATAGCTGATGGAGACAAGGCTCCTGACAGCAACAGAGCTGGAAGCTGTTAGTGACTCATAGCTGATGGAGACAAGGCTCCTGACAGCAACACAGCTGGAAGCTGTTAGTGACTCATAGCTGATGGAGACAGACTCCTGACAGCAACAGAGCTGGAAGCTGTTAGTGACTCATAGCTGATGGAGACAAGGCTCCTGACAGCAACAGAGCTGGAAGCTGTTAGTGACTCATAGCTGATGGAGACAAGGCTCCTGACAGCAACAGAGCTGGAAGTTGTTAGTGACTCATAGCTGACGGCTTGTACAAGGATCAGTGAACCAGAACCTTTCAGACCCTACTCCACCTCTTTGTGGTTCCCCTAGAAACAGATTAACCAGTCGAGTCTCGCCAAGCAAGTAGAGATAACAAAACGAAAGGTAACCCGGTACTCAAAGATGCCCTCCTGAAGTTGGATGTGTTGGTCTGAAGGCACAAATATCACATTTCTACTCTAAACCACAATGCACCTACGTCCACTTAATGTCCCTTTAAAGTGGATAATGAAGTGTACCTTTAACTCTTTCCGTACATTTTCACCGCACTGTGCGCCATGCCGATTTTAGCAATGTACGTTTTCACCGCATAGTGCGCCATGCCGATTTCGGCAATGTACGTTTCACCGCATAGTGCGCCATGCCGATTTCGGCAATGTACGTTTCACCGCATAGTGCGCCATGCTTAATTTGATTAGTGTGAACGCCATCAAACCATCTTTTTACATGTCGTGTATCAGCTGGATATTGGTGAAATCTAATACCTTGTTCAATTATTTAAACATTCATATGTTATATGTTAGATAAATATAAATACGTAGATTGATTTTTAAAACCATGAACAGTTTTGTCTCTGAAATCTCTTCCGTTGCGTCAATAAAAATCTTCTGTACGGAAAGAGTTAAATGTTGATAATGAAGGGGACTATCAATTTCTTTAGTAGTCATCGGGTGTATGACAGAAAGAAAAGATGATCCTTATTTATACTACCATGTTTTTGTTTTTCATTGCTCATTTGTGGTGTGTTTTTTTGTTTTTACTTTCATATACAACGTAATACAACAAAACAAATAAATAACTTTAAGACAAACTTCTATTAATATCTTAATAATATTTGTTTTAATGATTTCATGTCAAATTGACACCTGTTTAAGGACAATGCCTAGAATTTGGCCAAACAAAAAAATCAGCAATAACAAAAGATGGCTTAATTAATGCAATCAAGAAGAAATAAAAAAAAACAATAGTATAAAGTAATTAACACAATTCATAGAAAGGAACTACAATTTGTAGGACATGTGAAGAGGCACGATAATCAACTAAATGTCATTTTGGAGAGGAAAGTACAAGGTAGACCAGAACTAAAGTGGACTGATAATAACAAAAGATGGACAGATAAACCTCATTCTTTCTTTCTTCCTTCCTTCCATTCTTCCTTTCTTTCTTGAGTTCACCTGATGGCAACCAGAAGAATAAAAAGTCACCTTCACCATCTGCCCTAAAAAGGATGTTAAGTGTGCGAAGATCTTTTATGCTGTGGTTTATTTGGGCTTTCAGCCCAGCACATCCAACTTCAGCACACCCATTTTTGAGTACTGGGATGCCTTCCCTCTTCGATACCTACTCGCTTGGCCAGAGAATGAGTTCAAGGTTGATGGATTATTGGGGTCTCAGCCATATCAGGGTCAGGCATATAACAAACAGAGCAGTATCTCTTCTTGGTGCCTTTGTCATGTACCTGGAAACTGTAATAGTTGGCCAATAAGTGTAGGGCCATCACTAACAAAAAGTTGTGGAAAAACAGCATTGATGCTATTTAATACTCCAAAGGTTATTTCATGAGAGCCTGGACTCACAAACTCTATATCATGGTCTCAGATTCGTGTGGGCACATTTTTGCTGACAATTTTGCCCCTGCAGCAGCCATTTGGCCCACTCTTGTGGATTAACTGCCACTAATTCTTTAACGTGCACACTAGACCTCCTGTTTTTTAGCCATTACCGAGAAAGCTAGACATCGGATCTCACTACCCAGAGAGGGCTAGACATCGGATCTCACTACCCAGAGAGGCTAGACATCGGATCTCACTACCCAGAGAGGGCTAGACATCGGATCTCACTACCCAGAGAGGGCTAGACATTGGATCTCACTACCAAGAGAGGGCTAGACATCGGATCTCACTACCCAGAGAGGGCTAGACATCGGATCTCACTACCCAGAGAGGGCTAGACATCGGATCTCACTACCCAGAGAGGGCTAGACATCAGATCTTACTACCCAGAGAGGGCTAGACATCGGATCTCACTATCCAGAGAGGGCTAGACATTGGATCTCACTACCCAGAGAGGGCTAGACATTGGATCTCACTACCCAGAGAGGGCTAGACATCGGATCTCACTACCAAGAGAGGCTAGACATTGGATCTCACTACGAAGAGAGGGCTAGACATTGGATCTCACTACCAGAGAGGGCTAGACATCGGATCTCACTACCCAGAGAGGGCTAGACATCGGATCTCACTACCAAGAGAGGGCTAGACATTGGACCTCACTACCCAGAGAGGGCTAGATATCGGATATCACTACCTAGAGAGGGCTAGACATCAATCTCACTACCCAGAGAGGCTAGACATCAGATCTCACTACCCAGAGAGGGCTAGACATCGGATCTCACTACCAAGAGAGGGCTAGACATCAGATCTCACTACCCAGAGAGGGCTAGACATCGGATCTCACTACCAAGAGAGGCTAGACATTGGATCTCACTACCCAGAGAGGGCTAGACATCAAATCTCACTACCCAGAGAGGGCTAGACATCAAATCTCACTACCCAGAGAGGGCTAGACATCAGATCTCACTACCCAGAGAGGGCTAGACATCAGATCTCACTACCCAGAGACCAGGGGAGGGTAAAGCCACTAAGAAAACCGTGGACTCAATTTTCTTTATTTTGAAAAATATTCCCACTGGTGGAATTGAACCAGGGACCTCCATGTTCAGAGGCTGAAGTCTTACCTCTAGACCACTCATCTCAAGTGAGGTTTTTCTCCCACATCTTACAGCACTTGAGGACTACAGTGTTAGTGTCAAGCCCATATTTTCAATGCCCAGCATATTTTCATTATTTTGTCGATTTTTTATGAGTGATTTGGGGGTGCCCTTTTTTCTCCGAAAAAAATCTCTAGTACCAATTTTCATTGGCTGGTAGAACTCCGAAGCTTTGTCAATTCAAAAAAAAAAAAAAGTTTTAACCAAATCAAATAATCGACAAGGAAACATGAGTAATTTTCATTGAACACAGCGGAAGAGGATTCTGTATTAGTAAAATGCTGAAAATATTCATTTTGATGTCCCGGCAGCCATTTCGATGTTGTCTATCGTCTCGGATGTGGTAACAATATTGAGATTCTTCTATTTGCAGTGTACAATCACTATTTGTGTATAAGAATCAGAATTTATTTTCGAATAAATAAACACCCTAAACGTATAAAATGCAAAGACTAGCATGTGTGCCATAGGGATAGCTACAAGGGTTCCCAGAATAACAACTGCCGCAGTTGGAAATGGCTTGCTCCATGTTAAAATGTCATAGATGATATTACGACCTTTGAGATCCGTTCCTCCAGATGCTGTGTAAATAAAATTGAATAAAAAGTATATGGCGATGTAAGCCATTGGGTAAATGAAGTGTATGAGTTGAAGAGGCATTGCCGTGATGAGTATGTTAGCGATGATGAACACGGTGTTGATAGAGTGGATTTCAACTTGTGGGACATCTGAGACACCTGTTGATAGAAACAAGATGTCAAAGTAAGGTAACGGCTTGGTTAACTAATTTAGATTAGTTTATTTTAGTTTAGTCAAGTGAGTTAGTTAGTTAGTGAGCCAGTTATTTAGTTAATTAATGAGTTAGTGTAGTTAGTTACTTAGCTATTTAGTTAATGAGTTAGTTAGCTAATGTAGTTAGTTTTAGTTAGTTACTTAGCTATTTAGTTAATGAGTTAGTTAGCTAATGTAGTTAGTTTAGTTAGTTACTTAGCTATTTAGTTAATGAGTTAGTTTAGTTAGTATGCTAATGTAGTTAGTTAAGATAGTTATTTTAAATAGTTGGCTAATTAGTTAATTCAATAGTTTAGATATCTAGTATAGTTCATTAACTATTTAATTAGTTCATTTAATTAGCTTAGACAGTTAGTAACCTATCTATTTAGTTCACTTAGTTTAGATAGATGTAGTAGCTATTTAGTTAGTTCAGTTTAGTTAGTTTAGATAGTTAGCTATTTAGTTAGTTAGATAGTTAGCTATTTAGTTATTTAGATAGTTAGCTATTTAGTTAGTTCAGTTAGTTTAGATTGTTAGCTATTTAGTTAGTATTGTTAGCTATTTAGTTAGTTCAGTTAGTTAGTTTAGATAGTTAGCTATTTAGTTAGTTACTATTTAGTTAGTTAGTTTAGATAGTTAGCTATTTAGTTAGTTAGTTTAGATAGTTAGCTATTTAGTTAGTTAGTTTAGATAGTTAGCTATTTAGTTAGTTAGTTTAGATAGTTAGCTATTTAGTTAGTTTAGATAGTTAGCTATTTAGTTAGTTAGTTTAGATAGTTAGCTATTTAGTTAGTTAGTTTAGATAGTTAGCTATTAGTTAGTTAGATTGTTAGCTATTAGTTAGTTAGTTTAGATAGTTAGCTATTTAGTTAGTTAGTTTAGATAGTTAGCTATTTAGTTAGTTAGTTTAGATAGTTAGCTATTTAGTTAGTTAGTTTAGATAGTTAGCTATTTAGTTAGTTAGTTTAGATAGTTAGCTATTTAGTTAGTTTAGATAGTTAGCTATTTAGTTAGTTAGTTTAGATAGTTAGCTATTTAGTTAGTTAGTTTAGATAGTTAGCTATTTAGTTAGTTTAGATTGTTAGCTATTTAGTTAGTTAGTTTAGATAGTTAGCTATTTAGTTAGTTAGTTTAGATAGTTAGCTATTTAGTTAATTAGTTTAGATAGTTAGCTATTTAGTTAGTTAGTTTAGATAGTTAGCTATTTAGTTAGTTTAGATAGTTAGCTATTTAGTTAGTTTAGATAGTTAGCTATTTAGTTAGTTTAGATAGTTAGCTATTTAGTTAGTTTAGATTGTTAGCTATTTAGTTAGTTTAGATAGTTAGCTATTTAGTTAGTTTAGATAGTTAGCTATTTAGTTAGTTTAGATTGTTAGCTATTTAGTTAGTTTAGATAGTTAGCTATTTAGTTAGTTTAGTTAGTTAGCTATTAGTTAGTTATTTAGTCACGCCAAGTGGCATATAGGGAAATATGGTGTTAGTGACCATACATTTTACAGACCTTCGGCACATGATTTTTGGGGTAATGTGGTCAGTATTATGCCCATGCCGCTTTACATTCCCAGAAAAAAATCCGGTACCCATTAAGGACTGGGTGAACCCGGAAGCCGTCAGTTGGGATCGAACCCTACCTCTTGTCCTTTGTAGTCCAGTTCACTAACCACTGAGCTATTGTGGCTCCCTTTTTCATAGTATATGCCGATAAAATAAAATAAGACTGAATAAGGTAAAATTGAATACGATAAGATAAATAAAATAAGATATAATTGGATAAGGTAAAATAAAAAGTAAAGGTTCCTACCATACTTGCTAGTGTATGGAGAATATGATGTTAGTGGACATATTTTTCCATGACCAGTGCATATTTTTGGGTGATGTGGTTCGTATCATCCGAGGATGCCTTTACTTCCCAGAAAAATCTCTGGTACCATTTTAGAGGCTAGGTGAACCCCGAGATTTGTCAGAAAAGTCAATTTCAAGTACATGAATTGACAATAACCAATAAAATTAGGAGAAATACCTCTACTAGACGTACAATCTTACATATATCTGGGTAGTAATATAGATAAAGAGGGAGGAACAGAAAATGATACCAAAATAAGGATATCAAAAGCAAGAGGAGCTTTTGTTGCACTGGGAAACATATGGAGTCCACAGAAATTAGGTTAATACAAAAATAAAAATGTTTAACTCCAACAATGTTAAGTCGGTCCTATTATATGGCTGTGAAACATGGAGAACAACAAAAATGACAATCATGAAGATACAGACCTTTATTAATGGATGTTTACGCAGAATAAAAGGATGGAAATGGCAGGACAAAATCACTAACATTGAATTATTGAAATGTACCAGTCAAACACCAGTGGATAAAGAGATACAGCGAAGACGATGGCGCTTGATAGGACACACACTGTGGAAGCCAAGTGAGAATATTACACAACAGGCACTTTTTTAGAATCCCAGGGGAAAAGACAAAGAGGAAGACCAAAGAAGTCTTGAAGAAGACAGACAGAAGCAGAGGTGAAGATGATGGGAAAGACATGGAATGATCTTAAAAGAATGGCAAGAAAACAGAACGACTTGGAAAGTGTTTGTTGAAGACCTATGCTCCACAGGGAGCTGAAAAGTAGTAGAAGAAGAAGAAGAATTTGCAATTTGGTGATTGGATAGAGTTTACTCAGATAGATGGGGCAATTGCATTCACAACAGCACTGCTGGAATCTGTCAGCGACCCACAGCTGATGACTTGCACCAGGATCAGTGGACCAGAACCATCCAGACCCTACTCCACCTCTTCGCGGTGCCTCCAGAAACAGACTAACCTGTCCAGTCTGGCCAAGTGAGTAGGGATCAAAGAGGGCAGACAACCCGGTACTCAAAAATAACATGCCAAAGTCGGATGTGTTGGGGCAAAATTCGCAAATATCACAGTTCTACTGCAAACTACAAGACAACGTAAATACTCCCACTTAATGGTCTTTTAAGAATGGATGATGAAGAGAACAATTACTTAATTTAGTAGTCATCGAGTGAACAATGAATTCATTTAGTAGTCATCGAGTGAACAATGAATTCATTTAGTAGTCATCGAGTGAACAATGAATTCATTTAGTAGTCATCGAGTGAACAATGAATTTATTTAGTAGTCATCGAGTGAACAATGAATTCATTTAGTAGTCATCGAGTGAACAATGAATTCATATAGTAGTAATCGAGTGAACATTGAATTCATTTAGTCGTCATCGAGTGAACAATGAATTCATTTAGTAGTCATCGAGTGAACAATGAATTCATTTAGTAGTCATCGAGTGAACAATGAATTCATTTAGTAGTCATCGAGTGAACAATGAATTATTTAGTAGTCATCGAGTGAACAATGAATTCATTTAGTAGTCATCGAGTGAACAATGAATTCATATAGTAGTAATCGAGTGAACATTGAATTCATTTAGTCGTCATCGAGTGAACAATGAATTCATTTAGTAGTCATCGAGTGAACAATGAATTCATTTAGTAGTCATCGAGTGAACAATGAATTCATTTAGTAGTCATCGAGTGAACAACAGAAAGAAAGAGAATCAGCTAGAGTAATGATGTGTTTTTTTTTTTTTAATCACATACAAGTTGGTGAATGTAAGAGTTGTTGAATCTACAAATTGGTGAATGTAGAGTTGTTGAATGTAGAAATTGTTGTATCTACAAATTGGTGAATGTTGAAGTTGTTGAATCTACAAATTGGTGAATGTACAAGTTGTTGAATCTACAAATTGGTGAATGTACGAGTTGTTGAATCTACAGATTGGTGAATGTACAAGTTGTTGTATCTACAAATTGGTGAATGTGACAAGTTGTTGAAATCTACAAATTGGTGAATGTACAAGTTGTTGAATCTACAAATTGGTGAATGTACGAGTTGTTGAATCTACAAATTGGTGAATGTACAAGTTGTTGAATCTACAAATTGGTGAATGTATAAGTTGTTGTATCTACAAATTGGTGAATCTTCTGAATGCTGACATTGATTATTGATGAATGTACAACTGTTACCTTGATTCTCTACAGCCCAGTACATTATGGTGATGATGATGTTGCTGCTCGAGATGATATTGTATAGGAGCCACATAAACTTTATGTACCATGGGGTTGTACCTGGGGAGTGATGTATGTGACAAAAATAATTGCTCGAGATGATATTGTATAGGAGCCACATAAACTTGTTGTAACTGGGGAGTGATATATGTGACAAAAGTAATATGTTGCCCTCTCATTCTTGTAAAACTGTATCTAATTTTTGCATCATTCAAGGGAACTACGTGTATGTCTTAATCTCTCCATTTCTTACACAAGAAACTATATTTCCTTTTTCTTACATCAAAGAACTACATCTCCCTTTTCATACACCAAACGAAAGTATTTTTCCCGTATTTTTTACACCAAATTAAAAAAAACAAACACTATATCTCCCTTTCCTTACTCCAAAAGAAACTAAATCTCCATTTTCTTACATGTACATAAACTATATCTCCATTTTCTTACACGTACATAAACTGTATCTCCATTTTCTTACACGTACATAAACATATCTCCATTTTCTTACACGTACATAAACTCAAACTGTATCTCCATTTTCTTACACGTACATAAACTATATCTCCATTTTCTTACACGTAAAAAACTATAAAGAAAAGACGATGGTCATATGTTGGACATGTGATGAGAAAAGATAATAACCGAATAGCAAAGCAAGCACTCATGTGGAAACAAGAGGTAAGAGGAAAAGAGGAAGACACTGAGAAGAAACTTGATGAGAGAGGCAGAGCAGCAGGAATCGGCTCCCTCAATGAGATAGAGCTGCTTGCGCAGAACAGAGACAAATGGCGAACTTTGATAAAATATCTTTAAAAGAATTCAGAATTGAAAACTGCTAGAACAAAAATTCGATAAGAGAAGTAGTATCTTGGTCTACGCCCTATGGGCCGGCTACGGCTCGAAAGGTCGATAGATAGACATAAACTATATCTCCATTTTCTTACACTGTTTGTTCGTTCTTGTTTTCTCGGAAGATACTTTTGTTGTTTACCGTTACCGCTATGACTTGCAATTATCGATTATTTCATTTGTTTCAAATGCAGACATGACAAGCAGAAAATATGGATTGGATATGAATGTCAAAATAAAAAATAACAAAAGAATAGGACTGGCAAAAGTAATTATAATGCCATTAAAAATATACTAAGATCAAAACACACAAAAACACCAGGGCTAAAACTAAGAATAACAAAATGTTATACCTTCTCATCATTCCTGTATGGTGCAGAAACCATTAAACATTAGACAAGAAAACAGAACAAAAACTGAAGCTTTTAAAATGTGGAATTATAGAAGAATTGATAGAAGAAAAGAAACAAACGATGAAGTCTTAAAACAACTAAAAGTGATAAGAGAACTACTAAACACAATTCAAACAAGACAAATGAGATTTTTGAGACATGTTAAAAGACACAACAGCATACTAAAAGTAATCCTAGAGGAGAAAATACAAGGTAAAAGATGCAGTTTAAGACTAACATGGACGAGTAACATCAAAGATGGACAAGTCAGCCTATGACAAACATGTACCATCAAAGAAAGAGGCAGACCAAGACTACATGGACGAGTAACATGAAAAGATGGACAAGTCAGCCTATGACAACATGTACTATCAAGAAAGAGGTAGACCAAGACTAACATGGACGAGTAACATCAAAAGATGGACAAGTCATCCTATGACAACCTGTACCATCAAAGCAAGGGACAGCAGAATGGCGCTCCAATGTTGTCAACTTTCGTTGCGGAGACGGTACTCAATGATGATGATGGTGACTGGGTAGACAACTTACGTTCTTTCAACCCATCAACAAGAGTAAAACTCCCCATGAAACAAGATCTCTTCAGGAAGTGAGATAGCTTGGTCTGTAGATTCCTCTACGCCCGTCTCTCTCGGTGTCTTCTGTGATATATCTGTTATGTGAAGATATGTTTACATTTAACCTCATTTTAAAGTTTTTTAATTGAAAATAATGGAAACAATTACAAAAAAAAAAACAGTAGTAGTTGGGTATGTTGTAGTAGAGGTTTGAGTATAGTATTAGAAGTTGTTGTAGTAATAGTCGTATTAGTAGTTGTAGTAAGAGTAGTAGTATTATTAGTTGTAGTAGTAGCCTCCGTCAGTCATAGTTGACTATGGATTTTTCAGCGCCCCTAGAAATGTTATTTTTTCTTTCGTCGTGTATTCTATTTCTTTATGAATCTGTCTGCTTCTTGTTTGAAGTGAACCTAGAGTGTGTTTCCAGAGATTGCGGTCTGCAGCTATGTCTTCCCATGCTGCAGGGTTTATGTTCAGAGTCTTCATGTCGCGTTTACACACATCTACAAATCGAAGTTTTGGGCGCCCCTAGTTCTTTTACCATCTGCCAGTTGTCCGTAGAGTATATCTTTCTGTACGCAGTCATCTTTCATACGGTGTACATGGCCAAGCCAGCATAACCTACGTTGTTTGAGCAGGGTGTAGATATATTCAGGAGGCCTGTGCAAGTCATGACCTCCACTGTACTCCTTGGCACTGGCGTTCGGCTTCTCGTGGCCTTGCGCAGTGCCAAGGAGTAGGAGTACGGGTTCGATCCTGCTTCGGGCCATATATTGTTCTTTGGTTTTTTCTGTTGTTTATTTGTCATTTTTCTGAGTGCTATAAAACATTCCTCTTTCTCCTATGATTCGCTGAATTATCGCCTCGGAAGTTTCCCTCTATAATAATATTCATTTATTGTTATTTATCTCTGGTCCAGAGTTATAGGATATCAGCCTCTGGACAGGGAATACCTGGGTTCAAAGCCCACCACCGTGGTGATTTTAAAAAAAAACATTTTTTGCAAAAAAATTTTGAAAAAAAAATTAATAAATCCCTGATTTTTACGTGGCATTAATCTCCCCTGGTCTCTGGGTTGCTGAGATGCAATGTCTAGCCCTTCTCGGATAATGGGTGAAAAATAGTAGGGCCGCGTGCATTAGCGTACGTTAAAGAACACTTCGAAGTTAAAAGCGATAAGTTAAAAAAAAAAGTAAAGAGCCCCGTCACGCCAAGTGGCGTATAGGGAATATGGTGTTAGTGACCATAAATTTTACAGACCTTCAGCACATAATGTGGTTAGTATTACGCCTGTGCCGCTTTACTTTCCAGAAAAAAATCCAGTACCCATTTAAGGCTGGGTGAACCCAGAAGCAGTCGGTTGAGATTGAACCCTACCTCTTGTCCTTTGTAGTCCAGTTGACTAACCACTGAGATATTGCGGCTCCCAAAAGCGAAGAGAGTTGGTAATAAATCTGGCCGCTGTCCGGACAAAATTATCAGCAGAAAAACCTGCTCACACTTTGGATCCCAGGCCGTGCTACGGAGTTCGTGCACATGGACCAGGATACTCCTCAGTATTTCTTAAGATTATCGAGGGGGGGGGGGGGGGGATATCGAAGCACCTATGGGATCGTCCGGTGTGCAGTGATGATGATCCTAAAGTGAACAAACAAATAAATAAACAAACAAATAACCAAACAAACACATAAATAAACAAACAAATAAATAAACAAACAAGCAAACAAATAAATAAACAAAACATAATAAACAAACAAGCAAAGAAACAAATAAATAACAAACAAACAAGTAAACAAATAAATAAACAAACAAACAAGTAAACAAATAAATAAACAAAGAAACATATAAATAAACAAACAAACAATAAACTCGGTCAACATCACCTGTGACGGATCCATCTTTTCGAGCAGTCAAGTGCAGAACGATGCCGAAGTCCACAGCGGTTGTCAAAGTGGTGAGCAGGAGCGTGATGTTGCTGAGGTAGATGAACCACTTGGCGCCCTCCGCACTATCCCTGGCGCTGTTTAACCTGGTACTAACTCCGCTGCCGATGATCCATCCAAGGTGCCACAGCAACCAGAATAGGCGCCACAACAAGTAGAACCACTTTGGCGTGTTCCACTTATGTTTTTATGGTGAGTGGATATGAGGGAACAGAAATCATTATGACAATAATAGATACAGTCATCCGGAAGTGTATTTACAAGTTTGGATGTGCAAAGGTATGAAAAACAAGATGAAACGTACAAATGGTGTCATTGGTGGGTTAATTGTTTCAAAACAGACAAACTGTTGTAAATTGTGTAGTTAATTAAGCAAGAAAAAGAGATCAACACAATGCACAGTAAAGATACATGGAACAATATTAAAACAGGTAAACGAATTTAAATATCTGGGAACAATGTTAACCTCTGATGGTAGATGTACAATAGAGGTGAGATGCAGATTGGCTCAGGCCAATTTTTAAAAAAATGAGGAAGATACTGTGTAATCCATTTTTGACAATATAAACAAGAAAAAGAGTTCTTAAATGTTATGTAGAGCCAGTCTTAACATATGGATGTGAATCATGGACAATAGGAAAACAGACAAGAAAAGCACGGGGGCTATAGAAATGTGGTTTTACAGAAGAATGTTGAGAGTACCATGGACAGCTAAGAAGAGTAATGAAAACGTTCTGAAAGAGGTCAAAGCAAAAGAGAGCTATTCTATTGGGTTATAATTTTACCTGTTGTCATATTTCATCGATCTCATTTTACAGTAGAGCATCTATTGGGTTATAATTTTACCTGTTGTCATATTTCATCTATCTCATTTTACAGTAGAACATCTGTTAGGTTATAATTTTACCTGTTGTCATATTTCATCAATCTCATTTTACAGTAGAACATCTATTGGGTTATAATTTTACCTGTTGTCATATTTCATCTATCTCATTTTACAGTAGAACATCTGTTAGATTATAATTTTACCTGTTGTAATATTTCATCTATCTCATTTTACAGTAGAACATCTGTTAGGTTATATTTTACCTGTTGTCATATTCATCTATCTCATTTTACAGTAGAACATCTATTGGGTAATACTGTTACCTGTTGTCACATTTCATCTATCTCATTTTACAGTAGAACATCTATTGGATTAAAAAAAAAGTTACCTGTCGTCTTATTTGATCGGCTATTGCTGAGGCCGTTAGATCTGGCTCGCTCCACAACATACAATTTGCATGTGTTTTTCCCACTTACTTGCATATACAGATCTATCATACTCAACACACTGCCAAAAACAACAACACAATAATTCTACACTAAATCACTAATTCTAATATCTGGATATAGAAATTTATTGTGGACCTGCAGAAATGCTGCCGTTTACCGATTCAAAACATTTAGCCCTGATCTATTTTTTACAGATATATAATCAGAAATGAATGTCCATCTTTGAAACAACATAATTTAATTTTTAGAATGAATGAACAAAAGTGAACGAATGATTCTCCATTGTACTGTGATGTACTGATTTTGAAAATGAAATAAAGATTAATAATTTTTTTTTTTTATGCCCACTTACTTTACATCAACTTTGTTGTTGTTGTTGTTGATGTTGTTGTTGTTGTTGTTGTTGATGTTGTTGTTGTTGTTGATGATGTAATATCACGAGTTGATGCTGGCATCGTGCCCTGTTACTCAAAGATGTGGCGGGTCGTAATGGTTTTCTGACATTCCTGACTCTTACTGGAGAAGTTGGAGTTCGTCTATCCCAGGCTATGCTGGGAAACTACTAGTCCAGCCCAGAGGTACTGCAATACTATGTCTTCTATATCAGTAACAGCCACCATTACAGGGAACACGGAGATTCTAGATTCTGTTAGCCAGCCTGTTTTGACACAGACTGTTACCAGGAGATACGATACAACGAGGAACTGCTAGGTCTTGGTCAGCTTTTGTGCTCCGACCCTGCGCTTACACTTCGCCTTATACCAGCTTTACTACGATTGCGTGTGATTATGTATTTATATGTTGTTTTACACATTTTCATAAATATCGTTACCTTTCTTTGAAGTTTCGCCCTGGCAGTGACATGAGGCCGCATACATGTGATACGCATATTACACAGAGATTTATATAAAAATAAATATAGAAATCGAACTACCTGCGATCTGACGAACGAGTCTGCATCTGGTGTCCTAGCCCAAACTTTGACAACCGGAACTCTTCTCTAAACGATTGGCCCGGTGAAGATTCGACCATTGTTCAGGGGATTGTTGTCTTAATGAGATACTTGGCGAAACGTGGCTGTAACGAAGATTCGAATTATTAATGAACATGTGCTGACATAGAAAGAGAGAGAGAGAGAGAGAGAGAGAGAGAGAGAGAGAGGAGAGAGAGATTGTACCATTTACTAGTACTCGATACAAATTAC
The DNA here is from genome assembly GCA_032433765.1 of Megaustenia siamemsis. Taxonomy (NCBI): domain Eukaryota; kingdom Metazoa; phylum Mollusca; class Gastropoda; order Stylommatophora; family Ariophantidae; genus Megaustenia; species Megaustenia siamemsis. The sequence goes on along the minus strand of JAVIAB010000091.1, from coordinate 3,103,011 downwards.
TCGTTCTCTTTCTCGTCATCCTCTTTTTCTTCCTCCTCCCCTTCTCCTCTTCCTCACCTTCGTCCCATCTTCTCCGTTGTCCTATATGCCCTTCTCTTAGTCTCCTCCTCTTCTTCGTCCTCCTCTTTCTCTTCTTTTTACTCCTCTACATTCTCTTCCACTTCACTTTTTCATCCTCCCCTTTCTTTCTCCTCTTCTTCATCGTATTCTTCTGATTATTTCTCTTCCCCTATTATTCTTCTTTCTCCTCTTCTTCTCTTCTTTCTCTTCTTCTTCTTTCTCCTCTTCTTCTTCTTCTTTCTCTTCTTCTTCTTCTTCTTCTTCTTCTTCTTCTTCTTCTTCTTCTTTCTCTTCTTCTTCTCTTCTTCTTCTTCTTCTTTCTCTTCTTCTTCTTCTTCTTCTCTTCGTCTTCTTCTTCTTGTTCTTTCTCTTCTTCTTCTTCTTCTTTCTCTTCGTCTTCTTCTTCTTCTTCTTTCTCCTCTTCTTCTTCTTCTTTCTCTTCGTCTTCTTCTTCTTGTTCTTTCTCTTCTTCTTCTTCTTCTTCTTTCTCTTCGTCTTCTTCTTCTTCTTCTTCTTCTTTCTCTTCTTCTTCTTCTTCTTTCTCTTCGTCTTCTTCTTCTTCTTTCTCTTCTTCTTCTTTCTCTTCGTCTTCTTCTTCTTCTTCTTTCTCTTCTTCTTCTTCTTTCTCTTCGTCTTCTTCTTCTTCTTCTTCTTTCTCTTCTTCTTCTTCTTCTTCTTTCTCTTCGTCTTCTTCTTCTTCTTCTTCTTCTTTCTCTTCTTCTCTTCTTCTTCTTTCTCTTCGTCTTCTTCTTCTTCTTCTTCTTCTTCTTCTTCTTCTTCTTTCTCTTCGTCTTCTTCTTCTTCTTCTTCTCTTCGTCTTCTTCTTCTTCTTCTTTCTCTTCTTCTTCTTCTTCTTTCTCTTCGTCTTCTTCTTCTTCTTCTTCTTCTTCTTCTTTCTCTTCTTCTTCTTCTTCTTCTTCTTTCTCTTCGTCTTCTTCTTCTTCTTCTTTCTCTTCTTCTTCTTCTTCTTTCTCTTCGTCTTCTTCTTCTTCTTCTTCTTCTTCTTTCTCTTCTTCTTCTTTCTCTTCTCTTCTTCTTCTTTCTCTCCTCTTCTTCTTTCTTCTTTCTCTTCTTCTTCTTCTTCTTCTTCTTCTTCTTCTTCTTCTTCTTCTTCTTTCTCTTCTTCTTTCTCTTCTTCTTCTTTCTCTTCTTCTTCTTCTTCTTTCTCTTCGTCTTCTTCTTCTTCTTCTTTCTCTTCTTCTTCTTCTTCTTCTTTCTCTTCGTCTTCTTCTTCTTCTTCTTCTTCTTTCTCTTCTTCTTCTTCTTCTTCTTCTTTCTCTCTTCTTCTTCTTCTTCTTCTCTCTTCTTCTTCTTCTTTCTTCTTTCTCTTCTTCTTTCTCTTCTTCTTCTTCTTCTTCTTCTTCTTCTTCTTCTTCTTCTTCTTCTTTCTCTTCGTCTTCTTCTTCTTCTTCTTCTTCCTCTTCTTCTCCCTCTTATTCTCTTCCTCCTCATCATTATCTTCTTCTTTTCATTTTCTTTCTTCTCATTTTCTTATTCTTTCTTCTCCTCTTATTTCTTCTCATCTTCTTCCTTTTCTTAATCTTCCCCTTTCTTCTTCTTAACATTCCACAGGAAACACAGGATAACAACATTTATGAGTCATCTTGTTGTGAGTCATGAGTCATCTTGTTGTGAGTCATGAGTCATCTTGTTGTGAGTCATGAGTCATCTTGTTGTGAGTCATGGGTCATCTGTTGTGAGTCATGAGTCATCTTGTTGTGAGTCATGAGTCATCTTGTTATGAGTTTAAAGTCATCTTGTTGTGAGCCATACGTCATCTTGTGAGCCATAAGTCATCTTGTGAGCCATAAGTCATCTTGTTGTGAACCATAAGTCATCTTGTGACCCATAAGTCATCTGTTGTGAACCGTTCCCGTGAAGACCACACCAAATCTCCCCCATCTTTGCTATGCCTGTTTCCAACTGTCTTCTCCAAGTATGTTATCTCGTTCTTCTTTGTCCCTTCTTCAAGAAGTGACTCTGACATTCTCAGTTGATTTCTATTTTGTTTACTTTCTAGAACACCATCGTCTTTGCCATATCTCGCTTTTTTTTTTTTTCTACTGGTGTTTTTTATGGTTTTCATTTCTCATAGTTCTATGTTAGTATTCTTGACCACATCCAACTATATAGATTTACTAAGGCCCGAAAATAAAACTGGAGAACTCACCAACTAAAGTGATGTTTTCAGCTATAAGATCTATAGATGGTTGACCTCGTTCGACTCACAACCGCTCCTGTTCGCAAAGCTGGAAACGTCACGCTAGTTGGAAGGTTTCTGGAAATTTCCTCTCAGCCGGCAGGCCTAAGTAATATATAGTTGGCTGTGGTTTGACATAGGGGAAAGATAAAGAGTGGCGTTTTTGGAGTATGGAGTTAATGCCCATTTTATTACAGGCCTTTGGCACATTATTTTTGGGGTAATGTGGTCAGTATTACGCCCGTTCTGTTTTTCTTCCTAAAAAAATCCAGTGCCAATTAAGTCTGGGTGAACCTGGAAGCCGTAGATCAGGATTGAACCTAATCTCTTGTACTTATTACATACACGGCCAATTAAGCAATAAAAAGAATGGTGATATCTCTCACGCTTGTGTACTCATGGCTATAGCATAGGGTTACGAACATAACTCGGGAATAAATTGTATATCCGTGTTTGTCTTATTAAGATAAGCATCTCCCGGATAAGGTAAAAAAAAAAAAGAAAGAAAAGAAAGTAAAGTACACCCGTCACGCCAAGTGGCGTAGAGGGAATATGGTGTTAGTGACCATACATTTTAGAGACCTTCGGCGCATGATTTTTGGGGTAATGTGGTCGTTATTACGCCCGTGCCGCTTTACTTCCCAGAAAAATATCCGGTACCCATTTAAGGCTTCGGTTGGGATCGAACCCTACCCCTTGTCCTTACGAATAGTAGTGTCCAGTGTACGCATGCGTGAAAGTTATGGTTATCGTTAGTTGAAGCCCTGTATCACCTCAAACGAATCAAAATCCATAATTGCTCAACCTCCCGTGCCAGTGGAATCATCGGAACTAACATCTCATCGAATATCCAAACAAAGAAAGGCAGATGCAGTCCCCATCATAGCAAACACATCACACTCAAAAGAATAAGGCGTATCAGCATCGAAAGTGAAGGCAGCTGAACTGTCCTTCATCATACGATATCATCATTCACCGTAAGCAATCTGAATATATAAAATATAGATGGTGTATCCGGATGAAAAGCACAGCTCACGGTGTGGACAGATCACTAACTCAGTAGCTCCGGCAGCAAACCGGACTTGGAATTTGAGGAGACTGCAACAAGGAACACTTTTCAGACACAAGATTTCCCAAATGATAGCAACTATCTTAGGTTGCTTCGTTAAAAAAAAACTATCTTTACGTCACATAGTACCATTGCTGGTGTATGTCGGGGGGCAATGATATAACCAGAGGGATAAAGGCCGCTTGGTCAAGCAGTCGCCACGACGTATGAGACTCAGGATTTTTATTTCACCCCCGATAGAAAAAATCCTTTCTGTCTACCGCTGGTTTCGAACACCGAACGTCGGCTTTTCAGCCAGCGGAACAGTGGTTTTAGCCGCACGGGCACGCGCTTGGCCGTACATAATCTCTCGCTGCAAGACGCTGTGTCCTGCTTCGGACTGTTTGTTGTTCTTTGTTGTTGTTTTTTTTTCTGTGGTTGATTATTTGCGAATTTGTTCTGTGTGCTGTCAACATACTTTTTCCACTGAAATGATCCACCTTAGTATTCCAGTCCACTAAACATTGAGCTATCGCGATTCGTTGTTTGTATACGATTCCCTTTTTTTTTTTACCCTGGCATACGGGCTAATCATTTTAACACCTCTAATTTGATTCAGTCTACCCTAAGCCGTGGGTGGCACTCTTGTACTTTGCTCTCATGTGAGAATCCAACTAAATTCTGTCTTCGCGGATCGTTTTTCTTTACATAAGGTGTGCCCACACTCAGTTATTTCTGTCTGTTTGTTTTTTGTGTTGTAAATTTAACTACACTTCCTTACTTTTGAATTCCATGTATATGAGGCGTTCGGTGTCGCTTAAAATATAGTGGTTCTCGTTGTGTGCAGCACTGGGGACCTTTACGATCTCAAAGTCTCTACTGTAACAAAAAAAAACTAAAAGAGCCCCGGCACGCCAAGTGACGTATAGGGAATATGGTGTTAGTGACCATAAATTGTACAGACCTTCAAGCACATCAGTTTTGGGGTAATGTGGTCAATATTACGCCCGTGCCGCTTTACTTTCCCAGAAAAAAATCCGGTACTCATTTAAGGCTGAGTGAACCCGGAGGCCGTCGGTTGGGATCGAACCCTACCTCTAGCCCTTTGTAGTCTAGTTCACTAACCACTGAGCTATCGCGGCTCCCAAATCTCTACAGTGACGGAAGGTTAAAAAAAAAGTTAAGATTTTTGGTAATTTTTGTTAAAGTATTTGTTTATCTCGTTTGTTGTGTAGTTTGTGAACAAATATTGCCAGCTTTGACAAACGCCATTGACAAGAACGAATGCTTGAATAGGCGGATCCCGGAATAGAATAACCAGGCTAATCTGGCCAAGTGAGTAGGGATCGAAAGGGAAGACAACCATGTATCAAAAAATCTCGTGCTGAAGTCGAATGTGTTGGGCCAAAGGTGTAAATATCACAGTTCTACTGCAAACTACAACATAACGTATCAACGCCCTTGAAGTCCTTTAAAGGGCGGATGACTAAGAGGGGTAACTTTTACTTAGTCTTCGACTGAGCGCAAACGAACGAGAGAACGCCGAGCCCTTACAACTTCGCTTCCTGTTCATAAGAGCCAGGCTTAAATTCCCGGAAGAGGCAATTTTTTTCCAGACGGCAAAGCTCCGAACTTCCCCAGCCACTAGATATTTGAAACCAGAGATTTTTCTAGGAAAATGGCGGCTCGCTGGATTCCGACAACATCACTCACAAAATATACCATTGGTCGTGGAATATACTGTCGTCAACATTATTTTGTACATACGCCTACATAGTTGGGGACAGAACCTCTACTCGTGTTTGTATTCACACACATTTAATACAAGGTCCGACAATCAAGTCGTGAGGCTAATTCCATAAAAAATGAAATAAACAACTGTTGAAGATGTAACGTGTATTTATTCATAGCAGGCAGCTATGCCCTTCATTAATGGGTTATGGTTATGGAAGGCCCAGGTATCACTACAAACGAAATTAAAATAATTTCTCACCGCACCGCTCGTGCTAGTGGAATCGTTCGAATTACTAACTCATCTCCCAAACAAACAAAGGTAGATGTAGCCCCCATCATAGAAATCTCAGCACACGCCAAAAGACATAAGGCGACAATGCACAGAAAGTGAACACAGCAAGTGTTCCCTGTCATACGATATCATCATTCATCGTAACAATTGGAATATCGAAACATGATCAAAACGGATGAGACACACAGCTCACGGTGTGCACAGAGCACTTAACTCAGTAGCTCCTGCAACAAGCCGGACTTGGAATATGAGGAAACCGCAACAAGGAAACTTTCTCATACATAGCCTTTAATGGTTCCTGCCACCTATCCACCATATTGGCCGAAAGTTCACGTCCTCCTGAAAATGATGATCGTCATAGTTTTTTAAAATGTATCGCGCTTTATGATGTTAGGCCATCGTTGTTGACTCCAATTCCGAACATATAAAACACAGTTAGTCGTCAGATTATTCCCATCGCACATCAAACAACAGACCGTAAGATTAACGTATGGCCGGTCTATGGATATACGATGAGCCATTATGATGACGTAGCACACACACACAATGGCTACGGCTATTGATTCCCGAATACTCTAGTGAATGCAGCCTAAACAAACGAAACACGGTGCAAATTCCCTACAGAGAAAAAAACCTCGGTTGACTTGACGGAGCAATCCACATTAATGAGTTGTGACATGTAAATAACTTGCGTCAAACAATTCCAACGAAGGTCATTGAACAGCACTCAATGTGTTGACGTAAACCGCAGATCAACTCTAGACGGTGGAAGGTCACATTCATAACACTTGACTTGTCAAAGAGAAATATTTCCGTGCGTACGACTCCGCTTCATCTGCGCAGATTTGTTAAGTAGAACATCATTTTACTTTAACTCAGACGATTGCATTTTGGAGAGCCGAAATTATCAGTCCCCAAATGCAATTTCGGCAGCGATCGAGAGAACATGAATTACGTTCCACCGTCTTGGAAACTGAAGTTCTACGGAATTAATGGGTGCTTACGCAGAATAAAAGAGTAGAAATGCCAGGACAAAATCAGTAACACAGAATTATGGAAATGTAATTCAAGTAAAATACCAGTAGATAAAGAGATACAGGGAAGACGATAGCGCTGGATAGGACACACTCTGTGAAAACCAACTGAGAGTATTACACAATAGGCTTTAAAAAAAAAATCCCCATGGAAAAAGACAAAGAGGAAAACCAATGTATTCTGGGAGAAGACAGATGGAAGCAGAGATGAAGATGATAGGGAAGACATGGAATGATCTTAAAAGAATGGCAAGAAACAGAACGGCTCTGAACGTGTTTGTTGAAGACCTATGCTCACAGGGAGCTGAAAGGTAGAAGATGAAGAAGGTTGGATAGTTGAGAATCACACTTGTTTTGAGCCAAAATTGTGTGTACAACAACCGCCCGGTGAGCCGGTGTTTTATGACAAAGAAGGAAAAAACCCAGGTGTCGAATACTCGGGTGGGACTCGGAGAATCCTTTTCAGTTGGCGTTTCAAAATATTTAAATAAACTTTGGCAGTGACAGTCTGTCCCTCTGAAATAAATTCTTTTGTGAACAAAACCTCAGCTGTCAGTGAAATACGCCAACATTATCATCATTTTCGATTTCCGATGATTAATTGTTTTGCCTTTTGGTTATAATGATGATGACGATGATGATGATGAATTACACTGAGCACTATTACACTTAGTTGTGGATCACAGGGGAAAATTCATGTTTCATCCACTGCAACAATCAAATTTTAAAAAATGTTTATTTTTGTGACACGTTTTGATGATGTTATTTGCATACTCAACACGCTGATGTTTTTGGCCATCAGACAATGAATATATAAAGAAACAACAGATAAAATGGTTTGGTCACTTGACAAAGGAAGAAATACCACCTGAATTTCTTGTGCAATACAAACTGAATATCCGTGCAATACCACCTGAATATCCGTGCAATACCAACTGATTATCCGTGCAATACCAACTGAATATCTGTGCAATACCAATTGAATATCCGTGCAATTCCACCTGAATGTCCGTGCAATACCAACTGAATATCCGTGCAATACCACCTGAATATCCGTGCAATACCAAATGAATATCCGTGCAATACCACCTGAATGTCCGTGCAATACCACCTGAATGTCCGTGCAATACCACCTGAATGTCCGTGCAATACCACCTGAATATCCGTGCAATACCAACTGAATATCCGTGCAATACCACATGAATGTCCGTGCAATACCACCTGTATACCCGTGCAATACCAACTGAATATCCGTGCAATACCAACTGAATATCCGTGCAATACCACCTGAATGCCCGTACAATACCACCTGAATATCTGTGTAATACCACCTGAATGTCCGTGCAATACCACCTGAATGTCCGTGCAATACCACCTGAATATCCGTGTAACACCACCTGAATCCGTGCAATACCAACTGAATATCTGTGCAATACCAATTGAATATCCGTGCAATACCACATGAATATCTGTGTAATACCACCTACATATCCATGCAATACCACTTAATATCCGTGCAATACCACCTGAATATCCGTGTAATACCACCTGAATATCCGTGCAATACCACCTGAATGCCTGTACAATACCACCTGAATATCTGTGTAATACCACCTGAATGTCCGTGCAATACCACCTGAATATCCGTGTAACACCACCTGAATGTCCGTGCAATACCACCTGAATGTCCGTGCAATACCAATTGAATATCCGTGCAATACCACCTAAATATCCGTGTAATACCACCTAAATATCCATGCAATACCACCTTAATATCCGTGCAATACCACCTGAATATCCGTGTAATACCACCCGAATATCCGTGCAATATCAACTGAATGTCCGTGCAATACCACCTGAATGTCCGTGCAATACCAACTGAATATCCGTGCAATACCACCTGAATGTCCGTGCAATCCATCTGAATGTCCGTGCATACCACCTGAATGTCCGTGCAATACCACCTGAATGTCCGTGCAATACCACCTGAATATCCGTGCAATACCACCTGAATGTCGGTGCAATACCAACTGAATATCCGTGCAATACCACCTGAATATCCGTGCAATACCACCTGAATGTCGGTGCAATACCACCTGAATATCCGTGCAATACCACCTGAATGTCCGTGCAATACCACCTGAATGTCGGTGCAATACCATCTGAATATCCGTGCAATACCACCTGAATGTCCGTGCAATACCACCTGAATGGCCGTGCAATACCACCTGAATATCCGTGCAATACCACCTGAATGTCGGTGCAATACCACCTGAATGTCCGTGCAATACCACCTGAATATCCGTGCACATACAATGGTTATCCCCATTAACTTGTCGCACCAGCTGTCTCAATGGCATTCTTTCTGATGTTTTAAACATAATTTAATGTTAGCTTTTTGTTTTGCTGGAGATCCGGTGCGCACTTGCACACGTTAAAAAACCCTCTGCAGCTAACAGCTGAAATGAGTAGGCTAAAAAGGCCGCTGTCCGGGGAAAATTGTTAAGCAAACCTATCAACGCCGGAGACGGATGTGTCGAGCCGAAAGGCGCTGTTATCGCGGTTTTACTGTTAACTAACGCTGTTCGCGCCCATTTAATGGGTAAACGCTAAGAAGAAGAGAAAACATCAGCATTTAAACAAAAGAAACGTTTCGTGTGAATAAAGACACAGCCACCAGAAGGTAGCAATGATTCATCTGTCACAGCCGTCTGTCGCTGCTGCTTTAGTTCATTTGCACATTTCACAACTAACTATCCAGCACAACTAACTATCCAACACAACTAACTATACAACACAACTGACTATACAACACAACTGACTATCCAGCACAACTAACTATACAACACAACTAACTATACAACACAACTAACTATACAACACAACTAAATATACAACACAACTGACTATACAACACAACTGACTATCCAGCACAACTAACTATACAACACAACTAACTATACAACACAACTGACTATCCAGCACAACTAACTATACAACACAACTAACTATACAACACAACTGACTATCCAGCACAACTAACTATACAACACAACTGACTATCCAGCACAACTAACTATCCAACACAACTAACTATACAACACAACTAACTATAAAAACACAGTTAACTATACAACACAACTAACTATAAAAACACAGTTAACTATCCAGCACAACTAACTATCCACAACATACTCTTTACCTGGACATTGAAGCCACGATACACCACGCGGGAGTCGCCTCAAAGATCGCCGTTATCACCTGCTTTGTTCAATATATTAGTGCAACTAAAGAGTGTTTAAACAGTGTGTGTGGAAATTAACATATTTACTGTAAAGCCTAAAATTGGAATCCACTTATTTCCAATGATCCTAAGTGATCAAAGGAATTTGCCGATGTGCAGAATCTATTGCATTAGTGAAATAAAGAATAGGAATATTTTTGCGTCATGGATATTCTAAAGCTGCATGCAAAAAATTTCTATGATTTAACGGGTAATTTTCACCCAAATCGAAAGCAAGCGCGTTCATGACTTTATGAAGGAACAATAGTGGATAATTTCAATTTCAGGCTGGCGGAGGGGATAATTTCAAAATGAGTTGAGTTCTTTGTTCTTCTCTCCTTCTCTTCTCTTCTTCTCTCCTTCTCTTCTTCTCTCTTTCTCTTCTTCTCTCCTTATCTGCTTCTCTCCTTCTCTTCTTCTTTCCTTCTCTTCTTATCTTCTTCTTTCCTTCTCTCCTTCTCTTCTTCTCTCCATCTCTTTTTCTTTCCTCTTCTTCTCTCCTTCTCTTTTTCTTTCCTTCTCTCATTCTCTTTTGCTCTCCTTCCCTTCTTCTCTCCTCTCTCCCTTGTCTACTTCTCTTCATCTCTCCTTCTCTTCATCTATCCTTCTCTCTTATCTCCTTCTCTCCTTTTCTTTTTCTCTCCTTTTCTTTTCTCTCATTCTCTTCTTCTCTCCTTCTCTTCTTCTCTCCTTCACTTCTCTCCTCTCCTCCTCTCCTTCTTTTCACTTCTTCTCTTCACTCCTTCTATTCTCTCCTTCTCTCCTTCTCTCCTCCTCTCCTTCTCCTCTCTCCTCTCCTCTTCTCATTCTCTCCTTCTCTTCTCTCCTTCTCTCCTCTCCTTCTCTCCTCTTCTCACACTCATCAAGCAACTACAAGTTATGAGTAGTCCTCGTCGTCATTCTCCCTAATAAGGGCGTTATGTGGGCGTGTTTACCATATGTTATTGTTTTCAACAAAATTGTAATATTTGCGTCTTTCAGCCCAACACATCCGACTTCAGTATGGTGTTTTAGTACTGGGCTGCCTACCTTTTCGATCACTTCTCACTCAGTGACATTGATTTGTATATTTCTAGGGGCACTGAGAAGGCTGGAG